>OX421894.1:16789820-17281167 GCA_949128065.1 Beris chalybata
CAGTTGCTCGTATTTTAACTAAAATTATAGCGTTCGAGAACAACGCGGTTTTGGATTTTTTACCAGCAGTTTCAAGTAGGTAACTTGTTTTATCTATTAAAATTATATTTCCATAACTACTTTAAATATTAGTTTCATAACTAAAGCTAGTATCACACTGTATGCCATGCTGACAAATATTTGACTTATCAAATTTGACGAAAAAGTAGAAAGCAGATAAAATATTGAAAAAAAAAACAAAACTTTACATACATAGGTACCTATGTATATGATACATAACTGCATTTCGAGTGAAAGTTCTCAAATATTTGACAACTTGGCATACCGTGTAATACTAGCATAAACTGTTATGTCTTTCTTGTTTATTTCATGGTCTAACATAAGACCTCACTTAATAATAATAATAATATTTATTCATTGAAAATTTCGATTATAAACTTATGGTATAAATAGTCCGAGATCAGACAATAGTCTTTACATCTTTGTTTTGCGGAATAATTTTATTACATGTAAGATTCTTTTGAATTTGGTGTAACGGTGTGATAGAAGACCTGACTTAGATAAAATCTGAGAGTGTTATAAGTTTAATCTATCACAAAAGTTAGTAAAGCAAAAAGTTGTACTAAATTTGTTTGTTAAATTGTGGCCAGAAACTCCGAATCTACTTGACGTCCATCCGTCCGTCCGTCTGTCTGTCCGTTGGTACGATAGCCCTTGACCTCGAAGTTTGAAATTTTGAAGATCCGAATGGTTTTGTCGAATTTGTAAGGCTAAGCTGTTTACTCCTCCTTGTTTTACTGTAGCTCTAACTAAATACAATATAAATCGGAGTTCAGCATTTCATTTAGCACTGAACTATGTTTCAAAAAATGATTTGTACGACTCAGAAGGATTTTGTTTTATTTCCATCTTTACTTGTGCCCCACGTTGGGCGCCAATTAATACCGTTTTTCCCGATGAAAAAACCGATTTTACTCCTAGTAACACTGGAGCAAACGGAGCCTTGTCCAGCCAACCCAGAAAAGGGTCGTGGGCGCCAGTGATCCTCTTTAAGGATCCGTTCTGAAATCTTGCACAAATTTTATTTAAATCAAACTCCCTCTCATAAACCCGACGGGAATGAATATTTTACTTCAAATTTAGTTGGCTGGGTGGCTAGGCTAGGGGCTAGAGCACTTCCCTTCGGTGCAACTGGTACCAGGTTCGAATCTGCTTGGCGACAAGTAATTTTCGAGAATGGGATTGGATGCCGGACGGAATGCTTTTTACTCATCAGAGATATACATAAGAAGAAGCAAATTAAGCATCTTATCACTACCCCCTAATACCGACATGTATTTTCGCATTAAACCCCTTGTCATCCTCTTGGGGGTTGACTATCGAAATATTCATTAATTAAATTTATAAATCCGTAAGTCAGATCCAATAAGATACTCTCATCTCATCGGATCTATCAGATATGCAGGCATTTATGCATCCATAACATCACCTTACCTTCTACCTTAGGGATGTGGTTTCTTTTTCTTCAGAAAAGTTATAATAATATAAATTGGTTTGTGACTACATTGTCCTCTTCATTATACCTATTACATTTTCATTAAATCCAGCAAATTTCAATAAATAGACTCAATCCAAGCAAATTTATATAACCCTAAAACCATCCCTGGGATAAATGGTTAACATCCATCTTATCTCTAGCGGGTTTATCTAAGTATTTCATAAGAAGTAAGTGCTTTTAGCCGAAAATAGTAAAATTCGTTGCCAAACAAAACCCTAAAATCCCTCGACAACATATAGGGTGGGTTATAATTTAAGTAAACACTCACGAAAATACTCGTGAATACCGAAAAGAATTTTGTTAAGGCCATCAGGGATACAACAATTGCAGGATACTGTCAACTTGTTTGAAGAGGGGATACAATTGTACGATACTGTCAACATGTTTGCAGAGATAGGGAAAACAAGCCGATTGACAAACATCACATCGGCATGGCTGTATCTTTCATGCATGTTTGAAGTCAAGATAACCGCATACATTTACATAGTGCGGAGATGTTTTACTCAAATATTTTTGGTAAGCCCAAAAAAATAACGTAATCCTCATGGCGTGAATATTCACAGAAAAATGTTGAATTTTATGTTATAATTTTTGTTTTGGAAGTTGGCGAAATAAAACTTATCATTTGGTTACTGATTTTATTTGCATCGTTTTATTTAAACATTTAAACTTATTTATTTTGACTTAAATAAAATACATACTGTTTATTTTATTTTTGTGTGCCATCTCAGACTCGAATGAGTCCTTTATGAAACTGACGCGTGGTGTAAGGATTTAGATTACGATACCTCACCAACCGATTATGGTAGAATGTTGATATTTGGTTTGTTCATATTAGCGCACAAGGACAGTATGAGACTTGGGTATGGAGGATGTAATGAGTGACGGTGGAGAGGATGAAAAGAAAAAGTTCGATATTAACATTACAAGAATCGCTAGTTATGGAAGCTTAAAACTTAAGTAGAGCTACCCTAGTGCCACATCCTAAAAATATGATATCTAATCGTGGTAGATTGGTGAGGTGTTTCCCTATCTCTAGAACGGCTTATGCTAAAAACCTGGAACTTGGTCGTATGTATTATGTAATGTACCTGTAGTACAGAGATAGCCTAAAAAACAGGTTAAAGTAAATGGGGTGAATATATTTTATGAATTCTGCAATATCTCTTGGATCCTCTGACAAAATGAGCTAATTTTACTTCTAGGGTTTTTTCTTATTCAACCTCTGAAGAGACCTAAAGAGAGTGGTTCAATTTACGTTATTTCAGATAATGTATTTCTTTTATTATTTCTTAATAATAAAGTGTTGTGATCGACCTAAATTTAATAAATAATTTCTATCCTGAAAATTGGTATATTCACGTTTTAGGACTAGTAAACTCCAAAAAAGCAACAAAAAAAAAATACTGTCTGTCCGCGATATTCAAAAGCATTTAAAGGCGCGTAGCTCATAAATCTGTTATTTAAGTTATTAGATTCAATTTTTTTGGTAGATTGCGGGAACCACTATCTTATCTTAGTATCTTTGTGGGGTGCTGGTGTCAGAGGGAAATGGAGGGAATCGTTTTAAACGAAAAATATTGGTTTCTAGAACTCACTTATACTAGGAGGCTGCAATTTCGAAATTTTGTAGAACTGTGATAGTGAACAAACAAAGGTTGGTAGTGGAGTGCGTGTAGGTGTCAGTGTGTGGAAAAAACAATGCACGTGAAAGTAAACCTAGGATAAAACACTTAAAAATCCGAATTTACGTTAGAAGGTTGAAATTTTGTGATTTCTTTAAAGGATAGGTACGAGGAGCCTAGATAAAGACTACAATTTTTGAAGGAGAGAGGTGGGGTGCAAGGGGTATAAATCTTTGGACTTCTGGAAAAATTGTACCAAAAATATAAAACTTAGTTTCTCTATACAAAATTACATGTAGATACAATTGAATGGAAAAAAACTAAAGAATGGTGAATCACGAAATTGAGTGATAGCAATTTTTCAAAAAATTTAATTTTTATATAGCAAGAACCGTACCCGATATGATCTTAAACTTTTTACATGAATTATGTCCAGTATACCTTTGGCAGGTGCTTAGAAAAAATTCTAAAAAAAAAAACGCAAAGTGGTCAAAGCTAAAAATGTATGACTATATAGGAGCAGTATAGAGTAGAAATGGGTCGTTCATGACCTGTTCCAAAAGAACAGTTCATTGAAGTGAGTGAGTGAAGTAACTCACTCCTTTTGGTGAACTGCAGTTCCTCTAGCCCCGTGCTTAAAAAGGAATAAGTTCCTTTCCTGGGGAAGTGAGGACCTTTTTCTTTTAGGTCCTCACATTCACTCCAAACTTGAAAAGAAACTAGTTCTTGGCTGGGGAAGTGATGACCGTTTTTTTTTTTGGTCATCACATTCACTCTAAACTTCGGAACTATTTCCTCTTCGTCGGAGAAGTAAGGACCTTTTTTTAGGTCATCACATTCATACTCAGTTTTAAAAGGAACTGGAACTAGTTCCTTTAAGTGAATGAGTCGGAGTTAACTCACTCACTGAAAAAAACTGATTTGCCCATCTCTAGTATAGAGGAGATATTTTTGAATTTAAATTTTTTGATAAGAGTAGGAAAACACGCAGATGAGGGGCGGTTTTTTTTATATCTCTCTCACATATCATGGTGTATACTAGAAAGTTGAAACTCAGTACGTTACGTATGTGTACATGTTGATTTATCAAATTAATTGTTATTTTCTGGGTTTTTTACACAGGTGACTAGAATCATCTGACAAATTTTTTCGATATCCAATCACTAAAGTGCTGAAAAGTGGTTGTATACATTTTCACGAATTTCGATCTTTTTCGTAAATCTAATGAGATTCATATTTTTAATATTTATAAATATAAATAAATTCGAGAAAAAACTAATTTTTTAATTTTTCGATATTTTTACTTTCCTCTGCAGTTTATTTATTTCAACGTTCTCATAAAGATCACTTACTTAGCGTCTTCGTTATTAGTTCCTAATTCTAATTTTATAACAAACTTCCCTGCTGTGCCAAATTTTCGACTTTGTGACTCGAACAGTTCAGAATATTTAAATTTTAGAGCACAGTTTTTAATCCTCATCTAAAAATAATTTTTTTTTAAATGTCATTCGTTCACAATATGTTATTTAAGGCCTCATGAGTCCGGTGCAAAATTTTTTTATCCCTGTTTGATTTTTCTTTCTTGAGAGGATTTTAATCGATTGAAATCGTTTTTCGTTCGTGCAATTTGGTGTGGAAATACATCTGTTTGCATCGTTCGCTGTCTATCAGCGAACTAATTTTGATTTTACAGATAAAAATAGTGTTATAGGTTTTCAAATTATTTGAAACGCATAACTACTAAAAATCAATGATTTTTTCATTGATCTTCTAGAAATACCAATTAATTATACTATTTATGATACTTTTCAATGAAATGTGGTCTTCTTATGCAATTCTTGCCATGAAAATCGTGAAAAATTGCTTCAGTTTGACTTCATATATTATTAACAAAACTGATTTTTTTTTTTAAAATTTGATCTATGGAGGACCTTCTTAAAAATTTTTTCTACCATTATATTAATGAAAATGGCATGCTAATTATTCAAGAAATAGGTAATATGTGTTTAAAAAACCAGAATTAACGCATTTTAAAAAATGTTCAAGGGTTGTTATTCTAATAGCATTTTTTCCAAATACAGTTTTAAATCTTTTCTCTATGGATGACCTAGTTTACATACCAGCTAATAAAGTGGTGTAATTTTATTTTGTTTTTTTGTTGCCATTAACGTGAAATATTGGTAAGAAAACAGTCATAAATCAACAAAATCGCATTTAACGTGCACATGGAGCCTTAATTTCATAAGTAGGAAATGCGAGCAAAAAATGGTCCTAAAAATTGGTACTCTTTAGAGCACCTCTCTAAGGCAATTTGGTTCCTTATAAGCCCTTAGTGTACTACATACTCTGAATTTCAGCTTTCTAGCATAGACCGTTCTGGGGTTAAGAAAAACTTGAGATGTTTACATTTTCCCCATCCTGCATTCCAGCTCTAAAATGCCCAAAAGAAAACAAAAAGCAATAGCTTTTACGTTCTAACTTTGTATAAGAAATCCTTAAGTCCTCTTTAGTTCATATTTCAAACTTCATAAGTATTTGAACTTTCTGTTCGAAATGTTTATCTAACGATATAATGAATAGATGTCGAGATATACAGCATCCAGTATCTAAGTGTCGCAAGCCATACACAACAATGTTGAGCTTCTTGAATTTCTAAAAAACATACACCTCCCTTACAATTTCGCTAATTCTACACCCGCATCATTGTGTAGCGTGAAAATTACAGGCAACTTTAACAATGTGATATTTTGTTTGTTTGCTTCGCACATCGCAAATAATTGCACCTCATCATTTCCATCTCATTACACATTTTGTGAACGTTGCTCGGAGCAATTGAGTACAGACAATAATGCAACGAATCTCACCCCCTTGTCCCATACACTTCAAACCGTCATGTTACATACTGTCACTTCCGCTTTTGCACCCCCATTGTGTATCCGGTGGCTTTGTGCACCCTCTCTGATATAAAGAAGATTATGGAGGTGTGGTTGTAACGAGGGATAATAATAATCTGCTCAGGCTTAGCATTTTTAAAACACCTTACGCCTTTTGCATCTGTTGCTGCAATATTGTAAATGGCGATTTGAGTACCATTTTACATAGTTTGGAGTTTTTGGTACTTGAAAGTTTTTCGCTTCGGCGGAGTTACACTGAGGGCTCTGCGTTTAAATTGGGCGTCGAAAATTTATCACGGCAAACTGCACTTTTTACTCAATGCTTGTTGGATGTTTCAAGTAGTTCAAAAAGAGAGAAAGTTTTCTATTGAACGATTTCTTAGGATATTCTGTAGCTAAAGCGGTCTGCTAGCTCTAAAGCAACATTTTGGCTTTAATAGTAATGCACAATAAAGTCGTATTAGTTCTTATAGTGATTTTTCTAGATTTTTAGAATTGGGTAATTTTTGGATGACGGTGGTATTGGTCCGGTAAAAGAAGTGATCTATAATTGGTGAATGGTAATTTTAGGGTAAGCTATTAAGTAAATCAAATTTTCATTTTACTCGACTTTTTTCTTAACAATAAAGTATTGTAAATCGACCTAAAATTCCTACAAAATATTAAATTTTCATTTTGCAGGCCTTCTAGAACCCAAAAAAATAAGAACGACGTATAATAAACAGTCCGAAAACGCATTTGAATGATCGTAAAGTGTGTTACAATAACTCGTTCCGAAGTTAAGCCTAGTACTGTGTTCAGCGAAACGAACACGAACGAAAAAGTCACCTTCGAAGTGGAGTGAAATTTTCTACACAGTTCGCTACTAGATGTCATTGATAAAAAAGCGCGCGAAATTTGAAAATATTAAAATATTGTCAAGTAATTACTATTCCGGCACATAACACAACAAAATATAACTCACACAAAATTTCCCGAGCACAAACTAACTGAATTGACAGCGAACTATTGAAAATTTTGAGTTGTCAAATATTTCGCTTGTCAAAAAGCCTTCCGTACCATTAAAAACGAAACGAAATTGCCACGAGCGCCATCTATTAGTGACTACGGCAAATGTCCATTCCGTCCACGAACACAGTACTGCAAAACGAACGAAATATTTCGTCGGTGAAATGTCAACGAAAATTCCATTTTTTACTTTATTATTTTAATAGTATTTACTTTGATTAGGAGTTAGTTATTCTTTCCGGTGTCAGTGGAGTGAAACTCCAACACGGAGTCCCCGACTGTGGACTAACCGCCATCCCTGAGGATATGACAAATTTGGAAAGAAACTTCACTGGAGAAGCCAGTTCATCATAAGATTGTGTTGGACTAGGTCCGAAGGAGCTGTTTCGTCATCGGAGGGCATAGACTCTTCAGAAGGTGTATTCTTGCCTACTAACCGAAACACCTTGACAGCTGGTGGGATTGCTGAGGTAAATTCTATATAGCCACATCCCATTCCAAATTTATTACCGAGAAGACAACACAATCTTATGATGAACTGGCTTCTCCAGTGAAGTTTCTTTCCAAATTTGTCATATCCTCAGGGATGGCGGTTAGTCCACAGTCGGGGACTCCGTGTTGGAGTTTCACTCCACTGACACCGGAAAGAATAACTAACTCCTAATCATAATAGCTTCTTTGGTGGCTTACCACGAAAATTCTAATAACAACAGTATTTACTTTATTATTTTAAAAAAAAAATTTGCTACCCTGAAAAATTTTTTTTATACGTTTTATGACTAATAAACGCCAAAAAAGCAATATCAAAATTACTTTTCTGGTTGATTTACATATACGTACCGAGTTTCAACTTTCTAGCATAAGCCGTTCTAAAGTTAGGGAAAACACCCCCCACCCTCATACCATGCTACCCCTAAAAAAAATTAATTTTTCGCCATGTCACTACTATAGTTCTATATAAATAAGAAGTTTGAAGTTTATATCATTACAGGTTCTTAAGATATAAGCATCGGAACTTTTTCTTTCTCACCCTTCCCCACCCTCACCCTCTACACCCACAGTCCCAATTTTTTCTCCTACTCTCCCAGTAGAACTACAGATATTTGTTAAGTTTTAATTGCTTGCTATTAACGGTTTAGGAGATATAGATTTTAGAATGTGTCGATCTCGACTTTTTTGCGTTTTGGACGCATAATTTCCCCCTCCACTCTCACACCCCTTCACCCATATCAGTAATTTTTTTGCAAATGGGTCCACTATCAAAGCTCTATAGAAGTTCTAAGTTTCAGCTTCCTAACATAAGCGGTTACTGAGATCTAGAAACCAAAATTTTTTGTCTAAAACGCTTCCCCCACCTTCCCCCTCACACCTCCTCCTCTGAAAATAATGTCAATTCAAGAGGTCTACCTAGTCTATTCGTAGAAAAAACTTTAATTTAATAGCTCTACTTTTTTGAGAGCTAAGAGCCTTCAAAGGATTTTGGGGCGGTTGACGTACGGCGTACGGCGGACAGACGGAGTGAAAATTTTTATTGCTTTTTTCGTGTCTACTAGTCATGAAACGTGAAAAAAAAAAATTTTGAGGGCAGCAAATTTTTTTTTTGTAAAAAATCGATAGTAATAAATACCTACTGTATTATAAATAATAAAGTAAAAGAGATCAAATTATCGCAAACATCTGCATTACGACCAAACCCAGTAAGAAATGGGAGCATCCCATGATTAATCCCGGACTACTCCTCAGGGAGGTTTGGAGACCTTGTTTTCTCCTCCATTTGACCTCCTTTTTGCAAGAGCATGTCCGCTAAAATCAGATCTCCAATATACCTCCAAGGAAAGCATTCAAAAATACTTGTAACGGAGCTTAAAACGAGATCTCTAATGGGACTAGTTGTGCAGTAAAACTCAAAAATGGTCTTCATATAGTCCCATTTTCATCCATTCGGAGCAAAAAAAGAGGAGTGACGGTTTTCTGCATAATTTTGTTATTAATCTCCTTTTTTCCTCCATTGTGAGGAATAGTAGATACCTCGTTATTTGCTCCCTCACGGAGTTCTCCTCAAATTTCCCAGTGGGAATGTTTGTAAATGGTCACATTTCCACGACTACGTCGACACGTTTTTAAAGTGTATCGATAAAGCAGTTAAAAAAATATTTATGTTCTCTTGATTTGGAAATAAAAGCATAAACCAAAAACTGTTCAATACTGTCTCTAACAGATGGCTCTGTACTAATTCGGCGAAAGAAATACGAGTGTTGAGGCAAATATACGGGTTTTTTTTCCATTCCATACATTCGTCCCTACAGGGACGCCAAAACAGGAATATCCCTCCACTGAGCATTTGTCTTCATATTGCTGTTAATAATTTTCGTAACATTTTAACATTATTTCATCACGATCTGCAATGAGAGCCTCTGGCTGCACTTATTTCGCTTCCTTTTTTATTTAAGTGTCCCTGATTTCTTTCACCTTCTTATATCCTTATTTTTTTTCCAGATATTTCCAATAGCACATATCTCTAAAAGCATATGGCAAAATATCGGTGACTATGCAGCCGACGACTAGAGGACTGATTAATCATTGTTAAGGCGAAATGCAAGTTTCTCACCTGTTTGTAGTGCTAGTTGGACGACACAAGAGGCGTCCTTAAAACACCATCTTCAAGCCGCAAAACTCCTCAATTTCAAACTAGGAACGAAGGACGACTGCGAAAAACAACTAAGCAGGCAGCAGTGACGAGCAAGAGAAAAGGGTCCTCCACATCCACTTGCCTTCCATTGTTGACTATATTGTGACGGCGAAAAGGATTTCGCACTCGACGTCTTTTGTTCATTTGTCAAATAAAATGCCGCAATTCGAATGAAACTTTGCCGCGAAACAACTGCTCATTGTTGGATTTGTATACGTCGTCTATGCATATAATAATAACTGAGGTACAAAGCCATCCTTACTCTCTCTCATTTAGTTTTGTTTCTCTGGCCACGTACAATAGCGTTCCTAATAGCTGCCAGTCTTGGGCTATTAAGACAAAAAAGCGACAACCTTAAGGCAAAAAAGCGGATTCCCTTTTTTGGTCTAAAAGTGTGAAGGTAAAAATGCCTGCCACGGCAGTAACAAAAATTAATTGTTGAACATTTTGCAGAGAAACTTAATTCATCGTACTTTGGACTAAACGTTTTGAAGTTGCATTCAGTAGTTTCAGTACTTATGGTTTTTTTGGAAAATCAATTTCAAAGTTCCAGGACATTTTGACGCATTTACCTTTCCTTTTTTTGTTTAACAATCCTTAATAATAATAAATAAAAAAAAAATTTAAACAATTGTTCCAATACCACCATCTGCCTCAATTACCTCATTCCTTAATCCTTTTCTAATTACAGGTATGACTCAAATATCTATGTACTATGCTCAGCTTTTATCTTAGCAGCTTTCTTGATAAAAATCTAAAAACCGTTCTGCAATTTGCTTATAAAGGTTAAGCGTTATAATTATTTTATATTTTCTTTTTCCAAATCCTTTTCCAAAATTGTTCTTCCATTCCTAGCGATGAAACTGGGAGTATGAGTACATAATCCAAATCAGACACTTTTGACACTTCGATGAAACAATTAATCATCGTTTCGCTACAGGAACATCAATAACAATTTTTCGCCGTCGTCCTTAAGCGTATCCTTCGTTGAAAGAACCTTGGAGAAAACTCATTGATTTTCATGAGATAAATTAGACGGGAAAACACTTCTGTCTTCCGGAGAAGATGTCCTCCTCGTCGTCGTCGTCATCGAACAGGCGCGATGATCCTCTAGCTGACTGTCATCAGTTTATTCGAGTATTGAATAGTGTGGCCATGGCCGTATAATTCGCTGGCAACACTGAGGAATACCGTCAACGTTTTTTCACTACCGCAACAACATCGCTTTGCCTGTATGCCGTTTGATGGATGAAAGAAAATATTGAATGATAATGAAGATTACTTCGCTGATTGATTCCTTACTTGAAGAGTTTGACACGAAATTGGTGGAGGGAATTGTGTCCTCCTCATTTATTTCCGTCAATCGTACGAAGGATAAAAACATGCTTTTGCCATCCAATCAAAGCAGCTAGACTTCCGCGAAGGACTCTCGCTATAAGAAGGCTTCATGTTTGTCGGAAAAGTTCATATTTTCGCTTTGAGGAAATGAAGAAATTGAGATTTCATTTTCCGTTTAAGCTGTTGAAAAGTACTTCGTTTAATGTCGAGGAGCACAAGGACGATTGATGCTGATTTGAAAAACGCTAATGGAATGAAACCAGCAGGCTGTCATCATCAATGCAAATCGATTGATACCCTTTTGATTGGCAGTTCCGATTTTTATTGCAATTTTACACTAAATCGTTGAGGAAAACTTCAAACTGGATGCATAGTTAGTGCGAGTTAATTTTTTATGAAATTGGTTGAAGAATCGATGGTCAGGCTTGTTGATAAGATGATAGGATAGTAAGCGGAGTGGAAAAATACTTTACTGTTTCGAAATAATTTCCGTCATAGCTTCAGATACTTGTCCTTGTCCGAAAAAGATTGTTTTAGTTTCCACGACAAATGAAACTTGTAATACCCTGGACAAACCTGGAAGTATCATCACAAAAAGTGAGATTATCCACATAAAAGTAGATATACCTCTTTGATTCTGACCTTTTTAAATCGGGATTTGTGAATTTACTTCACAAACAAGGATAATCTCCTGAAATTGAAACTAACCGCGAAATTTAATTTTATCTAATTCGGTAGCAGCAGGTTGTAAAGGGTTTTCCAATAAGGACTTGACAACTTTTTTTCAAAATAATATAATTTAATTTGCAGACGTTGTTCCTTCGTGTACTTTACCATGATAAAAATGTTAAGTTTACTGAATAAATTGACAGTGACAGTTCGATGATTAGTGAAAGGGTGCGTTCACAAATTGAATCCAAAGTTGTCAAGTCCTTATTGGAAAACCCTTTAGTTTTGTCTGCCTAGCAGAATACAGATTGTGCAAAAAAATGTTTGTCTATCCGCCGTAGACACCGGCGTACATCGTATGCCGTACGCAAAATTGTTTGAAGACGCGTAGCTCTCTAATGTACTTGATAGTGGACCCATTTGCCAAAAAATGGTCGATAGGGGTCGCGACGTGTGCGAGTGGTTGTAAAATACGTATATCATAAACGATTGGTGTCAGACGACTAAAACTCGTTAAGATGAAAAAAGAGTTAATATTTTTAAGTGGTGTGGTGAGGTATGGGGGTGGGCGATGATAAACTTTGAACTTCAATATCTACCGACTCAATTGTGAGAGGTGATGTGTGGAAGTGGGAGGACAGTCATTTTTCAAAAAATGAAATTGTTGTAACTATCTCAAGAACTTTACTGGTTAGTATATCTCTAGTCGAGGAAAGAGTGTTGGCGGGGAAAAAATTCCAATTTTAATTTGTAGAAAGCCGCAATGGATCGAAAACAGAACTGCGTAGAGTTACTAATTTTTCATGGGGGTAGCAAAGTAGCAGGGGGGCCGGAGGGTGATTTTTCATATCTCAGAAACAGAGAGTTGAAACTTAGCACCTACATGTAGAAAATCGGCCAAAAGTCTGGATACAACTTCATTATGTTATGGACTGAAGTTCGATAGGTGTTTAATGCTGAGATGCGGTTTAGGCTACAATGCGACTGATAACCTAAGGTATAACCAGGAGCTATTTGGAACGTTAGTTTTTAGGTTGTCAGTCGCATAGTAGCTTACACCGCATCTTAGAAACACGTTTCGAACTTCTTCACATAATATAATAAAGCTGTGTCCAGTTTATCGTGGATACTGCGCAATGGAAAAGTGTTCAAATCAAACTCTGTAATATCATCAGTCCTGCGGCCATATTAATTGACAATTGAAAAATCTCAAATTATTCTTAACTTGACAATGAGAAAAATTACTACATATTTAAAATATTAAAAGATTACATGTTTTGACAGAGTTAATTAAATGGATCGGGAACTTAATCAAATTAGCCATACCAAGTAAGTTTTAGCCAAGATACAGGGTATGGTAACTGAAGTTTGTCTTCATGTACGCGAAGGCTTCTTAGAACGTCTTTATGACTCATTTTAATAAGAGATCTCTGAAGGTGTAAATTATACAAAACAATAGAAACAAACGGTTTGGAGTATCTCACTGTATCTCTGAGAAAATTTTTTTTCGTGATACTCTCATAACTTACCTCGTAAATATATATAGCCTCGAAGTTTCAACTTCGTAGTATGCACCATTTATGGACATAAAATCCTAAGGTTCTCGTTGTAAATGTTTACCCCGTCTAGCCCGTAATAAAGTCCTGCAATAATAGACGTTCGTGTTGCCTATCGAAATTTTATCATAATTCCTACTGGTTGTCATATGTGGTAGAGCGAGAGCTAATCCTAACAATTTACCAGATATTTCTTGAAGAACTGGAAGAGGTCCGTAATATTTAGAAAGACACAAACTCTTCAACCTTTACCTTTTCGATTTGTACCAGATCAATCCAATGTACAAAATGAGCGCGTTTGACAATGGACATTGCGCACGATAGATTCCGCATCATTTTGTTGAAGGACACATCTTTTGAGATGCGATTAGAGTTCAAGAATTAAACATTGATAGTATGTAAGTGTAGTAGTTATCAACTCCTTAGCAACTCCCAAAGGAATGCTTACTGCTCCCTTGAGAGAGCTTTAAAATGAAGAATCCTGCCTAGTATGAAGATTTCCTTCTAGAATCCATTTGGAAATAGGTTGAGTATAGAACTGGCCATGAGTGTCCTATATTTGAAATCAGTTCTTAAATTTTTAGAACTAAGACCTGAAGATGCTTCTACTGCTTCTGATTAAAATTGTTCAATTTGCAGCAATTTCAGACAATTTTGACGTAACGAAAACATACAGCAACATCAGCAATTAACGATATGGATCAATTGATGATCAATTCGTTGCTCAGCAGTAACTAGCGATATAGAGCGATAGTCAGCAATTTGGAAATGACATCATACACGGAAAATTCAGTCTATGAAAGCAAATTTGAAAAATAAATAAAATAAAACTTGAAATATTTGAATTCGAAACCGTTATCACATGAAACTTGACTTGGCAAATAACTAAAACAATTAAAACAAAACTTGATAACTGAATCACCGAACGAAGCCAATTGTTCGAAGTTTTCCAATCTAGTGCACTCAAAGAAAAAATATGATTGTGGCAACCATATTTTGGGTGAACCTTACAATGATTGAGGTTATAGTTGCCACAACTATGTTACAACATGTAACATGTTTAGCTCAAACAAAATTATGATTGTGGAAACCTTGGTGTGTGATTCACGCAACCTTCTTGAATAATATAATGGTTGGGTCAATCATAAAATTTATGTGGCATGGTTGCTTGAATCATAGTTCTGAATTCAGAACCTTGGTGTATGATTCACGCAACTTTCTTTAATAATATGATGGTTATGTCAATCATAAGATACATGTGACGCTGAAATAATTCACAAAGAAAACACTTTCGATCATAAATAAATGACTTGAACAGCAATTAAACACTCTCGAACAATGAAACACACATGAAATTTGAAGAAGCGAACTTACACCGCGAACTTCGTACTGTGAGAGGTATGGTTGTGGGAATTATTTTATCAAATTATATGGTTCCACTGATCATAGAATATTGTTGTCGTGATTATAATACACAATTACATCATGTAACAAGAATGATTGGTACAACCATATTAAATTTCAGTAGGGATATATGTTTAATGCAACTATATTATGTTTTTACGAATTACGTACCATCATAGCTATGATCACTGGAAACATGTCAGTTTTACAATAGTTAGAACAACCTTAATATGGTCAATGCAACCTTGGAATAAACATAGTTTTTCTTTCAGTGTGGAAATACATTAACTATAGGGTGAGCAATACCAGCAAACTATGAAAACATTGCCAAATTGCAGAGATATTGCCGCAACTAATATTACATTGCCCGGTATTGTTCCATTAATTCGGTGGTCACAAGGAATAACTAGATAAGTCTAAAAACAAAACTATTCTGGGCAGCACTTTCTTGCTATTTTTACTGTTGAAATATTCCTGTAAATTGAGTTTTTGTGGAAAAATTAAATTTTGTTAACATCTCAGTGATCAAATAACATATAACAATAACATCTTCACAGTGCATGTAAGTCTTGGGAGGTGGCCACAATACACTTATCCCATTTTACTATTTTTCGACTTACCTAGCTATTCCCTGTAACTACCGGATTGCTCCACTAGTTTAGGCAAATGTCGCAGGGAAATTAATTGCTTGAAAAATTGCTCGTATACAAGCTCCTTAAGATCTTTAAATTTTTGACAAAGTTCTTTCAAAAGGTGCGAAAAAATTTTGATTAGACTGAATTCAGAAGCAACGAAATACTTTTATTAAAAAAATAGTTAAAATAAACATTTTGGTGTGTATATGCATATTTTAAATCAAACTTTTTAGAAATTTAAAATGTTGCTGTTATTAGTTGAATCATCTTATTTTTTGATCTATAAAACTTCTGCTGTGACGCTATTGCTGTACGGCATAACTGGTGCTGTGTTTGTTGCATTGATTGAAGTTTGTTGAAATATCTAGAAATTTCAATATTTATAGATATGGGCCGTATCTGGTTTCTGGTTCTGCAGGTAAATCATGTAGGGAATATTTCGTTACCTTTCGTTATTATCCTTAACTAGGATATTTAATCGAATAGTAATTGCTACACTGTAGACCATGAATGTAATATCTCTAGGTATTTCGCTCCCTGATCAGAATTTCACCACCCATTCCTTTACAGCACAATATCAGTTTAACAGTTTCGCCTATTTCTCGGAAACGTCATTGGAGCATATCGTTTAAGTAACAACCCGATTTGTACAAAATTTCTGACGAAAACAGGATGTTCTATGGTGTTTCCAATCAAACAATATTTGATAGCAAAAAGCAGTGGGTAGTCATCTCAATTCTCAATCTTGTTCTTTGTCCGGGAAAATGCATTGGTTGTACACAATGCAATGCAACGGTCCTTGAAAGCGATACGACCATAGTTAGACCATCTTTAAACATTGAGCAATCCATCTAACAAGGATACACTATAGATTTGGGATTAAGTTTACTAATCACTTTGAAATACATGCTCATGGGTTGCAATTGTAAAAGTCCATGAGTCCTTCCTTTGTACTGATAGAGTACTTGCCACTATCACCGAAAGTTTCTAAAACTAGTGAAAAATGAATTTCAGTTCGTCCTTTATCGACGTCAATATCGCGGATTCTTGATGCTAGTTGTCCAAAACTCAGTAGAAAGTCGTTATTCAAGTCGAAAATATGAATGAGTGCAATTACTCGTCAGTTGTTCGTCCCAATTAACATTTCGCCTGCCGAAAGGAGCGAATCAGATTTACCTGTATTCCGAACCGAAGAAAGATAAAGGTTCAGTCACAAAGGAGCAAGTAATTACTGCCACTTTTCTAATCGGAAAATATATTCCATTCGAACCCTGGTAAATAATTACATTAAGGATGTTCGTGTGCAAATTAAATACTTTCACTTTAGGCAACGTCCTTTCTTCGTTCTTCCCATCGTTCAATTTACAAACTGAAGTACTCATTGGATGGAAATGAACTTCATCAATTCGCTTCGCTGTAAAGCTTCTTCTTTTCGGTATTCGCCTTTATTTGTGTAACGCTTTCAAACTGCATAGTGAGCATAAAATTAGAAAAAAGAGGACATTTTGTTGGAGTTTCGTTTTTTGCGGCGATGAATTGGAAAGAATTTCATTAGTGGGTTTACAGTTACAAGCAAATGACTCTCAATTGTAGACAAAACCGAATCGATCGAAACCCACAAAAATTCCACTTCTATTTCCACTCTGAATCCCGCTTTTAATATTATTCGGAACAAGTCCGTGAGAGTGACGGTTCTGCGTTTGATTGAAATTTAATTAAAACTACACGTTAACAAGGATGAGACGAGTTTGTGGATAGCCGCAAAAGATATAGCGATAGTGAGTAATCGAATTTGTAATTACGTGATTTTAATCACTAAAAAGTGATGATGAAATGGGCATTCAATCCTCAATTGATAACAGTGAATGGAATATTGTTAGGAAAACCCTGCAGCTCCTTTGTGAAACGGCTTAAACGTTAAATGATTTCAAATTGTAATTTTAGTAATTCCGTTTGGACTTACTTTAGATAAAATAATAGCGGTTTGTAATTTCCATATCATTGCATACTCTAGATTAAATCTGTAGAGCTTGATATAGCTCAAATGCTTGTAACATGTAAAATCAAGCCTCTGACGATCAATATACGATACATTATTTTCTGACGCTAATTCTGAAAAACGTTTGCTGTCCGTACGTCTTTATTTTTTCGTCTGTCCATCTGACCGTTTCTTCATCTGTCCTTCTGTCTGTCTGTCCGTCTTTCCTCTTATACATCCATTTCTCTGTCCGTCCTTCCGTATTTCTGTCTATTTGTCTGTCTGTATCTATCCGGTCGTCCTTCTGTTTGCTTATCCATCTCTCCACCTACCCATCTGTGTGTTTGTCCGTCTGTCCATCTATCCATTGGTCTATCTGTCCGTCTGTCTATCTGTCCGTCTGTCTATCTGTCCGTCTGTTTGTTTGATCGTCTGTCCATTTGTCTGTCTTTCTGTATTTCTGTCTGGGTGTGTGTCCTTCTGTCTGTCTATTCATCTGTTCGCTTTCCCATTCGCTTACGTCTGTCTGTCTGATCGTCTGTCCATTTGTCTGTCTTTCTGTATTTCTGTCTGGGTGTGTGTCCATCTGTCCACCTGTCCATCTGTCCGCCTGTCCATCTGTCCGCCTGTCCATCTGTCCGTTTGTTCCTCTGTCCGTCTGTCCGTCTATCCGTCTGTTCACCTGTCCGTCTTTCCGTCTGTCCATCTGACAGACTGTCTGTCTGATCGTCAGTCCATCTGTCCATTTGCCCGTCTGTCTGTATTTCAATCTTGGAGTGTGCCCTCCTGTTCTTCTGTTCGTTTGTCCTTCGTTCCTTCGTGCCGTCTGTCTATTTGGCCGTCCGTCTGTTTGGAAAAGTTAGTTAATAAAACAAAATCTTAGTTAATAAAACAAAATGGGTAGTTATAATAGTCCTTAGGAGGTGTTTTCATGAATATTGACAATAACTTATTAACGCTGACTGCCAGACTTTTTGACAACATTGTTAACTTTAAACGAAAGTGTTTAGCTACGACTCTGAAATTTTGCAGGACTTAATTTTTTTTAAAGTTACAGAAAATGGTCTGAGTTAGAGATGGGCAAAGCAGTTCCTTTTAGTGAGTGAGTGAACTCTGACTCACTCACTGAAATGAACTAGTTCGGCGAAGGAACTAGTTCTTTTCAAGTTCGGATTGAATGTGAGGACCTAAAAAAAAAAGATCCTCACTCACCAAAGGACTTGTTCTTTTCAAGTTCGGATTGAATGTGACGACCTAAAAAAAAGGAGAATTAACTACTTGTTTTCAAGTTCCGATTCAATATGTGAGGACCAAAAAAAAAGAAGAAGGACTAGTTCTTTTCAAGCTGTATCACCTGGCGAAAAGAACTACAGTTCACAAAAAGGAGTGAGTTAGTTCACTCACTCACTTCAACGAACTGCTCTTTTGGAAGAGTTCACTCATGAACGTCGACCCAACTCTAGTCTGAATATCAAGAAAATTAGGTAATTCGTTTGTAAAGCTGGCATACAAACATCCAGTAAAAATGTCTTCACTAAATTTCCTGAACGTATTTAACGTATTTAAATTATAACGTCGAGCTTATTCCTTCTTTATTCCGTTCTATGAGTCCACCAAATTTTTAATATTTTGAGAATCGGTTGAGCCCTACCCACAGCTCCCATGAAAAGGTAATTGAAAATAGAGATGGATCGTTCACGAGTGAACAGTATCAAAAGAACACTTCATTGAAGTGAGTGAGTGAAGTAACTCACTCCGTTTGGTGAACTGCAGTCCACGTGATAAGCCACCCCTTTTTTTTGGCATCATCTTCTAGATCGACTGAGAACGAACTAGTGCGCGAACGAACGATAAACCGAAAACTAAGGAACGAAGAGTTTCGTGAACTACTTCGCTGAACTCTTTCCTTAGAGTGAGTGACTTGGAGTGAAGTACTTCACTAAAAGGAACTGCTTAGCCCATCTCCACACATGCCACTCACCTAGAGGATTCACTTACGATACGAACAGATTCAATTAAGTATCGTAAGGGAATACACCTGTGAATGTAGAAGTAACCTTTGTGAATCCTTTGGTTTGCTCAGGTTCCGGTCGAAAAGAACACTTCATTGAAGTGAGTGACTGAAGTAACTCACTCCGTTTGGTGAACTGCAGTCCACGTAATAAAACACTCGACCGCCCCATTTTTTTTGGTAATCATCTTCTAGATCGACTGACCTTTTTCTTTTGGTCATCACTTTCGAGATCTCCTGACCAAGTTGAACTATGAATGAATTAAAAGAACGAACTAGTTTCCAAACGAGCGATGGACCGAAAACTAAGGAACGAAGAGTTTCGTGAACTACTTCACTGAACTCATTCCTTAAAGTGATTGACTCAGAGTGAAGTACTTCACTGAAAGGAACTGCTTTGCCCATCTCTAATTGAAAAACTTACTTTGGCACGTTATTATCGTTTGTGAATGACCTTCAGGAAAGGAAAATAACTATTAAACCAAATCAAACGCTTAACTACTATATTGGGTACATGGTTTAAGCTGCCGAAAACTCGACAAACTGTTCATGTAGTATTGAATTGGTAACGAAGTCGGCATTTGTAGCCTGGGTATGTACCCACCCTACGTAGGAACTGCTCTATAGTAAGAAGTTGGAATAAAAGAAGGGTCTCCACGTCCTTCTGTCCTGAAACTACATACTTATTTTTACGGAATCCTCGAAAAGCCTCCAATCAAACCAGAACCATAGATTGGCATTCATTCGCCTATTACAAGCACTAATGAATTTTGGGCCTTGTACTTAACTAATCTACCCTTTGTTGTCTAAGATATAATCGTTGTATTTGAATTCTTAAATTCCACTTTGATTGCCGTAATGAAAATACAGCTAAATTAAATAACCTTCAAGAAAGGGACTTTTGTGGTACCTTGAATACACGAAAGAGGTGCAGGAATTCAACGTATTCCGCTGGGAGCTATTTTGCGAATGGTCAACAAATTTAAAAAAAGGTTGCTTCATACCTTCTTAGGCTTGTTTTCGAGAGTTTTTCTTACAATTTATAGCTTGGTAATGATATGACCTTTGTGTCATCAGACTAAATATTTGTTTACCTTCCTTTCAAGGAATCGGTACGAAAAACTTCTATTATCAGCAGAAAAAGGCAAGAAAAATAAAATAAAGTTAAGCACCAATTACCACAGTTCATTAACTTTTATTCCGGAAAACATCTAACGATCCCTGCTTGCGAATTCCCTACTTATTGTTTCTTTGAAAGCGAAAAAGAAAATCGGGAAAAATAACTACACAAACAGCTTTCGAAGCAATAAGTATCCTCTCGATGTACTAAACCACCTACGACTAAGGATATTTTGTTTTCGTGTTCAGGAAAAAAAAAGGTCCACCCATCATGTGATTAGTGAGTCTATCGTTCCCCACTTGTATTCCACTCACGTAAGCTTAGACCACTTCTTGTTCGTCAATTGCCGAACACCACTCACAAAAGGACTAAGGACAAACGATAGTACACACATCGCATCAGGATTTTGATTGGTAATGTGTTCCGTTCGGTTCTGCCTGAAACACGAAACACAGTAAATATCCAATCCGGGAACGAAATTCGATAATCTGGAACGTGTTCTTATTGAACAGTCGATAGTCCAACGATTTGGCCAGTTTCTATCGTTTTCTTACCGGGCATACCTCGATTTGTTTTTCAAGGTACGTGAGGATGGTTCCTTCAACGGTATCCTCCAATCGAGCTTCATCTGCCTTTTCTGCGCCCATTATCAATCTCGGCAAGGTAATAAAGCGTAAGTGGACAACGGTGAAAGACCAGCCAGAAGCAACAACCCTCACAAGGCTTCGCTTCTAGGATTCCCTCGCATACAACATGTTGATGTTTCTGGAATCCCAAATATCTACATTTTATCCTTGAATCGAGGACTACACAATGATTTCTGGATTGAACAGCGTATCCAAAAAGCCGAAAAAAAAAATGGAGAATGTTCCTTGGTTGTGTCCCTTTAGCCATTTGTACGTCGCTTTTATTGACATTCTGTTGAATATTCTACTCATGTCCTGGGTAAACTGATTTGATGACCCACAAAAGAGTTTGTCTTCCCCATCCTGTTCCTTTACAAGATGCCATTTGATTAGCCGTAAAGTGGTCGGATGGGTTTTCCTCACTCCTTTGATTCTCCCGTTTTGAAGATATATGGTATGTTTGTCTTTTCGGTTCGATGATTTCAAAAAGTGACTGAATAATAATTTCATAGAGTAGTTAATTCAGCTACATCCAAGACGTTCGTTTGGGAATTTAAAACCTGACTACTTCACCATTTGTTGCGTCCCATCGTGACTGAGTCTTGCAATAAGACTTCTCATATAATTAGAACAATGTTATCTGAAACACATAAAGCGTACTAGTTGCAAGACTATCTTCTAAGTGAATTACATTTTAGTTATACCCTGTCAGCTAAATCAATTGAGCTTTCTCGAAACATCCAGTAAGATTCCAAGCGTTCTTAATGGTTATATAAACGTACAAAAATGTACAGAAGGTACAATCAGTTGATTGATAAGGCAGTTGTCCATAGAATAGACGGACATAGATCGAAAATTTAGTTGTAGTTTTTAATCAGAGCTAAGGTATCAGCTCTCAACAGTCGGGGATTTCGTATTGGAGCTTCACTCCATTGACACCGGAAAGAACAACAAACTCTTAACATTTAATAGCTTCAATGGTAGCATGACCATGAAAAACTAGTAACATAAAAGTATTGGTAAAAATAAGTTTTGCGTTGGACCCACTGGGCTCCGGACTTAACAACAGATTTTCAAGATTCATAGCCATATGGTTATCCAAGGTTACAACCATTTCATAGCCATATACGTCCCGCCTGTAGTATAAGGTAGATGTCCGGCAAAGTTACATTATTCGTGGAAATGAATTTGGATTACGATGTTGCCATATAGAATTTGCCTCAGCAATTCTACCAGCTGTCAGGGTGTTTCGGAAGTTGGCTAGAATACACCCTCTGAAGAGTCTTCTGCATTCCGATGACGAAACAGCTCCTTCGGACCTAGTCCAACACAAAAATCTTATGATAAACTGGCCTCTCCAGTGAAAGTTCTTTCCAAAATTTGTCAAGTACTACGATCAATCAACAGTCGGGGATTTCGTATTGGAGCTTCACTCCACTGACACCGGAAAGAACAACAAACAAAAAAAATATAGGTTAAAGTTTTGGTTTCTATCTCATTTTTTTAGTACTTATAGTATGTTAAAGATTTCGCATAGAAGATGGCCAAGTCTTTTTTGAAAATTCATATCTCTGGTAATTTTTATCCTAAAATAATAAAGTACGACTTAATTTAAAGATTTTTATTTGAAAGATGCTGTAATAAAAAAATAATACGAATAAAAATTATCCTAGAAAGTTTTTTTTTCAAGAATAAGAATTTTGTCCTTTATCCTTGAATATCTCAAAAAGTCACACATTTTTTTTTTTACTATGTTTATGTTTATGTTTATTGTTTAGGAAAGCATGTATACAATTTGTGTACATAGAAAATTTTCAAGTAAGTATTAGAATGAATTGAAAGAAATAAAAAGAAAAAGAAAAAAGTAAAGTTCAATAAAGGAATGAAAAATGGTAAAAAGCAATTAATGAAGTAAGTAAAGTGTAGCAGGTAATATGAGATAAAAATAAAGTATTAAAGGAAAGGAAGAAGAGGAAAAGAAAATACATAAGTACATATGTATATAAGAATTTGAATTTTCGATAGTTACATACGTGTACACAAAAGAGAAACAACAAAAGAGTGAAGCCTCATTCCAATCTCGCAAAATGCTCAAAACAATGCTCACAGAAATTGGCGTACGCAGTAATACGCCTAAGAGAGAACAGAAGCGAGTTCCATAGCGAAACTATCCTAACGAAGAATGATAGATGACGAAGTCTACTACAGTGTCGGGGTACAACTAACGCAAGGGCTCTTGATGATTTGCAAAGTACAATTTTTTCGAACAGGTACCGCGGACAACCAGTGAACATTAACTTCGATAAAAAGGAAATACATCTAAAATTCAAGAAATTTTGGAAGGTGCAGTTTAGGATGGATTTCTTGACGTCGCGGATACTATCGAACTTACGGCGATTGAATACGTATCGGGTACAGTTATTGAAAATAACATTAAGTTTGTTTTCCTCACCTACGCTGATAATAGTACTCGTCCGTGTCAATAATAGTACTCGTCCGTGCATTTCTCATTCTTTTGATATATTCCCAACTGAAATATAATTGGAGTTCACTATTGGTTTATTCGTTCGATTATGCAAACGGTTTTCTATTGTACCACGCGGAATCCCATATTTCTGAGCTACAGAACGAATTGTTGAACCTTTCCTTATTTCCTCTAGAGCAACCTGCACTTGCTCCTGTGTATAATTCGGTTTTGGCATATTCATTTACCTTATTTCTAAAACAAGTGAGTATTTTTTTCACTTTAGTGTAGTAAACACACTTCAACTACACTATACAAAAATATAAGGAATAATGCATTGTAACAGTATTATATTAAAAGACTTTCGGTATAATCATATTTCTAATTAAAATTGCATTTTTAATTAAATTGTCTTAAAATTCAAAGGAGACTCAGAACTTGGGGCTTGCAATTGGTCGATGAAAAACATACATACATGTACATGTGGAAATTATCAGAAATACAGCGCCCGTCCCGAGCCTCCTTATTATTATAATTAAATATAAAATTTTCAGTGTTTAATAAATTACATAATAATATTTGTGAAATACGCTTTCCATATTGTCACAATACTAACATCAATTATATAAAACTAATGTTTTAAACACTATGTTGTGACTGAACTTTCTTAACGAAATCTATAAGGAACTTGCCGTTTTATGGAACATGTCTGTTCTTTACGAATTCTGACAACAATTGGAAATATTTCACTAAAAATAGTTGAAAGTGATTTCTAAAAATTATAGTGAAGGAAAAAATGTCATGAATCCTTAGCTATTTGTGGAATAACCAAGGGGGCTCGGAACTGGCGTAGGGCTCGCAACTGGGTTCTTTACCCTATTTGGGCTAAGAATATTACATACATTTTTTTTCACTCAAGCTTCGGTTGCTGTGTGGCAGTATTAAAGTTATAATTTGCTACAGTTTTTATCTAGAGTATTATATAAAAAGTGCGTAAGTGGTCTACATTTATGGAACCCACATTTATACTATTCAGGGTTTTAATAATTATATACCTAAATCTACTAATTTCTGCGGAATTGTTGACTGCACTGTAGAACCCTTATATTACTCAATGTCACGAAAAAAAAAAGTTTTATTATTGGAATAATACAGTGAAATGGCACAAATTTCGGATAAGAAGTGCCTAATTTCTGAAATCCCACAATAAAGACAATATAATTCGATAAGAATCTCCGGTTTTTATTACGGTATGTTTTGTATACGATTTTAATCCTGTAATTACTGTATTAATTCGAGAAGCCATAATCAAGTTTGCTATCGCAAAACTTCTCGTTCCTTTCGCGAAACCACCCCCTAAATATTAAATTAAAGACTCGACGAAGCACAACGCCGTCCTTCCTTCCAATAAATTACAGTCTTTATGACTTATCAACGAAAGTGGGTTTGTTGTGCGTGATTGCGTCTACCATTACCGCCCCCATAGACCCAGGAGGATCGAAACAGCACGGATTCGAACCGCAACCCAATTTAAATATTTTGACTACCTCATACCCTGGCAGTAAAAACCTGTACCTTACGCAATTCGCATAGCCTATCAAATTATGGAGAGAAAAGTGATACGTGCCAGAAAAATGCCACGGCGGAGCACCACACCTTGACTTTTCCCTCCTCGTTTCAATCGGAATCAGATCGAAGACATGCTAACAAATAGGACATACATAAATAAAGTCAAGTTTAGGCTGGCTCTTTAATTTGGCTCGGTGAAATTTTTTCCGGCAGCCACGTATACGATGGAAAAGTCGGCGAAAAACTGGGCCGATCCCACACTGATTTTTTTTTGCACATAAATTGGCAAGGGCAATTGATTTCGACATTCCTCGGTTGGAAAACGTGACTTCATCTGTAGGAGTTTTGACTGTAATGGCAGGTAGCATTGTCGCCGTGGAGAAGATGGAAAGGAGCCAAATTGCAGGATAATTGACGTCGGATCTAAGATCCATTTAGGACTTATAATGGATAAAAAAGTAAGTTGATAATTGCTTCCAGCGATAGCTTCGGTATATTTTTCCCAAAAAATAAGGCTCAAAGAACAATTGCATCTTTTTTCAGTTCTGTAATCCTGAACCAAACTTTGTTCTAATTTTCCTATCAAATTTTTAATTTATTGTGGAAAATATTTGACTAAGTATTTACAGGACATTAATATTGAAAGTATCCTCTTCTACACTAGTAAGTAAGCTTAAAATATCTTCATTTTACTTTATTATTTTTGAAATTTTGTATTTTCACGTTTTAGGACTAGCCCAAAAAAAAAAAAAAATGTCCGTCTGTACGCCGTACACAAAAATCATATGAAGGTCTGTAGCTCCCAATCCCGTTGAGGTATTATCATGAATTTTTTATGGCGGGTGGATTGGGTGAACCTCTACGAGTGGTATCTTTTAGAGGGGTGGGTATATGAGGGGGAGGAGAGGGAAGCGTTTAAGACGAAAAATTTTGGTTTCTCAGTGCAACCTTTAGGAGGCTGAAACTTTGAATTTCTAAAGAACTTAGATAGTGGATCCATTTCCAAAAAAATGCTGATATGGGTGAAAGGGTGTGCAAATGTGGGGAGGGGGAAAATAATGCGTCCGAAACACAAAAAAGCCAGGATCGATAAACCGTTAAAACTTGACAAATATTTGAGGATAAGAGTTTTTCAAATAAATCAAGTTTCATATCTCAAGAACAGTTTAACATAGATGCTGAAATTTTTTACCAGAAGTAGGCCAATAGAACCCTAGCAGGAAAACAAATTTTGGGGGTTTGGACGTAGAAGGTGATAAATAATAAAAAAAAAAATGTATTTATCAAAGATACTAATAAGTAAAATAATATAAGATTTGAATGAATTTTAATAATTCATTATCAATTTTTAAGAAAAAGTTTAATTGCAAAGACAAGTCTTTACAATATCTCAAGAAATTATAATGATATAAAGCTGAAACTTGGTATTTAGATAGAGCTATAGTAGTGGCATGCTGGAAAAATATATCATAATTATAATCATTTATTTCGTCCATAAAATTCATATATGAGCCGTTGTATTTGAAAGTGGAATTATCCAAAAATAATGTGTGAAATTTTGGAAGAAATTGGTTCAGACGTTTTCCGAAGATTTTGGAAACCATTTTTTAAAAGTATGTTTCGAGATAAGCGCGTTTGAATGACGTACTATATAGAGAATTCACGAAGGGCTCATTCCGGTTAATTGCCCATAACTTCCACAATTATTAGAATTTTAATATGAAATTTACAGACAACAGTCTTAAGACTATAAACTTTAAGATGAGGTAATTTTTTTTGTTGAAAAATCCAAAACTTTCTACTAAGATCAACCCTTTTAAGGACCCAAAGCTAACAACGCTTCTACTCTATTCCTTATAGAGAGGTGCTAATCAGTGCGTTAATGAGAGGATTTGTATTGTTCCTACATTTGTTGATGAAGGAATTTGAAATTTTACTAGCTAATTTATTAATTTTAGAAACTTTGGCTTCATTATGCAATCAGAAGGTCGAGAAGTAATATGGTTTGTTAAGAACCACTTTAAAACATTTATTTTGTAATAGTTTGATATTTTTTTTTTAAAGAGTAGTACGTGTTTTTTCCTAACTATAGAACGGCTTATGTTAGAAAGTTGAAACTCGATGTGTATATGTAAATCAATTAGAAAAATAATTTTAATAAAATTTTGTATATCTATTTGCGTTTGGGAGGGGGGCAAAAAAATGATCAGTGAAAATTGAATGCATATATTTTCACGATTTTCTTCATATCTACTAGGTCTTGCAAAATATTATATTCATTTCTATTCTACGGATTCTTCATATGAATACCTAGAAAGTGTTTTTAAGATTTTTTAAAATTCGACCCCTTTTTCATGAATTCTGTCATATCTCTGATCAGATATCGAATATCTTTTCACTTCCACGGGCTTGTTTAATAATCACCTATTTTAAGATTTTTTTTTCTTTTTCAACCCCTAGACCGCATCCCGGAATATGACTCAATTATGTAATTAATATGATATTCTAACCGCTTCTCGAACTTTTTATTAAATTTTCAGTCCCATAGTAACCTACACCGAATCTCAGAATTGAACGCGTTCCGAACTTCTGCCGGAAAAATAATAAAGTTGCGCCCAGACTGTTGGCAGATTTTTACTGACAGTTAGTTGCCAGTTGATAACTTGAAAAATTTGAAGCAATTTCTAAATTGACTGTAATTGTTTCTGTTTGTTGAATTTAGATATTTATTAGATTAGATTAGATTAATTTATTGCCATATTTTTTATCATTAAACTGTTAAGTAGACTTACTAACATACATTTGATGAATCTTGTGTGATGTTTCGGACTCGACTGAGTCCTTTATCAAACTGTTTAATAATCATTACATACAATTTACAAACTTGAAACTAAACGTATTTGGAAATACGCTTAACACGTTTACTCCCAGTTAACTTTTTGGCATTAGTTACGAAACTTACAAGTTAACTCTACATTGAAATACCGGGCCAAAAACTGTGACTCGCTTAATTTGTGACTTGTGACTGTACACTGTACTCAGAATAAACCTGATAGTGTCTTAGTCGGCAGAAGGAAAACAAAATCCATGATATGATATAACTATAAGTTTTTTTTGTAGTTATTACGTTTAACAAAATAAAAACAATTTTTCACTTAAAGATCCTCTCAACTGGCACTTCTTTCTTATATCCTGGAACTAATGTTGGCATTGTTTTATGAAACTTCGCAATCATACCACACGTTCCGCACAGGTCATACCCTTTCGCGCTGTTTCATTCGCAGGACTCCTTCTTTTCCATTGTTTTGCTCAAATTTACATATTAATTCTTTTTACTACAGCCAGCCATCCTGGACTGTATAATGGTCATCCCCTAAAATAATTATTTTAAGCTTTCAAGAACGTCAGACAATGAGAAAATATGTTCGCACCTAGATGACACAGGACAATTCCTGAAAAGAAACGAGATCACCACAATGGCCTAACCAGCTACAAATCACATCATCTTTCTGTTCCAGTCGTGAAAATAAAGGACAACGACAATGGAGAGGTTCCTTGAAACGGGGTCCTTTCTCACTCGTATACAATTAGCGCCCGTTTGAAGTGACTCGGTCGTATATAAAAGTGCGACAGACAGTTCATTTCTATGATAATTTTTCGGTAATTAGGTTTTAAGAAATTCACTACAATTGACGGTATTTCAGATCAAAACTCCCGTCGTGTGATTCGAGGACATGACAGCGAATCGTAGCCACCAAGTTATCATCTTCGGTACAATTAATATCGTAGATGGTGACTTTCTAATTAAATTCAAAAGGTGTTTCGTCACTGACTGAAAGTTTTCATGGAATTTTCTTCTGTTTTTTTATAATTCAATTTGAAATTTTTCTCGTGATTTTCAGCCCAGAAGATTACAAAACGATGCTCCAGAAGCGACCATATTGCCGACAAAAAATGACATCCTCAAGACAAACTTTTGAGAAGTATAAAATCAGATACTTATTATTTTTTCGGTCGAAAGTTTTACAAGATAATGGACCGGTGGAAGATACCCTGATTCTGACAAGGTCATCGTGGAAAAACCGGTGAATTGATTAGTCTGTAACCTAATTTAAAAGTTTTACCTCCTGTTTCTGGGTCCGGTCATACAAAAGGAGTTTGTCCTGATAGACGACACGAACACGTTATATCCACGGTTTTGTGTCGTAGTTTTATAGAGTGTTTGGGACGAAGTTAAGGGCAGCATTTACCATGCTTTTGTCGTCCTGTTTGAGTCCTTTGCATCCAACTGCTAGGAATTTCAATAAAGATAAACATGTTATGACATAAAATATTGATTTTAAGTACTCGTATGTTGGTAAGTGCTCATACACTTATGGGTTTACTCGTCCAAGGATACACGAATTTCTTCACTTGCGAACAACATCTATCTGAAAATGTAAGGCTGTCAGGTTCTATACTTACTATCCGACTTTATGGATTTTATTGTACAGATAGAGCACTTACAGATACACCCACGCATACGTCCCTCGGCAACACACATCCAGTGATAACAAAGTCGACATTATTCAGTAACAGTAAAAGCTAAGAAGGAAAGATATTGCCTCTGATGTGAAGACTATATTCTTAAGTAAAGTGCAATATACTGGTACTTGCTATAGCTTAAGTAAAAGGTCTGCGAAGCGAAAATCGAAAAAAAAAATGAATAAATCCAGATTTTTAACAAAAATGCTGTTGTACTCTCGATGGATCGGGTCGGGACTTCTTGGGAATTTTTTCTCCGGGATAAATCGCATGCCGATAACGATTACCATTCATGAATTTCAGGGCAACGATGGCTTTTGATAAATTGAAAAGATTTCTGTTTGAAAATTCTGAAAGGAAAAGTTATAGCCTTGGCGTATACTTGAGAAAGAAAAAGCTGTTTAAGATGTCTTTAAAATTGTCATATGCATGATTAAATCTTTCATGGGCGTAAAGTGGCAAAACAGAAAAATAGCGATATTTAAATGTGAGAAGTCTACGCCTAGATTTTGATATTATTGTCGTCGCTCTGATCTTTCGTGTTGGTTTGATATACCTACATGAGATACGAGAACGATATTTCTACAATATGTCTGACCTTCATTTATTTCAAAAGGGATTTTCCATTCAGAAAATTCCGAATTTCATTCTTAGGTGATTGTATAAGTATTTCGTAGAACAATACGATATCTCGTCAGATCAAGGAAATATGACGGAATTCGTAATATGAGTTTCGAAACTGGGCGTAGGTATACTACCAGAATAAAAATTCGTGAAAATCAGCGCTGTACACAAAGAACCAGGTCCTTTTATGGTCTTTTGCGAAACATGCAACGGTCGGTAGGGAACCACGCAATCTATTTTGACAACGTAGAAATATTGGCCAAGATAAACCTTTGCTACCAAAGGATTGTAAGGGAGGCGATTGAGATTGCCAAACGGCTGCAAAAACTTTAACCGGGATGTTGAATACAACCTCTCTTCACTTACTTGCTCTATGTTTTGGTAAAAACATTATCGATTAGTTTGATTAAGGGCTCAGTCGAGTTCAGGACGAAAACATTTTCTAAGTCTTTCGATATTCAACCCCTAAGCGGGTGTAAAGTGCTTGTGAACATTTTCACGAATTCCAATATATTTCTTAGGTCTAATGAGATAGCGGATTCACTTTCATTTCTAAAGACCAAATACTATATAATAAGAGAAAAAAAACGTATTTGAGCCGGTTTTTTTGAAAGTAGTAAAAAAATTGAATTTTTAATTATTGTTTTTTATATTAAAATTTCAATTTTAATAAAGTCAATACCAATAAAAATACGGATTTATGTTCATTTTTGCCTTTATTTCTTATAAATTGTTATTTTTGAAAGTGGAATAAGTCATTAGGACCTAAAAAAATCGTTTATTTTCTTTAACAATTCTTACAATTATTATTGCATATTAAAATTTAACAGGTTTATAGTGTAAATATATCACTCGAATTATATTAAAGTATTCCAATATTTTTAAATTATTTCAAACGTAAAACCTTAAATATTCTAATGTATGAAAAAATGGACTTATTCCACTTTCAAATACAACGGCTCATTTAAGCATTTTTCAATGTAAAATCCTGCAGGAGTAAAGTCAAGTTTTCACGAATTCCGTAAATAGGAAATAGATAAAAAATCTGTTAACTACGAATGGAATTTTTCATGGTGAGAAGCTACCATAGAAGCAAATTTTAGGAAGTTTTTGTTGTTTTCCGGCGTCAGTGGAGATGCCATGAAAAATGCATTAAAGGGCAGTGAAATTGTCTCCTCAAAAACAGCACTAAAAACTTTATTATTAAAAAATAATGAAGTAAAATTATTAATATCTAATAGTACACTACCATACCCGGCCCGATTTCTGACCTCCAATCCCTATGCTGACGCAACTGTACACTACAGTGTATCAAAGGCTAACCTTCTATGTCCAGTTCCTGTCCTTAAAAAAAATAGTAATCTCCATGCCATATTTTTCTTAGCAGTGTAAATGCGGTGCCTATATTTTCACGAATTTCGTTACATATCTCTAAAAATTGAGTTAATTATACTTACAGTTTTTTCAGATAAATGCCTAGAAAATATTTTAAAGTTTTTTTCTAAACTCAACTCTTAAGGAATTTTGCCACATACCTTAGGGCTGGTAAGATGCGAGTATCCCTATTGGTTTTTCCTTCATCAGGTTTTCTTTAAAAATCAATTTCAGGATTTTTGGCTATTCCAACCCCCAAAAAGGGAGTCCATACACCCTCTCTCAGGTTTGATAAGATAAAATATGCGTTTTTCCATTTGCTGGCACTTCATGTATCCGCTCAAAACCAATTTTATGATTTGTTGAAAATAGACTCCCAAGGGTGTGTAAAAAAGATGCATACGTCTTCATAAATAATAACCTAAGCCATTGCTCTCAGATTTGATGAGATATTCAACTGGTTTTTACTTCTTCAGGCTTTCTATACAATCAACAAAAAAACTATTCAGGGTTCTTGGACACTGAACCCCTATAGTGTAAAGAGGTTGCATATACTTTTTTACAAACTTTTCAACATCTCTAAAGTCTGATTAGATATTGATTGATTGACTGATTGCAGGCCCATGCGCAGGATGGTATGAAGGGGGGGAGGGGTTTTGCAAGTTCCCACCATACTGGATGTGATGACCTAAAAAAAAAAAGGTACTCACTTCCCAATGCAAATAGGCCCCCAAACACCCCCCCCCCCGATCGCACGGGCCTGACTGATTGTCTATAAACGTTTTTTACGATTTTTCGAAATTCAACCCCTTCGTCGATATAATGGGGATTTATTTCTGTAGGCTTTTTATGTAATCGCCCAAACACCAATATCATGATTTTTTGAAGTTCAACCGCGAAGGGAATTTGAAGGGGTAGCGTATGTTTCCACAAAAATGTGTACGATTGGCTAACAATTGATATTTTTATTATTATTATTATTATTATATTTTAATAATTTGTTCGGTTACTTAATATTGTTAAATTATAATCTTAAATTTAGCAAAGTTATATAAATGTATTACTTATTTACGTAAATGAACTTAGAATTAGGGAAAGTTATATAAATACTGTATAGTTCACAGTTTCTTAAATTTTATTAGAAAGATTGAAATTCTTTTTATTTTTAAAATAGCTAGTTATCTACCTATCGGCCAATACCATTGAAGGTTCCAAGTGCACGTTAAATGCGATTTTGATGATTTATGACTGTTTTCTTACCAATATTTCACGTTAATGGAAACAAAAAAACAAAATTATAACACTTAATTAGCTGGTATGTAAGCTAGGTCATCCATAGAGAAAAAAATTAAAACTGTATTTGGAAAAAAACCTATTAAAACAACAACCCTTGAACATTTTTTAAAATGCGTAAATTCGAGTTTTTTAAACGCATATTATCTATTTCCTGAATAATTAACATGTCATTTTCATTAATACAATTCTAGAAAAATTCTTGAAGAAGGTCCTTCATAGATCAAATTTTAAAAAATTTTCATTTTTGTTAATAATATATGAAGTCAAACTGAAGCAATTTTTCACGATTTTCATGGCAAGAATTACATAAGAAGACCACACTTCTTTGAAAAGTATCGTAGATAGTATAATTAATTGGTACTTCTAGAAGATAAATCAATGGAAATATTATTGATTTTTAATAGTTATGCGTGTCAATTAAAATAACACTATTTTTTTCTGTAAAATCAAAATTAGTTCGCTGATAGACAGCGAGCGAACGATGCAGACGTACTGTCCACGCCAAATTACACGGCCGAAAAACGATTTCTATCGATTAAAATCCTCTCAAGAAAGAAAAATCAAACAGGGATAAAAAAGTTCGTACCGGGCTCATGGGCCCTTAAGGATATTTTGTATGGCAGCTACCCGAAGGAGTAGGACTATTTTGCCCGTTAACGAACTTAGCCTTACAAATTCAACCAAATACCCAGATTCAAAATTTTAAGATCCTAGGTTAAGGCGTTCTTGAGTTATCGTGCTAACGGACAGACAGACGGTCGGACGGAAGTCAAGCGGATTTGAGGTTTTTGGCCACAAATAATCAAAAAATAATATACAACTTTTTTTCGTCCGAGGCTTGGTTCTATGCGTTACAAACTTTTGAGCTGGATCAAACTTATAATACTCTATATGTTCATCTAGAGTATAAAAAGGAATTGATAATTGGTGAAAGTGAAAGTACTGAAGGTTGAGATAGAAACGTAATCTTGTATGAAAGGTGTTAAGATGGGCTTTTATAATTCCAGATATTTTTTTTAAAAGCATCATAATATGAAACAGTTTGTGCAGAACAAACTTAAAGCCTCTTTACTATAAATCGACTTCTGTTCAAAGTACCTAAATAATAAACTCATGTACCCTTCAATTCACTACAGATATGCAGACTGGTCTACCCTAAGAATTCACGTACGACTCTCTCTGAAAAGAGTGCTATAAAATGCAACAAGACTTAAACTAAAGCCGACAGCCGACATTTTGAAGGACCATAGGGAGGTAACAAAATGGTAAAACATTCCAACCATCACCAGAAACTTCTGTTTAGCGTGTTGAACAAGTTAAACCGCCGCCACCGCTCACTTTAGTTTTGAGTTGCATCCTGCATCCTGGAACGTGTTTTCTGCATGTTGGAGTTCCGGTTTCTGTTGCAACTTGCAACTACTACAGACTGCCAATGTCAAATGTTCGAATAACTGAATAACTCCATCTGGCACGTTCGGTTTCGGGGTTGGATAGCGGCAGGTTCGGGAAACAGAAAATGTTTGTGCTGGCAGAATTATTGGGAGGAATCCTGAAGAGTCCTGGCGTACCGACGTTCGCAATTTGTTGAATAAATTTTTCCGAATGGTAAGCGAAATGTAGAAGTGGAGTAAAGGTATTTTCCCTTTGGATTTCCGAGACTTTTCCCCGAAAAGATTTCTTTGAACTGCAATTATTCGGGATGGAGGAAACTTTTCATATTATGTGCATATGGTAGCAATTTTGAAAGTTATCGGATCATTTAGTAGGTAGAAACTAAGAAGGTCTTGAAAATAAACTAGCAGACGTGTAATAATTTCGTAAATGTTTCTTTTTTATTATTTTTGATACTTCCATTTTTTACTGCAGTCGTCATAGCCGTGCGACAAAATATAGTAGTGTATTAGTAGTGTGCAAAAAGTAATTATTCGATATTAAGTATTCGTTACTTGAAACGAGTATCGAGTACCGAATACTACTTTTCAATAGTATTCGATATTGACCCCAATAAAAAAATGCCCGCGTCTAATTGTGGTGAGCAAAAAAAAAAATCCTGTTTTGACGTGGTTACCTTACCATCATGGAGTAAATCCCAGTATTACACCAAAATAAAAAAAAATAGTAGGGCGTGTGCAAAACTTTTTTAATTTTCTGTTTTGTCGATTTACAGCCGTATTTTGCATTTCTCGCAAAAAAAGGTAAGAACCAAATTTGTGGAGAACAAATTCTCCACAAATTGAACATTTTGGAGACTTCTGTTTTGTCGATTTTTAACCATATTTTGCATTTCTCGCAAAAAATGATGGGAACCAAATTTATGGAGAATTTTATTTTCCACAAGTTTGGCTCCTACCATTTTTTGCGAAATGCAAAATACGGCAACAAATTGACAAATCAAAAGTCTCCAATTTAATGTTTTGTTGATTTGTAGCCGTATTTTGCATTTCTCGCAAAAAATGGTAGGAACCAAATTTATGGAGAATTTAATTCTCCTCAAATTAGGTTGTCTTCATTTTTGCGAGGAATGCAATGCATTTTTTTTTTTTTGGTCACCACGAAGTACTCAATAAAGTAACGAATAATAAGAGAACAATTTTTTGGGAAATATAGATTTGCTCAATTGTGGTAACGTTCTTCGCTACATATGCTGGTGCTGGACTAACGGCTTTTGATTTCCTTAAATGTCATAATTTTGCGTAAAAGATCCGCGTTCTTCCCACGAAAAAACTATGATTTTGCTAACCGACGATTTCTTTGAGTAAAAAAATTGTACTTATTGACAAGACAAAGCCAAAGTGGAAACCTACCAAGTCCACCAGAAAAACTTACTTGTCATATTAACAGCAGATAAATTTAAAATTTGTGTTTAAAAAAAATATGTATATATAGCTACATCGCCCCTGTTACTCCCGTTTATCACACATGTTCGCAGTTGGTAGGATTCAAAACTACGCTTCCAGAGGGAATCATCTGATTTCTAGCCAGACGCCTTACCTGCTCGGCTACGACTACCTGTTGTTAATTTTTAATTTTAAGTCAGGTTCAACTGATTTAACTTATTAAAGTTAAATTTATTTTATTTATAACAAATACACGAACCATATTTCGGGAATAAAATTATGTTCTCGACCTATCCGGTAGTTTCGAGAATTTATTTTATTAGTGGTATACATTTGGCCAGAACCATATTCAGCAACAGTACAATATATGACAATTGATGTGAAATGTATCTATCGAAAAGTGTAATAGAGATTTTGGTACTTAGTTCAAGTAGTCAAGTTTCAACTAGTCAAGTTTTGAACTGCAAGTAAGACAGCGTAACACGTTCAGTTCCAGTGTTGACCTCTTTAAATAGCGTTGTCAAAATTTTGGCAAAAAAGTTTGGCACTAAAAATTCTTATGATGAGATACGTTTTTTTTACGTTTCCTTCGGCTCTACTGATTCAGAAGTACGTCTGATATTTGGAAGATTTTTAGGAAGGCTGAACGGATTGGTGAACTTCCAAAAATGCCACGTTGGTTATTCTTCCAAATCATACCATCCACTTTTTTTGCTTAACCCATTTGCGCCCATAACCAGAAATACTGAAGAAGTCCTAGTGCCCACAACTATTTTTCGCAAATATTATTGGATAATCGATATTATCTTCTTAAAAATTATAACTCTTGGCATAATAGACAAGCCATAAGTTATTTTTTGCAAAATTTCACTCTTTTTGAGACTGGGTCGATAACGACCCGTTGGGATAATATGTATTCCTTTTGCTAATTAATAATTTGAAAATTTGAAAAAAACATATTGTAGAGTAACAAAATTATATATTGTAAATTAAAAAACAATTCAAATGTATAAATAAACTAAAATTTAATAAAAAAAAGAGTATGCGCAAAAGAAATTAAAAACAATTCATTAGAAGTTTACTTAATTTCTAATTTGAACATTAAAATAGGTATGTAATTGAATCTTAGTTGTGGTATGGAAGAAAGCATTTGTCGTGTAATGGTACTTTGCAAGATTCGCATGAAGTTACAGTTTTATTGCCGCAATGATAACACCGGAGTCTATTTTGGTCAGTGAGAATAAGATGTTTTCCGGCTTCAGGAACGTTTTTTCGTTTTCTATTTGCAGGTCCTGGTGCATTTGCTGGTACTCCGTAGTTCCGACATAAATTTTCTGCCACTCTTCTCGTAAACTCCAGCTTGTCGTGTTTGCATCCGAAGCTTTTGCTTAGTACCCAGGCGTTATTCATTACTGCATCAAAGCACCAAAGTGCTACTGGCATATACCACTTTTTGCCACGAATACTTATTGAATAATTGGATATGCAATTGTCCATTAAATCAACACCTCCCATATTTTTATTGTATTGATGGATTACATGAGGTTGGGTTACATCAATCTTGCCTTTTTCTTTTACAGAATATCTTTTCACTGGTTTCACTGGGTGAATACCAAATTGATTAGATAATGCCATAACAATGCTATTATCCATCCATTTAACTGCTATGACATTATTGTCCTTGTCAATAGCACTATCAAATTCTCCTCTGCCCTTCTTTTTCAATTCTTTATTAGAACTAATCAGGCACTTCTCAGTACGTCTTTCACGTACAGTGCCCGTTGCACCGAAGTTCCATGCATTTAATTTTGTTATCAATTTCGCATTGGTGAAAAAATTGTCAAAAAACAAAGAAAACCTTAAATCTGCATATTGTTCTTTTAAAAAAGAAGCAAAGTCCAATGTAACTGAACCTCCCAATCCATAGATTTCTCGATATTGGCTTAACAGTAAGCTACTTTTTCCTTGATAAATATCAAATTTAATTAAATAGCCATTTGTATAAGCCATACTCCAAACTTTATATCCGAACCGAATAGGCTTACTCTTCATGAACTGCTTGCAGGAGTGTCTTCCAAAATAACGAATCATAGTTTCATCTATTGAAATACAATATTGGACCGGTGCAAACGTTTTGAATTTTTCATTCATCTTATTTATCAATGGTCTAACTTTAGCAAATCTGTCTGTAGAATTCAGATTGTCATTATCGCAGAAGTGGAGGTAACGAAAAATTTCGTCGAATCTATTTCTTCGCATAGTAGCTTTGATAAGTGTGTTTTGGGTATCTTCCCGATTTTCCCAATACATCCTCCTGCGAGGGCATATGACGTAGCCACTGACAAATAAAATTGCTATGAACGCGTGAAGTTCCTCACTAGATAAACACAAGTTCTGATTTTGTGACATTGCAAAATGATTACAAAATTCACAAATCTGTTCTATTATATCTTGTGATAAAAATAAAAGGAAGAAATCTATTGGCTCCGAGAATTCTGAAAGTGTTAGCACAGGCAAATATACTTCTGACCATGGCTTTGGCAAGCCATTTAAGGAATTCTCATCACCTGCTATCCAATTCCTTGTTTTGTTTACCTTCGCAGAACTGGATACTTCTATGTTGTCCAGATCATCGTCTGTATCGTCACATCCCGCAATTTCCGCAGCAGCTCTCAACTGATTACGATTCATGTGCGATGGGTTATAATCATCTTCTGCTCCAGACTCTTCATCCGTTACGCCATCACGATTTTCTGGAGGATCTATGTAAATATCCACTCCGGGAAGTACACAATTTTCGTCCAGCGCATCCAAAATCTCTGCTACGGTTAACCCTTTTGATCTGGAAAATATATACCATATACCATATATATCATCCCAACGGGTCGAAAACGACCCAGCGTAATTTAAACGCCTGATTATTGAATATTTCAGTAATTTAATTCAAAACTTCGGGGTTTCTTATCCCCTGCATATGTTTTAAGCAAAACACTGTAAAATATTCACTAAACAAAACATAAGTAGGCTATTTACCGATTCAAATCCATTTCAATTCCTTTTCAAATTTTCACGTGTGACTTTCGCTACCCGGATCTAATGACTGAATTGAAAATTATTTCGCAGAAACAAAAAACTACATGCAAAAAACTTCTGAGAACTGCATGAAACAGTTGAAAACCGCGGTTGTTCCGCTGATCACAACTTATGCAGTGAAAACTGTGTGGGTCGATTTCGACCCGTTGGGCATGGCATGGTTGGGGTCGTATTCGACCCATTGGGTGTAAATGGGTTAAGTTGATATACATAATTACATTTCGCCACAGTTTTCCTATTTTGAGGTAAAATTAATTCCCGAAAATTTAGAAAATATCCCTTTAGGCGATCAGCTCTAATCATCTAAAATGCATTTCCATTTAGTGAAACTGTCGGATGCACTTTAACGTTTGGGTAAGACTGCGTGTTATCAAATCTACTACGTGTAAAACTAATCACTGCAAACTAATCGGATCCGTCGACGGTAGATTGGACAGTTCCGATTAAAATGTCAATAAAATCACAACCATTGCCTGAATCAACTGAGAAGTAAACTGTTCAAATCCATTCAACCACACATAAAGCTTCTCCCGATTCAATGCCACAAAGCTGGGCAAATGAGTTTGATGCGATTAACAACAGCTACGCTAACAGCTGTTGGGTGGAAATCCCTGCAAAATCAATTTTCGATTTTATTGTCAAAAGAAGGACGACCGATTGTTGTCCATTAAAATCGAAAATCACAGAAAATCTCAGCACTCAGAGGGGCAAAAAAAAATATCCCGATTTTCTGGTAGCACCAGATCGAAAAGTTACTATATCAAGGAGCCTCTGCATCACTTCCATTTAGATAGAGTCGTAAAGGACGACCGAACGGATTTGCGGCGTCCCACTATCGTCACCGCTTTTATCTGATATTGACATATCCAAGTACGGGGGGACGACGAGAAGTTCTTGGTGAAGGTATTACCGATTTGGGACACCCCATAGAGCGGAGGACAAAGCGTTCCCCAATCATATCGAACCGGTGTATGAGCGTGCTATCCTTTATCCTTAGGGAGATGATATTCGATGACAATGGACAACACAAGGTACGGATGGAACGGTATCCTTACGGCGAACGGATTCCTTACATTGCAAATATTTGATTGTGTAACTTTTGTCATTGTCCTTGAATCGTCCGGAGATTGAGGGTATTAAATCGCCTAGGGATTAAATGGAACTTAAGGAGTTGTAAACGATCTGAAGAGCTATGCGATATGTATACGCAAAGTTTGTCAGCTGCTGTCCAGGTCAGAGGTTCGTTAAGGTGGTAATTGCTTAAAACGACTTTAAGATTAGAATGCGAAACTCTTCTGTCATCTTTATGTTTAAGGGGATATAAATTTCAAAGAGGATTCCTTGAAAACCAATGCCAAAAATGTCGATAAATTTGTACACCAAGTGACTTAGTCACTTGTAGAGTCACTGTATACTCACACCCTTCTAGTAGGAGTTCGGCCTATAGCCCAAAATTGGACTAGAAGACCACTACATAACCTGAAAAAAGGTCGTTTTCGTGCAGCCAAACTTTTAAGTTTGGCTGCACGAAATTTCGGTGTATAGGTGCACAGTATGTGTGCGCATAGTATGTGTGCATATAGTATGTGTGCATAGTATGTGTGCGCGAATTAAGGTTTTTTTTTGTAAATTTACGTACATTATCTATTTCTTTTATGGAAATTTCCTATTTTGTACCGAAAATTAGACTATTTCGAATTGATATGTGATATTCCCCCAATAAAATCAAAAAAATTTAAATTTACTGGTTTTCGACCTGAGCATGCATCGGCCAAACCTTAGGTAGGGTGAGTAGTGTGAGTGCGTATACAGGAACCTTAGTCACTTGAAGGCAATTGTGTATGTTTTAAGGATGGTACGGGTAAAATGCTCTGGTACACTTTGACTTTAACTGAAGCTCTTTAACTTTTAATAAAAAAATAATAGATTTGCGAAATTCACGTGCCTCTGCATTAGATAAATTCGAGAAAATATCTGTTTTCACCCTACCGAAATAGAAGCTGCAGATTATACCGCGTGTAAGCCCAGCATTCAGGATTGGATGCGGATGCTACCTAAAACTGTACTGCTTTTTGGAGTACAGTGTCCGGTTTTCTATGCAACTCCACGTCAAGTTCTAAGAGCTCTGCCTGCTTGGTTATAACCAATAGCCGTGACGTGACTCCCCCAAAGGCCTCACCAACGCTAGTAAATGATAGTATACTATGCTCTTCTTACTCCTCTCCATAATACAACAGATTGTCTTTCCCAAGAACTCAACAGTTTGTATTCATCATTTGCCGCTAAGAATGATTGAGGACTAGACATCTGTGACAAATAGTAAAGGTATCGAGGCGAAGGAGTTGGTTATAATTAAAAACGAATGTTCCACTCGTCTCAATATCAAAAGCCAATCAATATATGCTTTCTTCCATCAGTTTCAACCATGGAGACTGGGGAGCGTCATAGTATTTAACTGAAGGATTCTCGAATTCAACTAAGTTTTGGGGGCCGTTGGATAGACAACCAGTAATGTGTCGACTTCAAATAGGCATACGACAGTATCGACAGGAGCAGCGTATATAAAATAATGATGGATTTTGAAGTTCCATCGAAACTGGTTCGGTTTCCAAATGAAAATAGGTCTGTACTTTTTGCATAAAATTTCTGCCCTTTTTTGCACTAACGTTTCTAAACAACATTTGACGTCAAATCAATGACACAAACTCAAACTCAAACTCAAACTCAAACCCAAACTCAAACTCAAACTCAAACTCAAACTCAAACTCAAACCCAAACTCAAACTCAAACTCAAACTCAAACTCAAACTCAAACTCAAACTCAAACTCAAACTCAAACTCAGTTCGGTATTCGTGGGTACCTTAAGATCTAGCACCGTTACAAGGTTTCTGGAGTTTGACTCAGTAAACCATTAGATACACTGCTGTTATTCATATCATAATATCGTTAATACCAGCAGTGTATCACCCAGTACTAAGCATATACGAGATAAACGAACTGGTATATGTATATCTAAACCTGTTTCATTGTATAAAAATTCGATAATTTTACCTGGTATACTATGCATTTTACTGCTAGTTGTGCAATTCCCCAGTTATGTGGCGAGTATCGCAACTAAATGTCTTTCTTTGTTTATACCAGATATATCAAATCATACCATATGTGCAGTGTATCATGTGCATTTCAATACTATGGTCGTTTCTCAATTCCTTGCTTCGTCTACGTCTACGTCTATGTTGACGTCACAGCATAGCATTGCTATTATAACAGTTTAGAAACAGGATCAGCTGATGCTTATTTGACACTTCAAAAATCAAAAATTAATTAAATTCCTTAGAAAAATTTGAATTTTTTTACGCTTGCTTAGATCGACTGATAGAACTGAAAATGAATTCTGCATGCTGTTAAGAGAGACTTCTTTGAGATTTGCGAAGGTTGGTGCAAGAATTGCTTGTTCGGTTCACATACAGACTAAAAATTACGTGCAGCACTAGCACACTGAGGTCCTGTGGGCTAGCGGTTCACGCAATTTTAAGTCTGTATGTGAACCCAACAAGCAATTTTTGCAAACTCAGTCAAAGAAACTGCACATCAAAAGATGTTGTTTGTGGCCTTAAGCTCCTCACACTGTGCTGGACATCTTCACTCCAGCTTACTGGAAGCTCATGTTTTTTGGACTGAAATAAATTTATAATACTCTACTCTACAAACAGACAGACAGACAACTCTACAAACAGACAGCCATAGTGTATTTTTGGAACTGTCATGTACTTAGGTCGTTTTTCAATTCCTTGCTTAAGTCTACATCTACGTACAGTTATAACAGTTATGACGCAGTTATGACGCAGTTATGACGTCAGACCTAGCAAAAGCGTGTCTAGATTACTGGTTGGTTTGTGTCTTGGCTATTAGTCAATCGAAAGCTTGTATTACACTATATGACCACTTGGTCAAACAGTGTAATACAAGCTTAAGGAAACGTAAAAAAGTTCAAATTTTTGATTTTTGCAGTGTCAAATAAGCATCATCTGATCCATTTCGAGCTTTTTCTTAACTGTTATAATAGCAATGCTATGCTGTGACGTCAACATAGATGTAGACGTAGACTTAGCAAGGAATTGAGAAACGAAACTAAGGTAGAAGAACCTTTTATGCGGTTGCGATACTTTTGAAAATCCTGGTGGCCACGGTATATAAATGTTCATATTCTTAATTAAATTATTGAATTATTGTTCTGTCAAATATTCATCCAGCTAATATCCTGCCAAAAATGCATTACTAGTTTCTGATATGAACTTTCAAATTAAATTTATCCTAAGTTAAAATATGATAACATAATCCTGCACAAATTTCGATTCAGTCCAAATATTCACCACGGAAAATTCCGTCTGTCATTCGTTCATATTTGGAATGGAGATATGCAAGGGTACGTGTATCGTTCCCAACTGCTTGCTCCTGGTTTTACTGATTAGCCTATTTTATCATTACCTGAATGAAATTCATATTTTGCCGTGAAATATCTCAAGTGCTTTTATCGCTCGTCGCTGTCATACTGCTCTCCATTACGAGACTTTCTGATGATTTCAACGCTTCCGAAAACCGAGTGGATAATTTTCCTTTTCGTTAGGCACATGACAACTCAATTTTCTGGTAAATTTCATTTGAAATTTGCAGCTCGAATATGCTTAAATTTTTTTCAACAGAAATAAATTCAATGGAGCTATAAATGTGAGTAGCTACGAGTATATCAGCCCCGTAAGGATGTTGTTCGTTACGTAGGAATACGTACTTACGTCTCGTTTTAAAATTCGCGCAAATATCGAGAAAATTCGAATTATTTTGCGCCTTGTAGCATAAAAATGTTGTAAATAGTCTGACATGGGTACAGGGGGTAATAGCACCCTGTTGAATCGTTAGCGTCTAGACCGACGTTTATTACGTTACAAGGGTAAATTTTTGAAGAAAATGCTGTCAACAGAAAGGAATTTTCCGAACTTTTGAATTCATTTGATTGTTGTGTTTTTGATGGAAATTGGAAATTTATTTGAAAATGTGGTTAGCTGCATTTGTACAGAAACTGCTACATATCAACAGTTTGTATACCAATCAATCATACTTCTACTGAGAATGGTTTTTTTCTCCATGGTGAAGCTACCATAGAAGCTAATTTTAAGAAGTTTTTATGGTTTTCCGGCGCCAGAGAAGTTCCTGGTGTGAAACCCCACTACGAAATCCCCGACTGGTGATTAATCGCGGTCCTGGCTACAGCCAATGAGGATATTAAAGTTGGAAGTCCTTCACTGGAGAAGCCAGTTCCTAAAACTGTGAAATACATCGGAATTAGCGTATGGCATAGATTCGTCAGAGGGTTTATCATGCCAACTTTTCGAAACACTCTTACTGCTGGTGTTTTTACTGATACTTTTTCTCAGTATGCGATATAGAGCCAAGATTCATATCTGGGAATTATAATCTTACTAAATTAATTCTTATGCTTAAAGGAAGATCATCTAATATTACAACCAATTTGATTGAATTTTGGGTTGTTAACTAGGGTATATTAAATCACACGCTAAGGCGCTGTACACATTGCATGCGACCGAACGAATTTTCCGATCCGATTTTTCGTTCAGCAGTGCAATGTGTATAGCGCCTAAGTGTGCTCCCATCACTTAAAGAGGTTTTTCAGATTTTGACCAAATCCATCAAGGCAACAATACTAAATAATGACTTCACAGATAAATACGAGACTTAAAACTGATTACTTCGAATAAGAATCCATACGAAGAAAAGAACAATAAATTGTTTGCTTGACCAGAACATGATGTAAAACATGGTACGGTCCTTAAATTCCAGAGGTTGCTAGGACATCCATTGTCATCGTACTTCTCCATCAAGTAAATTACATGTCCAGAGCCACTTTTACTAGCCACTTTTCTACGTTTTATGCGCGCTCCTTGGACTTTAGCATGTCCTTTTACATTTTTTACCCCAAACTCTCTGTCTCCAAAAATCGTTGTTTTTTCTTCGGATTTTCTAGCCTGGACCATTTTGCTTTTCCTGGCTATTTTTTTCTTCTTCCAAGCTCGACTATAAGGATTCCGTCCATACGTACGCTAGTGTAGATGATGGCGTACTGGATATCTTCCTATCTAAGCGCTCTGAATAATTCATGAATGCTATAAAATTGGAATAATGTTTCTAGATATCCTGAAGCATGTTCAAATTTTATGCTTTTTTACATCTGACAGAATCCTGGATGAGTCCTATGAAATTTAAGGAGGATACTGGGAGACGGACGAAAAAAAAACCCCGAATACAGAGGGAAATCGAGAGGAAACCTTTTAAGATTCAGAACTATTTTGCATTGGCCTTTAAGCGATTGCACATTCTCTCGATGTTTGCCGTATGTTTCATCGAGAATGAAATATATGTACGTACGTTCCAGACGAGTGATAGAGGGTGTTGTGTGTAAGATAGGTGGATGAATCAACCCTTTTGTACTTCGGGAACCGAATGTTTGACACTATTGCTACTTGCAAGATATGAGAAAAATGCATGTATTCGGTGATGAACTATTTTAAATAAAGCAACCTTAAGAATTTGTGATACTACTTTGTAAGTGTACTCAGTTGAAAATGCAAAAATTAGGAAAATATTCTTAATTAAAAAATTTGATAACTTTTCCATTCTTACTTTATTATTTTAATAAAAAAGTATTGTTAATGATTTAAAAAAAAAAAAATTTGCTACCCTGAACAATTTTTTTTTACACGTTGTATGACTAATAAACACCAGAAAAGCAATAGAAATTTTCAGTCCGTCTGTGCGCCGTCCACCGTACGCAAAACGTTTGAAAGCTCATAGCTCTCAAACTCTTTGAGCTATTAAGTTAAATTTTTTTTTGTTGGCAGACTGAGCAGACCCCTTCATGTGGACACCTTTTCGGTGATGGGGTGTAAGGAGGGAGATGGAGGAAGCGTCTTAGACGAAAAATTTTGGTTTCTAGAACTCAAATGAAAATTGGAATTGATATAGAGAATCGATAGTGGACCCATTTGCAAAAAAAAAAAAAATGATGATTGATGATTGACAAGCAAAGATTGCTCAAAGTCAAAATTTGTTTAAAGGGTGGGGCAGTATGAAAATAGAGTGGATAAGATTTTCTTTAAAAAAAAAACACGTCTCATATCACAAGAACAGATAGACTCTTAGAATTATTACCAGAAGTAGGCCAAATAGACTTCTAGCCGAAAACAAAAATTTGGCGGCGTAGGTGTAGAGGGTGAGGGTAGGGGAGGGTGAAAAGAAACAAGTTTTAATATCTATATATTTTTTTTACGGGTAGTATAGTACGGGGGTGGGGGGTGTTTTTCCTAACTATAGAACGGCTTATGCTAGAAAGTTGAAACTCGGTGTATGAATGTATGTATATCAACTAGAAAAGGATTTTAATAAAAAAAAAACCGAATATCCATTGGAACTCGGTAGTAGGGGCAAACGAAATTTTAGTGAAAGTAGAATTCGTATATTTTCACGATTTTCGACATATCGCCCAGGTCTTCCCAAATACTGAATTCGTTTTTATTCTACGAATTCTTCATATGAATACCTAGAAAGTGTTTTCAAGATTTTTTCAATTCGACCCCTAAAGGGGTGTGAAGTGATTGTACACTTTTTCATGAATTCTACCATATCTTTCAGATCTGATCAGATATCGAATATCTCTTCACTTCCACGGGCTGGTTTAATAATCCTATATTTTTGAGTTCTTACTTTCTTAACACTTAGACCACATCTTTGAATATGACGGAATTATGTACACAGGTAGGTTACTACACCGCATCTCAGAATTGAACACGTTTCAAACTTCTGCCGGTAAAATAATAAAGATGCGCCCAGACCATTGGCAGCTTTTTTATCCTTATAAGTAGGAGTAGTGGAATTATTAATTTAATAAAAAAAATATTCGTGCTCGTGAAATTTGTTTTTTTCATTTCTTTTAAAAAAAATTTTGAAAATATTTTTTTCTAATTTTTTTTAAAATTTCTAAAATTTCCTAAGAATTTATTTTTGGAATTTAGTACTCACCATCGTCTCGTCAACATAAAAACATGATAAACTTGACCTTTGTTGGAACAAAAGATGGGCTTTTTATGGACGTATGGGTAAGTGTAATTGGGAATTGGATATTTGGAAGTGGACATTGTTCAAAAGTAAGAACAAATGGGTATCAGAATAGAGGAGAATCATGTCATGAGTAGAACTCAAACGCGCGACATCAGCGTTTTCACGAATTTCGCCATATTTTTAAGTCCGTCGGGATATTGAATTATGGTTCGCGTCCACACTAAACAATGTGTGTATTTCAAAAAGTTTTGATATTGGTTATCATTTCAGCTAAGTTCTCTTTTGATGTTGATTGCACAATGAGAATTATCTTCATTAATATGTACATATACATATGTACCTTCAGTCATAAAATAAAATCTGTTTGGATTATTTAGATCTAAATGAAATAACGTTTTAAGCCCCGGGGATTTCTTCACAACATCTCATAACATCATCCACTTAGAAAGCGAACGTAATTTCCATGAAGAACATAGTTTTAACTGAAACTCATATAAGGACCCCTATAATCAACGCGATTAGTCTCATGGAACCGATAACACAAAACATAAAAAGGATTTCGCTGATTATACCGGCTTAGCACTAAGGATTAGCGACAGTCACTTTTGTTCCAAAAGATTCCCATCCATCCCAAGACTAGTCGTCATTTCCATCGACGTCGTATATACTCGCAATCGTTTTAATCCGAAATCCGGATTTAAAAAATCCTTTCAGTCTGCAACATTTTCGTTCTAGTTAAACGGATTAGCGTCATGCCTTCGAATTCGGATTGTGAATTTTCTTTTGATTATACGAAATTCTAGCGTACTGTGTGTGAAAGCTCGATGTTCCAATAAGAAGTATCTTTTCTCGTTTGTAATGTGATAAGCATCTTCGAGATTGCTAAAACGTCTCGTAGTGACTTCGCTCATTTGTTGCAAATGAAACAAAGCGTTTGAAAATTCAAGTTATATTAGAATTATCTCAAAAACAAAAGAACTTCTTAATATCAGTCCTGGCCGCATAGCGTTTATAGTACGAGCGCAAGGGAAACACGAATGGAATCTAAATCGAACAGTAGAGCGAAGGCTCGAAATATTACTGACCTTCAGAGCGGCTGCAAAGACATTACTATCTGATTGAGAAAGCTTTAGATAGGTGCGAAATACGCTCTAGGACATGAAGGAAAAGTATCCTGTAATAAGGCTACACCTAACATAGCCAGTATGGAATCTAAACTAAAATAGATAAAAAAAAAACCATATCTTTCATTGGATACATCAATTGATCATAAAAGTTTTGGATGAAAAAAATCACCACCATACACGTACAAAAGCCCACCCTTTTGTCAAATATTATCAATAATGGACCATTTTATGTTACCTGATAAAATTTATGGTCCATCTAACAAAAGATGAAAGTTATTGGGTCATATCGGGCGAAACCCTCTCAAGTGTACGGAACCCATGCAAACCCACCATACACTCTTTTATAACCTTATACGTTCAATTTTAACACCTCATCGCAATCTCTCCTACACCCTACTCGTACATCCTGTTTAAGTAATGCACACATACGGCGAAACCCTATTACATTATTATGTTTGTCCCCAACCCCCAATCCCAACCCCAACCACTGGCAGCAGCTACGTCTTTTTTTTATATCTAAACCATAAAAAGAACTTTAGTGCTCGTCAGTTGGTGGCCGCCATTGGACAAAATCAGCATATGACTTTACAAGTTCGAGGAGGGTACTTCCGTGCGATACCTTGAAATCGTTATTACCTGGAGATGTGATGACACTAGGACCTTTCGTGTTTTAGACGCTAACATATCGAAGTGATTTTTTACCGGCAGAAGCATAGCTATATACGTTCCATGACCGGGGGCGATACATTTCGTTTCGGTTTTATGGCATAATTTTAAATTTATGTTTCCGCATTACGAAGCAGCTCACCCTGTGATGCGGGACAGAATGTCTATAGGCTCCCAGGGGATAAATATCACAGATTCAGATTTTCATTTGTAGTAAAAGAAATTTAAGATTACGACTCATCTAGGACTAATTAATTTATTCCTAAGGTTGAAAAATCTGTTGTTCAGCTACTGCGGAAAATTTAGTTATTTTGCGAGTACACCTAAAAATCCCTGGATGATTGTTGAAGACACTTCATTAGACTTTCATGGGAGTGGCAAATATGATTCGCGTTTGGTGGGCTCTTTTTTTATTTCAAAATAATTTAACTTTATTATTTTTTTTATATTATTTTTTTAATAGAAAATATTGCGATCAACGTACAATTTAAAGAGACCATTTTTCATTAATTTTTTATTGTGTTTCAGGTATAGTTCAAATTTTTATTACTTTGGAACGGTTACTGCTAGCGAAATGAAATATGAAACCTATATATGAGGGTTATCTGAAAAGTTTCCGATCTCAACATGAAGAAAAATGTTTGCGTATCTTTTGAAATGTACTCACCAAAGTTTCAGCCATTTTGGACGCGCAGTTGTTGTTTGACAATCGTTTGAGTGAGTTGATGTAAGTATTTTTGTGAAAATGGATAAGATCGAGTACCGAGCTGTAATCGAATATTTATTTTTAAAAGGCAATGTGCCTACGCAAGACAAAGACGACTTGGATGCTGTGCGGCGACTCTACGCCATCATTTAACACCGTGGAATTTTGTGCAGCTGAATGTAAACGTGGCCGTACCAGCTTGCGAGATGAAAAACGTTTAGGACGTCTAAAAACTGTAACCACTGACGATAAAATTGGTCAAATAGACCATATAGTGCTAGACGAGATGAGAGAGATAGCAGAGGCTTTGAATATGTCCAAAGAATGTGTTTGTCACATATTGAATACAGATTTAGGCATGAGAAAGCTGTCCATTTGTAATAAGTGCGTTTAGTCTCGTTGGACCTAAAACATGTTCGAATGAAAATTTCCAACGTTTCGTTGGCGTAGCTTATGCACAATAAATTAACTTTTTTTCGCCGATTAATTACTATTGATGGAGCTGAGATACACCATTACTTCAGAAATAAAAATACACTGAAAGAAAAACTATGTTTATTCCAAGGTTGCATTGACTATAGTAAGGTTCTTCTAACTATTGTAAAACTGACATGTTTCCAGTGATCATGGCTGTGATAGTACGAGGCATAGCATATAATTCGTAAAAACATAATATGGTTGCATTAAACATATATCCCTACTGAAATTTAATATGGTTGTACCAATCATTCTCGTTACATGATGTAGTTGTGGACTATAATCACGACTACAATATTCTATGATCAGTGGAACCATATAATTTGAGAAATTAATTCTCACAACCATACCTCTCACAGTACGAAAAATTTCGTTCGCGGTGTAAGTTCGCTTCTTCCAATTTCATGTGTGCTTTGTTCGAGAGTGTTTAATTGCTGTCCAAGTCATTTATTTATGATCGAAAGTGTGTAACAATGAAGAAATTGAATTAAAAAAAACTTCTTTTAGTTTTTAATTTAAGACCAAAAAAATATTATTTGTACAAAAATTAATATTGTATAATATTTTCTATCCTAGCAAATTGATATATATTTTTTTAATGATATTTTTTTTTTAAATCGTAAAATTTATATATTTTTTGTTTGCAAAATAATTTGAAATAAAATAGTGGTAATACAAAAATAACATAATGTCTTTCAAATGTTTTCTTTGTGAATTATTTTTCAGCGTCACATGTATCGTATGATTGACCTAACCATCATATTATTAAAGAAGGTTGCGTGTATCATACACCAAGGTTTCCACAATCATAATTTTGTTTGAGCCAAACATAAAATGTTTTCTGAAACCAGAACTATGATTCAAGCAACCATGTCACATGTATCTTATGATTGACCTAACCATTCTATGGAAAAAGAAGGTTGCGTGAATCACACACCTAGATTACCATAATTTTGTTTAAGCTAAACATGTTACATGTTGTAACATAGTTGTGGCAACTATAATCTCAATCATATTTAGGTTCTCCCAAAATATGGTTGCCACAATCATATTTTTTCTTTGAGTGTACAGCTAAAACTGCCAATTGTGAAGGCAAAATCGGCACTAAAAAAGCAAAAGCTGTTTCAGCTGCGAAAATGATGGCGATTGTTTTTTTGGGATAATCATGAATTTATCTTAATCGATTAACTTCAAAAAGGATGCACAGGATCTCAAGGGTGAGAATGGAGACTATGAGAAAGAAACGGAGACTTTGTAGAAAAAAAAAATCAAAATAAAAAATATAAATTTGAAGAAGAAATGTCTTGACCTAACAAAGTCAGCTGCGGTATTTCGTTAAAAGTATTATTCATTTCCTAAAAAAAAACTATATTGTTTATATTGCGGCGCAAGCAGAAAATGGTAGTTTGTATTCTTTTAAGGAGTAATGTCCGGTTGCTACTCGAAGGAGAAGGACAATATTCCCTGTTTTAAATTTCGTACCTGGAACTTTATGCAAATTGGTCCTCTTGAGGGTTTTCCTGGGTTTTAAGAGCCTCAGGATATACGTAGGTATATCCAAATATTTTTTTCAAGACAAGAATCAATATTAGTGTGTAAGAATTTCAATTTCTTAGCATAAAGCGAATAGAAAGATGTACGTCGGATACCTGAAGTAGTCCAAGGATCGGCCGTACTTTTAACATAAGTTTATTTTGTTATTTATTTTATTTGAAATCATTGTTTATGCTTCATTTTTCAGTCTTATCAAGTTTAAGACTATTTAAGTTTAACTTTTACTTTTTTCGCAACCCTCAATTTCTTTTAGCATTGTAGGACGAGTAGACCTCAGAATTGTAAAAAAAATTTCAGTCCGTCTGTCCACCGTACGCAAACGCGTTTGAAGGTTCGTATCTTACAACCCTTTTGAGCTATTATATTAAATTAAATTATTTGTTGTGCGCCTAATGGCTGACCCATTTAAGTGATGGTGCGGTTGTAATATTTTTACTTGCTTTGTTAGACCTGAAACCTCTAAGAAAAATTCAATCCGTCTGCCTGCCGCACGCAAACGCTTGTGAAGGCTCGTTAGCAAGTTTTAAACAATTTAAAATAAACTTTAATACTTTAACTTTCTTTGCTACCATGAAAACCATGAACGAGTAGCTCGCAAACGCGTTTGAGATATCAATTTAAATTAAATTATTTTTTTAGTGGGTAGAAATGTGTGAAAATGGGTGCACTAACGTACTTCTACATAATATTATCAGACGCCTTGCATAAAGCGCTTATATTCATTTTTAGCGGTCAAACGATTATTTGAATTAAGCCTACAAAACGAATTTGAAAATTCAGAGTATTTGAAACTGACAGGATAAACAAAAATGAACTTTTGCTTTGTTATAGTGCTTGCATTTGCATCGTCAAATTAACCCCTACACAATTCACAATATTCCCTAATAGGCAAAATTCATTAATCAAAACAAGAGTTTTTCTCATTTACTATATATTCGCATTTATACACTTCAATTTCAATTATTTCCGTAATTAATTGTGTTAATTGAAAAGTTACTACAGCATCAACGGACTGATTTCGTTTTCGAGCATCATCGACTCGGCGTTGCATTGCGTTGCCGTTTGAATAATTATAGCCTTGCAGCTCATCAAATTTGCAGATTTATAGCGAGTAGTTAATTACAAGCGTTGTGAATTCAGTGTCCGGAACGACGACATAATGGCGATAGTATATCCTCTTGGTTGGTGGCTATCTGATTGGTTTCGGTTCATTAAATTGAGTTATCACTAAATTCCAATGATTTACTATCTAATTCGATTAATTTTCAATTAAATCTAATTTTATGCAAAGTCATGCATTGGCCTATCCCAACGGAGTAACTACAAACTAGAACTTTACATATTTGACCGAATTTTCTGGACCATTTGTAGTAAGTGCTAAACTCGATAGTAGGATATCTTGTAGGCCAACCTTCGGTGACAAACCAAATTCGCTCGTAGCTCTGTTCCTATAACCTGATAAACAATTTTCAATTTCAGGTGTTCTTGTATGTCTAGTACCGGCTTTAATCTCATCCTTTTGAGCTCGGGGCAAGTGCAAAAATTCGATTAGTTTCGCCTGTAATTCAACTGTAGGCGCTTCCGGCGGCACCAAAGGAGCACCAAATCGCACTTTAGTCGGTTTAATCACGTCCTTATGTTGAGTACGGATTATTTGATCGGCACCTTCTGCACATCCTGCATGCCGATTTGTTTATTATTTCCAGCCCGAATCGATATTCGAAGGTACGATTAAAACAAGGCCTCAGTGTTTATTATCCTGAAAGCTTCATCTCGCTATCGTCATCAATAGCCAATTGAATTGGTGTGGATTGTGGAATCGATATTATATGTTTGCTATGAAATTCTCAGCGGGTTGTTTGTAGTCTTTTCGGAGAAATTATTTCCGGAATCGATAATGTGATATGGTTTACAAAAGTGGAGAAAAGCAGTAGTTGGTACCTTGCCATCCTACTACTATATTGACTGTATACACTTAATGGATATACCGAAGTGACAAGTTTCAGCTGATTTGATTTCGAATGTAGTGCCGCTGCCGCTCTACTGCCTACTTCTAGTCGCAGTTAGATCTTATTTGGCTTCAAAAGTGTCTGAATATTGCAGTTTGCCAGTTCCGATCAACCCTTTACATGTCTTTGTGAAGGATTGAACGTTAAACATCTCAGAAAACTTAACTCCAACTACGGTAGACTTTATTGCACACCGGTGAAGTGTTCACGTTGGTTGTTCGTTTCTTTGAATTTTCATACATATATGTACTATAGAAGAAATCTGCAGTTTTTACTATTTAAAGACGAAAAAAGTTAAATATTTTTTTCTTTTTATTTAGGGCTAAAAACTCCAAATCCACTTGACGTCCGTCAGTCTGTTCGTCCGTCTGTCCATCTATCTGCCCATCTGTATGCCTATGCCTCCGTTCGTTCGTCCCTCTGTCCGTCCGCCTGTCTGTCTGTCCGTCTTTTCGTCCGGTCCATCAGCCTGTCCGTTGGTCTGTCCGTGCGGTGTTGAAATTTTGAGTCTGTATGTTTAGACGAATTTGTAAGGTTCGTTAACGGGGAAAATCATCCGAAAATCTGGCTTCTTCAGTGAAGGTTTATCAACTTGCATGTCCTGAATGGTAGTAGCCAGGACAGCGATCGATTCCCGTATGTGCTTCACACAAGAAACTCCTCAGACGCCAAAAAACAACTAACAAATTGAGAGAAAATTGTCCATTTGTACGCCGTACGTAAAAGACTCATGATCAAACCCTTTGAACTACTGGTATCAAGCTAAAATTTAGCTTAGATGAACTAAACTGAGTGTTAACATTGTAAATCGAAAGCTATGTTAATTTAGCTCAGAAACCGTTTATGCTATGAAGTTGAAACTTTGAATTTATATATGTACAACTTTGATAGTATATAGTTGATCTTCAAATAAATTACGAAACGGATCATTCTAAAATTCATATCATATAAACAGCGCATCACACAAAGCTTAAACTTGGAATATATTACAATAGATATCGCCGTCTCAGTTATCACGTATTAGCACACTAAGTGAATACAAATTTACTCAGAGGGAGAGTGTGAAAATTTTGATATGGTGTCTTCATTTCGAAGAAAATCCTTTTTTTTAAATAACTTCTTTAGTTATCTATCAAATTGAGCCGTCTAAATATAAAATAAACAATATTTTCAGATATAGAGAGTTGATTAAATTCAGTAAAGGTATTTTTATAGGGTTTTACTTTATTATTTTAATAGAAAAATATTGTTATGGACCTGAAATTTAAAAAAAAATTTGCAACCCTGAAATTTTGTATTTTCACGTTTTAGGACCAGTAAACCCAAAAAAAGAAAAAAAAATGGCTGTCTGTCCACCTTCCGCCGTTCGTCGCACTTTGAAGTTTTCTTAAGGGATACTAGGAGATTAGAAAATGGTTACAATTTTTAAGGAGGGTCGGGGTAGTGAGTTGTTGGGGTGGGGGTAGTGAGTTTTTGGGGTGGGGTAGTGAGTTTGGGGGGGGGGGAAACATTGAGTTATAATAACTTCAGATTTAGATCCTGTATATCCTGTCTACTGAAAGTAAAATTTTTGACGGGGAGGTGAAGCGCGGATGGGGGCAGCTATTTAAAAAAAAAAAATTAATTTCTTTGATCTAGAAATTTTTACAGGAACTAGGACCAGTAGACTCTAGCGCCGAAAATTTTGAATATGTGGGTGTACGGAGTGATGATGTGAGGGGTTGGAAATGAAAAAAAATTGATTTTAATTTCTTGCAAGCCGCAATAGATAGAAAGCTAAAAATTGAAAACTGTATAGATCTACTGTAGAGGGATCCCAGAAAAAACTATTTTTGTTAGGGGTGGCAAGGTACGGGGATTGGGTGGTTCATCATATCTCAGAAACGGCTTATGCTAGAAAGTTGAAACTTAGTATTTACATGTAGATGAGCTATTTGAATAAGTAATACTTCAAAGAAAAATCGGCCAACAATCTGTGCGCAACTTTATTATATTTTGTGTAATAATAGCCAGGAGGCTATTTGGAACGTTATTTTTTAGATTGTCAGTCGCATAGTAACCTACACCGCATCACAGCACTGAACACGTTTTGAACTTCAACCCATAAAATAATAAAGTTGCGCTCAAACTGTTGGCAGATTTTCTTTTTATGGGAGTTTCTCAAAAAACTCATAAGACATTCTTCACATAAACTTTTCAAATTACACAAATATGCTTCGGAGAGAACATGAACTTTTATGTACATATATTCAAATTTTATTGACAGGATTTGACATAAACAGATATGCATAGTTTTAGTGTCAATGAAATGGTAGATCACTATAGATTTAATTTAACAATGCCATCTGGATGTCAAAAATTAAAGGATGAGCAGATTAAGTCTGATGATCTATACATTTTATTTGTATATTATAGTCATAGTCATAGTCATAAAAAAACACGAATAATGATGAAATCTGTTCGAAATTCATCAATATAACAATTTAGCGCGATTTAAATGCGTATGTGTTTTAGTTTCAACATCCTGACCGGAATCGATGTAATTTGCGGAAAGCCTCAAGAATTTGAGAGTTGAAGGGAACCGTAACCTTTAAATTTTTTTCCAGGAAAGTGCTTTTGGGGTCTAGACCCTTGTAACCCACTTAAAAAAACGCCACTAGGGGTTCTTACCAGTTGTAGACAGGAAAGCTACTGTCCTGATCCCCACTTCCATACACGGCAGTTAAATATTTCTCGAGGATTTCCATGTGGCTTTCGAACCACTCAATGTCTACAGCCGCCCACCCCAACTACCACTAATTACTGTAGAGGTAGTATAGCGTCTGATCTATTTATCAAAATGCCCACAGGATCTTCAACCAAATTTCTATAAAACATATTTTTCCCGCTTCAACCGTCACCCATAGCTCAACTTTTGACCTGTAGAACAATTGAGTTGACTATGAACAAATGTTTTCCTTTTTACCGGACTGTTAACTTTTTCGACAGCATGTTATTTTGGAAGTTTGACGTAATTTGGCCATCTAACCTGAGAGAGCAAACGGCCCCATCGACAAATTATTCAACGGAACCGGAGCAAAGGTCCTGACATAATTGAGTAGTTAACACCACCCAATTGCAAACATTTCCACCTTCCGTCGTTATTATCATCATAATTACGGCTATTTACTCTTAAAAGGCTGGCAAATGTGTGCTAAGGCTAGTGGGTGTCCTTCGAAGCCGGTGGTGGGTGAACAAACGACCTGACGCCATTATTCAGTCCGGCAGCGAAAAAAAAGGTCTGCTGTCCCTTGACAAACAGATAATTCTGTAAATTAAGTTTTTCTTATACGCGCTGAATTAAATAACTTTTTTTTTCGCCCCGCTTTTTGAATAAATTAATACTTAAGCTCATTTACATTGCAGAAGAATGGAGCTGTGCCGTCGACAAGAACGAAAATTTCACGATATTTTCGCCTCATTAAGGTAACAAAGCGACAATGTCTCGGAAAGGTAGAAAAATGACCGAAATAACTGCCCGAACGTTACCATACGAAAAAAACTTGTGAATATAATTTTTCGTGCTGTTTCTTATAATTCTTTTTACCTTTCGAATGCAAGGTGCATTTGGTCTAACGAGTTTATGATAATTAAGTTCTGCGAGAATTGGCCAGATAATGGAAATTTCCTCGGAACAGTTCCGCTGGAGGAGTATTCGAGTCCGTTAAAATTGCTCTTTGATTGGAATTTAAAGTTAAAGAAGGATTGGAAGTATTTGATGAACCTTTTATAGTAGTGTACTATTTTAAATTGCCGTCCAGTGAATTCAAAATTTTGAGCGAAAGAAAATCTGACTGATGAGAATATCATCAGCATCTTGCGGACTCATACTTCGAAAAAAATGTGGCTCTACCAATTTTCAAGTTATCCAAAATGGCAGACCCTGGTGGCTTGACTGGCAGTTCGGCACGGCTGAAAATATTATCAAAACATCGAATCAGCACCATCTAGATGTGGAGAATAAAACTGCTTTAAATCATCCTCTTGATATAATATTGTTTCGGCCTAGGGATTCATCGGGATTTCAAGTAAAACACAATTCGTTAAAAATCAATTGAAACCGCAATAATTTTTTATTTGCATTAAATAATCGCTCTCTTCACAGTAAACAATTTCAGTAAAAGTACTATTTTTTGTATAGTAGTTTTTACTGTAGGGTTAATGTAATTTCACAGTTTGAACGTAAATTAAAATATTATGTAAATATTAAAATTTTTTATTTAAAATTAAAATACAGTAGGTACCGCTTATTGTAATCGCTTTGGGACCAGCCAAAAACAATAACATTAACCGGTTTATAACAATAGACGAACGAAAAACGAACGTTTGTGGAGAATGGGACCCAACTGTTTTGATAAAAAATTCCCGATTATAACATTATCCGGGATAACAATAAGCGGTATCCACTGTATTAAAAATAAAGGAACTAATGTTCTTATTTGCTATAAAATGTCTAAGGCCCGTGTCTACGATCGTCAGTAACGTTCTAACTGAAACTTTAACTGACAGATGCTCATACGAAACTGACAGTCAAAGTTCTGGTTAAATTTTAACTGAAGGTCGTAATAACGGCCCTAAATGTTGTTGTTTAATTTCTGTAAAAAATAGCATAAAAATACGTAAGTTTAAATGAAATTGTGCAGAACTCAATGGCGTTGTGTAGTTTCACACATATTATTATGTATTAATTCTAATTATGAGTAAAGTTGCTTGATAGAATTTTTTTATACGTAAAACAGAATCAAGTTCAACGTCGTGCAGTTGACGATAGAAGCCAGTTTACGTAGTAGCTTATGCGCTTTGGTCGGTAAGAGTCCATAATGATTTTATGTGAAATGTGCTTCATCGAGTTTCAAGATGTGACTGATTATAATAATGCATATTTATCAGTAACAATTTACACACTAGTGTGTAGTGTAGCGTACAGAGTCCAATGTAAATTTTACATGATTTGCGTACATTTGTAAAGTGTAAAACCACGGAAAAGTATGTAATAACAATACATATTTATCTGTAATGAATTACTCACTATTGTGTAGCGTGCACAATGTAGTGTAATTTTACTATAATTTAAGTTGTCATGCCATTGTCTACTTTTAAAGTAGTAAAATCTTAATACAGTGTTGACAAGACTGTACGATTTTATATACTACTGGATCACTAAATCGCTTTACACCTACCTAAGCCTAAATCGTCGTCTCGCTTCGCGTCGTTGTACAAGTTGTCCCTGATGCAAACTTTGCCGTGGTTATACACATATACCTACTGCATGTGTAGTGTTGAGATTTTTTTCGAATAAAGGATATTAGGATATATAATCAGATGTTTTCCTCCACTTTTCAGGTATTGGCAGGTTGATATTTTTCTCACTGGAAACTGATCGAGTTGTGCCGGTTGCCTGGGTAGCATGTAACAATCTGTATTTATTTTCTCTAGTAGAGGTTTTGAAAAAGTTATACTGGCTTAGGGAAACTTAAATAACTCCTTAAATAAAGAACCAGCTGAGGATAGTGGAAGCAGCCGACTAGCAGATTTCATTGCCTACCAAGATGATAGGAACCCAAGTGAATTTCGAATTAAATTAGACCGGATTGGGTAAGGAGGAAGCCACTTTCACATATTTTTTTCCGTTTACGTTATAAGAAGGAAAGGATACACAGACCTAGACCTACCCACTGCATGGACTTGACTAAGAAGTTAAACTAACTTGGGAATAGAAAAGAATCTGATCTATGCTTGATTCTGATGAAGGAAGAGTTCTAAACTGACCAAATGATTTTAGAACCAATAAACTAAATTTAATCTTTCTAGAAACTTGTGATTTTTCAATACGGCCAACTTTCCAACTTTTCTCATGTCATTTTCGGATATAGTAAAAACTTTATATCGTCATCACGTACATTACATTACTTGGGAAAAACGTGCTTAGCACACATTGGCGACAAGGTGCTACGGCATTTTACACAATTTATGCACATGTGAACGGAACGGACTTACCTGAATCGTAATCCAGTTACTTAAGGATATTGCAATCGTTTTGATAGTAAAATAGCTTATTTCGGAACGCGTTGAGATACGAGGTTAAACATGTTCACAACTAGGACATTGAAATTTGGAATACGTAATTTATCAGCTGAAGTATAGGTGGAACCACTGTTGCCTATAGTGTGGGCGTACTAGCCTATCCTTCTGATTTCTTTGAACACTGTTCACATTTCCTTAAAAATTTTCTTATATTATACCTGCACATACAATTTCCTCTTCCTCTATCTCTGTGGTGGATAAGACTGGCTCTGGAAAATTTAACTAATTTAGGAAGTACCTAGGATCTATGGTCTCTCTAATGGACACTCGATGATAGACTGATGCGTCTATAGTTCTGACAGATACTACTCCTTCAATCTCGCTAACAATTCATAGAGTTTATATAAAACAGATCTTGAGTGAAATACACAAGCTAGTATTGTTTATAAATGGATCCGCCACTCCATTTAATAACACACCTTAGTTGCATCTAGGCAATTTCTCTACTTGTTTACCTCGCAGCAAAATATTTGATTTCTCTAAACAGGTGTTTGACTATTACCAAACTATAAAACTTTCACATATTACCGAAGAACAGTAACAAATAACCTTATCGCTATTCTAAGAACATATACGAACGTTTTATTTTTGTCCATCATTCTTTCTGGTATATCCTGCGAGCGAACGAACCTCAATGGAAATATTTGGCTAAAGGAAACAAAACTCCGCATACCGAAGACACAACTCTAAGATTACACTTCGAACGAAGAAATTTGCAGGGAAAATCTCGATATCAATTTCACAGCATAGTCCCATTGTGTCGTATCCTTGGATAGCTTGGCCCGTGATATCCTGGCGCACTGTGACAATATTTGCTTTCCATTCGGAATGAATATCAATAGAGTGCATATACGAGTCCTGGTGGTTTCCAGGAGTGATTTAATGTACAAGAGCTCCGCATTACTTTTGCCCAGGATCTATGAAAGTATGGCCTTCGGTATTCAATATGCCCGAGCTCAGGTTTTATTATAATATCGAAAGGATTCTGATAAAACATTTTTGTCCTTTTCTCCGGACTTTTGTTGTTGTTCTCGATTCTGGGTTCAGATTCATTTTCATTTTTGTGCTGGTCGTGTTCCGTTTGCACATCGATCGAAGGCAAGTTTGCTCGACTGGAGACGGTCCGTAACGCTCCGGTATACCTTTAATAGCGCAGAACATTCCTTACAGGATCATGGCTTCAACGTCGATTTGTATTTCCAGTCACGTTCATTCTATAATCGGAAAATTTTTCAATTTCAACTAAAAATGTTGTTTCTCTTCGTTGATTTGTTGAACAGTTTCAACGGTGTATATGTAGTTTATACGTAACGTACTAAAACAGAAGGGCAGGGTTTCGGGGACAGCGTGATTTCTGTAAGGGTTAAAACTGCTTCACCAGTTCCCTTATTTTCTTTTACGGGGTGGGTTTCTTTCAGGCTTCCGGTTCAGCTCACTTCCAGTTATCGATGGCCTTTTAAGCGTTTAATGGATATTCGTTGAAACCACTCAAACATTTTTATACCCGCTGCCACTTGGTGGAGCTTAGGGCACTTTTATAGATCTTCTGGGAAAATTTAAAGTAAACGATTCGTTTGGTGGTTTTGACATGTTCCATTGGTAAGACGATGTGTTTACGGGAGCAAGTGATCTGTTTTATAATCAAATATTTGATTTTCAACGATGTGTTGCATTTATTAGTACACTCGAAGAAATATTGGAGTAAATTTACCACAATTATAGTTGGCTACTGTTTTCCATCGATAGTTATGGTAAAATTACATGCTTGTGTAATTAGGCTGAAAATTACATTCTTAAGTTGTAATAATTACGCAATGTACGACGGAAGAATTCCCAAACGCACACTGAATGGTACACAGTAAAAAATTTCAGTAAAAGTACTATTATTTGCTTAGTAATTTTTACTGTAGGGTTAATGTCATTTTACAATTAGAACGTAATTTTAAGGAATTAATGTGCTCATTTGCTATAAAATGTGTAAATGTTGTAATTTCTGTAAAAATTACATAAAAATACGTAAGTTTAAATGAAGTTGTGCAGAGTTCAATGGCGTTGAGTAGTTTCAGACATATTATTATGAATTAATTCTAATTCTGAATAAAGTTGCTCTATGGTGTTCTTATTTGTTTACGTTAAATAAAAGCAAATTCAACGCTGTGCTGTTGACGATAGAAATCAGTTTACGTGATAGTTTGTGCTAGTCCTTTAGTCGGTAAGAGTCCATAATGATTTTATGCGAAATGTGGTTAATCGAGTTTCAAGAAGTGTCTGATTATAATAATGCATATTTATCAGTAACAATTTACACACAAGTGTGTAGCGTACATAATCCAATGTATATTTTACATGATTTACGTACATTTGTTAAGTGTAAAAATACGAAAAAGCGTGCAATAACAATACATATTTATCTGTAACGAATTACACGCACACACAATGCAGTGTAATTTTACTATAATTTGAGTGCCACCTTAAATTATAGTAAAATTACACAAAGATATGACGGAATTCGTGAAAACGTTGTTCAACTCTCTTAAGGGTTGGCAAAGGAAAAAAAAAAGTTTTATTTTTACGCAAATCCGTGGAAGTGAAGAGATATTCAATATCTATTCAGACCTGAGGGATATGGATGAACTCGTTAAAATGTATAGGACGCCCCCCCCCCTTAGGGGTTCAGTTTCAAAAAATCTTGAAAATTACTCTCTAGGTATTTATATAAAGAATACGCAGGATAAAAATTAATTCAATATTCAAAAAGACCCAAGAGATATGACGAAATTCATGAAATTATAAGCTTTCTATTTTCTTCGATGGATTTTTTGCCACCCTTTCGTTCGTCAGTGGATATTTGAATTTTTTTTAACCTAAATTACATTCCTAGTAGGTCTACATATACATATCTACCATGTTTCAACTTTCCAGCGTACAGCATTCCGACGAACTGATTTTTTTTTTTTTTTGCTTTCATGGCTACTATTATATGTACATAGCCATGAATCGCGAGAAAAATGTTCAGAGTAGAAAATAAATTTTTTAAAAACCGATCACAGTACTTGACGAGTATTATTGAAATAATAAAGTAAAATTTACTACCCCCTTGGAGCTACCACAAAGCTATCTAACAAAAAAAAAATTTGGATAAGTGATGGAAGGTTCAGTGCTGGGGGTGGTTTTTTCTATCTTTAACACAGCTCATGTTTGAAAGTTGAAACTTAGTACGTACATATATAGATAATAATAATATAATCACTGTAGTAATTAAAGCGAGCTCAAATTTTCATTTGCGTACAAAGATGGAGTAAAAAAAAAAACGTGGTGTGCAGATGTCTCTGTTCACACTTTCACGAATTTTGTTTTATCTTTTAAATCTGTTGAGTAATCAAATTAACTCGACTCCTGAGTGCTCTTTATATAAGCGCCTAGAAAGTTATTTATAATTTTTTTTAACACGTTGAACGCCATGGGGGTCACTGGTGACCGGTACAGAAATTTTGACCCATTGTCAAAATTTTTGACAAAAAGTGTGGCACGCAAAGTGTTAATATTCAAACCCTAAGGCTCGTTCCTTCTATCGTCAGTTAAATTCAAACGGGAACTTTAACTGTAAGTATTTTATGAAAATATGTCAGTTTAAGTTCCAATTAGAACGAAACTGACGACCTTAGGAACGGGCCTGAGAAGTGTAAAGTGTATGAGTACTTTTTCACGAATTCCGATATATTTCTTGGGTGTAATACGATATAGAATACATTTTCACTTCTAAAAGCTTTACATATAATCGGAGAAAGAACGGATTTAAGTATTTTTCGATATTAGGCCCCCTGAGGGTGTAAGGGATATTGTTCAAGTTCTGCCGAATTTCAAAAAAATCCGGTTTAATAAGATCACTTTCACAAAAAAAAAAGTTGCGCCCAAACTGTTGGAAGATTTTTTGTTTATAATATTGTTCAATTTTCTTGATCACACTTTTTGCTTAGACCTGGATCTATTGTCCAAAACAAAATGCTGTTCCTGTTGTGAATAAATTATGAGGTGCGCTCCATCAAATACTGGAAGTGACACGCAATTACCCTAATCCTTTATTAATGTGGTTCGGCTTACCTGTCAAAAATGATTGAAATCAGATTTAAGGCGCAGTCAAATAATGATGATAATGACACAAGAACACTACCTCTGAAAGGTCGTGTTCACTTGTCCGATGTGGAGGATGCGTCTGATTTATTGAGTCTATTGAATTTTCATGTAAATGGCAGACATCCTTCGTTCGACTCCATTGTAATTGCGTGTCATTCGAATGTGGCGCGCTCAGTAAACAAATTGATTTGCTGACGAGAGTAGACTAGTCGGTGGCACTTTTCGTATTCAAATTGAAATTGCCGATGGCCAAATGAGCAAACTGTTTTCCGTATCTAATCTTCCTTAATTAGTTTTCGGCGGCAATAACATAGTGAGCGACACAACCTCACATATTTGTCCAGTTCGAATGCAGGTATCTGCCCAGTGCGGACACTCGCTCTTCGCCGGTGTGTTGAGCTAAGGTCAACAATTAACAAAATGTCCGATTGTTGTCACTGGGCATCGGGATCGGTTACGTTTTATATAAGCTCCTGCAGGCGATGAGCCCCGAGGTAGTTACGTGAATTTACTGTCGGACGTAATTAAATACTTTGGCTACCCACTTTGCATCCCTTCGTGCCCGTATTCCTATTTCGGTTTGCATCCTGCGAGGGGAATGTTCCTAATGGAAATTCATTGAATTTACGGTTAAGCCATTTAAATGGCATTTGTCACCGTCCAAAGTGGACGGGTGCCCCGGGTACTGGACCTACCCCAACTCGTTACAGACCCGTTATATATTACACGTACAATTTGTTATCGTTATTGTTCATCGGGCAGTCACCGATAGCCAGAAGTGTTGGACGGGGCGGGTGGACTTGGTCATTAGTCCGAAATCGCCTGGATCCAGCGATTTGCATGTTTCTGGGGTGCTGTTCTTTTTTTTTCGTTCGGTTTGTTCGAAGAACTACGATAAATTTAAATAAATGAAATTAAGCTAATCGAGGCATTTTGTCAACATTTTTATAAACGAATTAGACTTGGACTAAGCGAGACAAATTTTTCATTTATCCAGATTACATTTACAAAGTTGCCATGTAATTAATTGAATTAAATGATCAGTGGACGTACTTTTTAGCTTTAAGTCTTTTTTAATTAAAAAAAAATCATGTAAGAATAGTTCTTTTATAAATACATCTACGAAAATTTTATTAGATGACAAAAAAAGGGCACAACATCAAGACAAATTCTTCAGACAATCTAACCTACCTCATTGCATTATTTTTTAATTTTAAAATATACTTTGGCAATAAAAAATCTGCCAACAATGTGGGCGTAACTTTATTATTTTTCCGGCAGAAGTTAGGAACGCATTCAATTCTGACATGCGGTGTAGGCTAATATGTGACTGAAAACCTATCAAAAAGAACAAGATCGTGGAAGTGAAAATCTGATTGGGTCTGAGAGATATGGAATAATTTATGAAAAAGTACACAATCACTTTACACCCCCTTAGGGGTCAATTTTCAAAAAATCTTGAAAACACTTTCTAGGTATTCATATGGAGAATCCATAGAATAAAATTAAATTCAATATTTGAGACGAGCTAGTAGATATGCCGAAAACCGCGGACAAATATGCATTCTATTTTCATAGATAACACATATTTGAATTTTTTTATTAATCAAAATTGCTTTTCTAGTTGATTTACATATACACCGAGTTTCAACATTGTAGCTTAAGCCGTTCTATATATAGGAAAAACACACCCGTACCACACTACCCTTAGGGGTCGAATTTCAATAAATCTTAAAAACACATTCTAGGTATTCATACAAAGAATCCGTAGAATAAAATTAAATTCAATATTTGGGACGAGCTAATAGATATGACGAAAATCGTAGAAAATATGCATTCTATTTTCACAGATAATTTTTTTTGACCCCCTTCTGAACGCCAATACATATTTGAATTTTTTTTAATCAAAATTGCTTTTATAGTTGATTTACATATACACACCGAGTTTCAACTTTCTAACATGAACCGTTTAATAGTTAGGAAAAACACCCCCTACACCCGTACCATACTACCACTAAAAAAAATATATTTTTCCAACATGACGCTACTATAGCTCTTTCTAAATACCAAGTTTAAGGTTAATATCATTACAGGTTCTTTAGATATAAGCATCAGAACTTTTTCCTTTTCACCCTCCCCCACCCTCACCCTCTACACCCTCATCCCCAAAACTTTTTTCCCTACTGGGGTTTAATTATCGCTACTTCTGGTAAAAATTCTAGGCATCTATCTTATACTGTTCTTAAGATATGAAATGTGTTGGATTTGAAAAATTCTCATCCCCTCCACTTCCATGCTCCACCTCCCACTTAAAATTGTTTGCTTTGATCAATCTTTATTTGTCGACTTTTATACCCAAGCCGAATTTTATTTTTCTAGAGCAATTGGTTCATGAGATATCGTAATCTAAAGTTTTTTACCCCTCCACCCCCATACACAACTTCTCCCACCCAAAATTTTTTTACAATCTAGTCTCCTAGTATAACTACAAATGTTTCTTAAGTTTGAATAGTGTGCCATTAACGGTTTAGGAGATATGGATTTTAGAATGTGTCTATCTCGGCTTTTCTTGGGTTTCGGACGCATTTTATTTCCCCCCACTCCTACACACCTTGATCAATATTGACAATTTTTATGCAAATTGGTCAACTATTAGAGCTCTATAGAAATTCCAAGTTTCAGCTTCCTATCTGAAGGGGTTACTGAGATCTGGAAACTAAAATTTTCGGTCTAAAATACTTCCCCCTCACACCCCCACCCCTAAAAATTTGGTCACTTCAAGAAGCCTACCCCGTCTATTCGGCTGACGACGGACTGAAAATTTTTATTGCTTTTTTCGCGTCTACTAGTTATGAAACGTGAAAATAAAAATTTTGAGGGTAGCAAATTTTTTTTTTTTAAAAATCAATCACAATACTTAATTATTAAAATAATAAAGTAAAACCACTCGCAGTTCTTTCTGGGTTTCGACTTGGAAAATCTGCCGCCAGGAGTGAATTGCGCGTGATGTGACATCCAGTGAAAGGTGGGAGTACTGCGACACGAAGCACCCACAGCAGTACAGTACAAAATAGAACACGGACTGCGACTGCGACTGCGACTGCAACTTGCCAATCTTTCGGCGTGATGTTCGACTGCGTAGTTAATATTGAACAGAAAGCCGACTACGACTTCGATTTTATGCAAGCAAGAAGAAGAACGAGAACAGAGTGTCACTTCTGTTTTGTTTAATATTTTCGAAAATCGACGTGTTTCTGGTAGCGCGTATAATTTATATAGTGTTATTAATCACTTTGGAGTGTTTGCGTTTATTAGGTGACGAAGTGAATAGAAATCAGGACGAATTTGAAGAATAGAAACTCAGTAGACAGAGCGCACTCTCGCAAAGTTTCATCAAAATTCGATATGCCTATATGTACTCGTAAGATAAAGACAACATGTACTAAGCTATCGCGATCTCCTCTTAAATCTAAAAAGAATTCAATTTATTTTGAAGGGGTAGTGGAAATATTCTTTATATAGTCTTCATGCATTTCACAATTATAGCCATCTACTTTGAAGAAAAAGTAATGCTGATAGCTATGATAGCGCCAAGAGCTACTACGGAGTCCCCACAGGGTTCAGTGGTTGACAGCACATTATGGGACATCATATGTGATGGCATCTTTTCCATCGATATCTGCACGGATACCACATTCGACGTCAATGAGGATGATATTAATAATGATACTAATCAATGGCGCAACAGCCCAAATCAGGCCTAAGCTTTGAAGTAATGCTAGAGTTATTTCATTACGAGACCAACGGACACTAGAAGTGGTCAGCTACACGCTCGTCTGTGATTATTACCCCGATTTTAACTCAGATACAGCTGAGTGAACTGGTAGTCCGGTACCCAATCCTATTCTCGAAAATTACTTGTCGCCAGCAGATTTGAACCTGGTACCAGGTGCACCTAAGGCAAGTGCTCTAGCCACTAAGCCATCCAGACTACAATGAGGATGATATTGCATTGCCGGTATTAACGAAACACATACACGTTTTGGAAGTGCTGTGCATTGATGATGATGATGGACATTATAATCCGGAGGCTACGTAGTACAGACCAAGAGTTGTCATTGGCTAAAATGTAGGCAGTCTTATTTAGCTTACTGAAAGTGCGCGAGGTCTTCACATTTAGAGCGGGGAGAATGAAATCTGTTTGCAGCAAAATCTGCGGTATCTTGGGTTGCTGATCGACATTTAGAAATCCTTTAAGGACAATTCTATTGACTGGGAGGTGTCTATTGACGCAGACAGTAAATCAGTTCTAAGATACAGAAACTGGAAGAAGCAGTCACTGAACCGAGAACGCTAGAGGAGGCACATTCAGGAAGCCAAGGTCCGATTCTGACTGTAGTACCATCGTAAGTAAGTAAGTTAAGGACCATCTCCTAGCGACTATCGAGAAATCTTCAAGAGTTAATGGTGCAATCAATCTCATAGTGGATTTACAGCGAACATATTTGGCGTGACTTTACTCCCACAAGCTTATTACAAAACCGGATGTCATCTGAGAAAGTCCAGAACTACTGTTGACTGTTTCTCACCTGATTGGTTGATTTTTAAGGTAAGGTTAAATCGCGCCAAAAAATGGTAAGTGGAAATCCATCATCACACAGCATAGCAAAAATATCCGAGGACCCCATTCGCAGCAAGCGAAAGGCATCACACAGTAAACCGGAAGCCGATAGAACTTATCTTAGCGAACGAAGAATTACCTGTGCTTTCAGAAAGGATTTCCGACGTAGTGATCGGAGTGATCTTGGCAATACTACCGATAGACATACTGACATCCGATATTCAGCGATTCTTCGTAACGGCAAACGAATTATCGAAAGGTTATGAATGATGGCGCAGCAATGAATTAAGAAACCACTGGAAGAGCGCAAGGAATCCGAGACGGATATTCACTCTACTTCCGAATATTGACAGTTCGACCAGTGACAAAGTAGACTTCTTGGAAGTGCTCAGTGGATATGGCAATAGAAATGCAAACTTTTTCAGGCTACAGCAGAAAAGGTTATGACGGCACTACGCTGTTTGGAACTTTTGTACTCTTTCTCCAGCCCTCTCTCAAATATTCCACACTTACTACTGAATTTTTGGACTCCATCTAAGCACAAAGAATTTGCAGCTGACAACAGTTTGTTTCACTACGGCGAGACGACAAAGCGAAACGACTAAACGATACGACGATCAGTTTCTACGCGAAGTATTTGTAAAGCTATTTTAATTGGAAGCCGCGATCGAATAGTGATCAAGTTCTAGGTCTATAAAATCGGCCAGCAGTGCCAATAGTGTGATTATTAGTTTATTAAATACCAATAATAAATTATTGTTTCCATTGATTTTAAACGAATACAAAACAATATTGGAAAAAAGAAATTAGAACGCAAAATTTTTCTTCCTCAAGGGAAATATTTTGCGGAGTTTTGGGTGAGTAGATTTTAGATCTACTACATGTTGACTCAGAACAAGCGCCCTTACTTGTGAAACTTAATGCACGTGACTATACTGAGAATACCTATAATAGCATCAGTCAGTAGAATAAGGTAATCTCTTACGAAAAGTTCCTTTCAAAAATAACAATAACAGAAGTTTACTTCACCTTAATTGAAATAACTTCTTCTCTCCGCTGTAATCTTTTTTTGTATTATGAATAATAACCATCATCAGTTCATTCATATGCTCTCCGTCCACATGCGACATACAAGAAAATATCCTTTTATTAACTGTTGAATAGCACAGACAAAAGTCAGCCTTTCCAACGAACATTTATTGTTCATTGTGGTTCTGGTTATGTGCCAAGAAAATGCTCATCCTTAAATTTCATCTCGTCACGACACAATGCAATATGGAAAAGAAAAAATAAATGGCAAGCAGACTTATAAACCTATAGCCCAGCCATATGCTCGATGTCTTAATGTTTGTCTTGATATCTTTTGTTAGATGTGTTATACGTTCACCACAATCCACCAACCATATATTCCGACTTATGGCATAATCAGAAAAAATGGAAAAAAATAGAATCGCAAACTATAAAAGACATAAGCGCAGAAAAGCGAACAAAAACAGCAAATCGGAAGTAAACTTCAAGGATAATGCAGTGAGTAAGGACGAAACAGGAACGACGCCATCTAAGTGTGAGTCTGTGCGCTGACGAAAGAAAATATACAACGCAAGTGTGTTACATGAAAAGAAACTTTTAGCGGAAATCCACTTGGAAAAGTTTTCTTCGCTTTCTCGGGAGTTATTCTTGGCGACAGGAGTCGAAATCCATGGCTACTCATACACTGGATCGAAGGACCTCTAAGTTTTCGGTGTATAGTTGTGTTTTTCCAATGTCCTTTTGTATTGCGATGTATAGCTGTGTTTTTTCAATGTCCTTTTTAGTATTATTCACCTTTTTCGGCGAAATCTTACCCTGCTTTTACTGCCATCGGAAACGTGCATATGTTTGCAGTCGAGTATATTAGCAAAAGGATACGTTGCACTGGTGCACTTTTGTTGCTTATTCCTCGCGTCGCTGCCCTCAAGGACTTTATGTCCTGTAATCCGTAAATTTAAAATGGCTTGGATCGTCGTTGCAAGTATACCCGAAGCAAGGCGAGGTCCCATTTTTACTGTTCACGTTATACGACAAAGAAAAAAGCAATTTATTTTATTGTGCATCCTTTTTTCTAGTAGTTTTAGTGGAAACGGGTTACATGCTTTGTGGCACGAGAACCAACCGAGTTATTGCGGGTGTAGTTTTGCTTAGGAGTCCTTAAAATTCGGATCGCATGCGAGTTTTAATCATTTTGCTGAGCTTTTTTTCTTTTATTAAGTGCAAGATTGAGGTGAATTTATTATGTGGTCGTTGAAGTGGATTTTTATGATCTAAAGGATTGAATCATTAAGCAGCAAATATTTGTGTTGTTGAAAATTTTTATTATGGATTCATTTAAAAAAAATGGGTAGTATGGTTAATGTTCTCACAGAGTATAACTCTTGTGGCCTTCACTTGGTCAGAAAGAGAATCATTGACGACTCTATGTCTATGTACACTGTTTGCGACGAGAGTGACGAACCAACGAAACATTTTCTTCTAGAGTGTCCAGCTTACTCTTTTGCGAGAACGTTCGTATACGAGGTGGGTGGATGTAAGGAGGATGAAGGAACTCCGCTCTTGCTCCCTAGTTGAGCTCTTGCAATTCGTAAGAAGGATCGGAGAGTCGCACTCGCCATCAAGGGATCTAGGCTCAACCAAGAGAGCGGCGGATGAGGAACCACAGATGTTGAAGAGCATATGAGACGAATTGAAGAATTTATGGTGCATTAGTTTAAGATTTATCTGAAATGAATACCGTTCCAGAAAGGTTCTAGCTCATGCTGTTGCATTAGGGAATGTGGATAGGATTTTAAATCATAAGCGTTACCTGGCAGGGAGAGGAAGAGATTAGATAGATTCGGGAGTAGCTAGATGATGTCAATCCCCATCCTCCGACACTGCCATTCACACCGGATAAACAAAAGTCAGAAGCCGGAACATTGGTCAGCAATCGATTCCCTTCCTAGGATAGGAGAGCGGATAGTAAGGAACCCTATATTGATTGATGTTCTTAAAAGTACTAATAAAATATGTACGTTTCACCTTGAAGGATAATATGCTGAAGTTGTAGGCGAGTTTCTGGATGTACTGCGAAATTCGTGAATCATTGGGCTATAGACAGGAATACTGGAAGAATATGGGGGTAATTTTCCTTTCAGAGGGTGTATCGTTTTATGAAAATAAATAGTGGATGTACACATCACAGGAATCTTCCTGGTGACATTCCCAGTTCTCGGAGCATGAAAATAAAAAAAAAACAGACACCCAGAATATTTGGAATCACTATCTGAATATGCTATAACCTTCATGCAGGATGCATTTGACAAGCCTTGTCCAGACGCCAACGATAGGGTTGTTAGCACGTACTTATTATTAAGTTCTTAAGATAATAATTGGAGGAGGATGCTCGTATGCAGATGCTTGTAGAGCACGTAATGCTGCTCTACTGTAGAGAATGTAGATCTTGTGACTCTTGTATCCTCTTATTTAGTATTTGACTTGTCGAGGCTGTCATATATAGTATGTCGACCCTTGGTCTGTATCCACATACCCCAGCTCCAACTCGTTCATTTGTCTTGGAGCCATCTGTATACCAGATAAGTGCCCTATTTTCAAATTCTAGCACATGTGTCCTAGTCCTTTTGTGGTGAGAACACTACTTTGAATGGTATTTCAAAGTTAGGTATATCTTGGAAGAGTTGATGAAACTTTTCGCTGCGACCGTCCAGCCTACACTTAAAATTGATCAGCCAAATTAAAGACAATACATCATATAATGTGATGAGGTCACAGATTTTGACCTAGTCATTTCTTAAGACGTCAATTGATGAATTGGCAGGAATTCTTAAAACTAACAACATTGCTCAACCTTACACAACTGTTGCGTAAACATCGACTCACCAAGGAGTATACTATTGCGCTTTCTATCAACGGCTATATCTGGATGCAAAAGCAAACTGGCTGTAGTTGTATCGTTTCTTGGAAGATTTGGCAACCTTATATCAAGGCCTCTAAACTTCTCAACAAGAGGCAAATAGCCGTCTTTAGAATCACGGAAACTAGTAGATTGGTTGATATCATGTCACCAAATTGGGTAACCCACTGCCAGGAACCCTTTTACTTACTTTATGGTATCCCACAATGGCGGGAGCGGAAGAGCGTTTTAAACAAAACATTTTGTTGTCTAGAGCTCAGGAATCGGTTGGACAAGGAGGGTGAAACATTATATCTATACAACTTGGATAGTGTACCCATTTCCAAAAAAAAATGAAGTGGGGGCCAAAACAATACGTCCGAAACGCTCGAAAGCTGACATCGATTCATTCTAAAATCCAAAAGTCCTAAATAGTTAATGTCACAAAGTTGAAACTTAGTGATTGTAGGTATTCTAGGAAAGTGATGTGTGGAGCTAGAAAACTTTAGATTATATCTCACGTACCGAAGTTCGGTGTACATAAATTTATTTAGAGAATCTGTGAAGCATGAAAGTGGAGCGGATAAGATTTTTTTTTTTTAAATCACGACACTTATCTCAAGAACAGTTTAAGATAGAAGCTAAAAATTGGGCGTGACGTAGGCCTAATAAACCTTGAGTGCTGGATATAGGGGTTGAGGATAGAGATGGTGAAAATGGAGAAAACATATACCATTAAAGGGTATTGATGATTTTTTGAAACTCGACCCATAAGGGTGTGCCAAGGTTCTATATATCACAAATTGAGCCACATCACTCAAGTACGAATAGATATTGAATAACTTTTTCGATTTTGAACCCCTTCGAAGGTATAAAAAGGCTTTACGCGTTTTCACGAATTCCGTCATATCTCTTAGAAGTGATAGGAATCAATTTGGTTCTTACTTCATCAGACCTGTTATCATCAAAAATTGGCCCACTTGAACCCCCAAGTGGGTGTAAAGGAGTTGCATACGTTTTTACAATTTTAGCTATGCCTGCCACGTTTGATAGATATCCAATTGGTAATTACTTGTGCTAGTATTTCATGTAATCGTCTAAAATCCGACTTCATGATTTTTTGAAATTCAACTTCGAAAGTTAATGTAGTGGCTTAGTATGCGTTTTCACAAATTTCCTCATATCTCTAAGATCCGATGAGGCAGCTCGGACAGAGTTAGATTATGGTGCGGAATATCAGGATTATGCCTTGTAGTACAAAGTGTAAATTATGGTCAAGCTTCGACGAAGACATAGCTACCCCATATTCTTTCCAAAATTAAGATTTTATAGAAACAAAGCCCAAGCGAATCAAGACAGTAACGTCCTCGCATAAAAAATTAACACAATCTTATCGACTTGAATCGAATATTCTCCGTGGAGTGACTTAGCGTTCGAAGAAGTTCGCTATCGAATCCAATATATCAAAGCGGACTGGATCGCTATCGATAATACGTCCTTTATTCAACGAACTGCACAGTGCATTTGGCTGGCAAACATTTCGCTGCAATTCTATTTGGCACTATGCCAATCATATCAATCGTCTAACGATAGTTCGTGGCTGTTCAATTGAATTCCGACAAAGTTCTCATTTTATTGGATTTTTTTTTCCGGAGGGTCTTCTCCCGTTCGGCTCAACTGTTCCTCGTCCTTTTACAACGCTGGAACTAAAGAAGTGAAATTGGTTCTGAAGTTACTCGCAGTTTGCCTGCTTAACGTGGCATTTGTGTACGGGGGCCATACGAAGTTATTTGCCAGCAGCGTCTACAAATGTTCGTATGTTCGCTGGGCACATTCGAACAACACAAACAGCCGCGCACCGTGGTACATAAATGGCATGGGATTGGCGTCTTTTGTGCAATTACCATTGGATCCAGAAACTTAAAAATTCCACTGCACATTGTACTCCAATTTTATGACAGGAAAACTGCAGTTACCTTCCGGAATTTTATGTCCGAGTCCGAGGTGAAAGTAGTTCGGCTCCCGTAAGAAGTGTGGAAGGGTTGTAGTTGGTTTTAGGTATCTCGGAACAAAAACAGGATATTGTCCGTTTCGAAAGTTATTTAAAGAATTGAAAAAGCCATAACTTTGCTCACGTTACGATTTATATAAAAATAGGTACGAGATGTTGGCCATTGTGGAGTTGTCGGTAGTTTGAACTTTTATGGTCTTTTGCGGAAAATCATCTACAAGGGGTTTTATGAGTATTTTTTGTGTTGCATGAACAATTGAAGTAATCATCACGTTAATGTTTAAGGACTTCGGACTCTTCTATCACAATGGCTTCTCTTCTCTTCTTCGTCTTTGTACCAGAAAAGTGGAAGCATAAGTGCCCTTTCTTAGTAATTACAACAATGGCTTCGTCCGGATTAATTTAAAGCCAATTCAATTCAGTAAGTGAGGTAATTATCGTTTTATTTTTTTCTTCTAATTAAATTCGTAATTCGTGAAAATGTGGAAAAATAAATCACTTTTAAAGGACATTACATTATGTTTATATTTAGTCTGGGTGGCTTAGTGGCTAGAGCACTTGCCTTCGGTGCACCGGGTACCAGGTTCGAATCTGCATGGCGGCAAGTAATTTTCGAAAATGGGATTGGGTGCCGGACTACCAGTTCACTCAGCTGGAAATGAGTACCTGAATTAAAATCGGGGTAATAATCACGGACGAGCGTGTAGCTGACCACTTTAGCTCCTAGTGTTCCGTTGGTCTCGCAATGAAGTAACTCTAGCATTACTGCAAGGCTTAGGCCCGATTTGGGCTGTTGCGTCATTGCTTATTATTATATTTACTCCGTCAATTGAAATGTGATCTTTTTTTTTGCTTTAATTTCTCTAATAAATATCTATATATATACATGTGCACTAAGTTTCAACTTTCTGGCATATCCTTTTTTTGAAATTGAATAACTCATAACCCGCTTCCCTTGCTAGACTATCAAAAATTTTAATTCCTCTGTAGTTACTCTATGTAGCTTAGTCTAGCTTTCTATGCTGTGCGGTTCTTGACACATGAAAGTTGGTCTTTTTGAAAAATTTTATTTTTGTCTTGTACTTGCATCGTAGCTACCAATCGTTTAGGATCTATGGCTTTTAGAATGATTTAAACCAGCTTTCGAGCGAGGCAGACCAGGCCCGTGCGCAGGATGGTATGAAGGGGGGGGGGGGTTTAGTAAGGTCCCACCATACTGGATGTGATGACCTAAAAAAAAAAAGGTACTCACTTCCCACTGAAAAATAGGCCAATGGGGGGGGGGGGGGTTGAATCTAGTAAGTTGAACCTTGATATATATACCAAAAAATGTGAAGAGAAATCAGATGGAAAATCATTAAAAAAAAAATGCCCGTTAAAACTACGCCATAGCCGGCCCCAAGCCCGGGTTGGGAAAGCAGGGCGAGAGCATGGAGTTAGCCTGAATGGTCAGTAACAGCAGAGCGTCTCAGGATTTAGGCAAAAAGTATGACATATTTGGAGAGCTATATATAAATAGTCAGCTGAAAACTGCCACCGTTTTCATACGGGATGTTGTTGTAAACACAACTTTTGTTGTTGTTAACACAACTTTTGTTGTTGTAAACACAACTTTTGTTGTTGGACCAATTCCTTTGCATCACAAGCAAGGGAGTCCAACAACAAATATCACGACCTACCTCAAGTGAATAGAGGATCGTATTCGTTCTCGCCGACGGTCATACTGGGCCCATATGGAACGTAAAGCGATCCCACATAAGTTTGCAACAACAACAACACATTGCTCGGCAATATACTTTGATCGCGCGTGCGACAATTTATTGAACCAAGTAGAGTGAAATGCCGATGCCACACATGTAGCATAATGACCTATGAGTTCAAGTGACCGCGCGTGTGGAATCGCCATGGAAATTTCAGCAAAAGTGCAATGTCGTGAGAAAATCCAAATCGTTCAGCAGCCGTATGCGAGGTTCGATGGCATGAATCGAACCATCAATCCGGCAGTTGGAATTAACAAATTCAAAGAAAGCAGTCGGTTCGTGAGTAGCCAGCCCCGTTTCAAAAAAACACATCTATTGTTTTATTTGAAAAAACTAAGGACGTCCGCGCCTATCGCCGAGGTGCGTGACGTACAACAATGTACAAAATAAGTAGGACTGGTCTTCCAAGTCGGAGGATAGTAGAGGCGCCGAAAACGCATCACTAGAAAGAATACCACTGTCCTGAAGAATAGCCTTATTATGACGATAGCAAGAGAGAGAACGCCAATCAGACAAAATATAGCGTATAGTTTGGAGAGTGTGGACAACTTCACATATATTGTGGCTATTCGAGCAAAAGATGGACATGAAACGGACAAAATCAAACGACTGATCGTGCTAGTAAATAAAACGTACTATTGGGTTCTTCCAATAATGTAAGCCAAGGAAATGCACAGGATGACCTTTGCTCTGTTATGGCTGCGAGACGTGGACATTAACGATTAAGATTACTCATTCGTAAGAAAGACCCTCAAAAGAATTATGGGACCTGTGAAGAAAGTAACGGTTGGCGAATAAGATACAACCATGAGCTGTATCAACTCTTCGTGGAGCCAGAAGTTTCAACGGTCATCATGCTAAGTAAACTCCAGTAGATATGCTGGCTATGTAGAATCGAAGACAGAAGAGTCCCAATCGTGCTCCTAAAGGCGAGTGATTACAGCCCAGTAGGCAAACCACGCAAACGATAGAAAGACTTGCTTGATGAAGATAGCAAATCCGTCTTCAAAATTAGCAGCTGGAGTATGCAGTCTTTGGATCGAGACGATACTACGACTTCAGGAAGCCAAGGCCCGATTTTGCCTGCAGCGTTATTGATGATGATGAAGTTATCAAAAAACTCATATCCAATTCGCAACGATGTAGAAAGTTCTGAACTTCTTACATCATCTAGTCACACAAATGAAGTAGGCACGCCCATGTTTTCACGAATTCTGCGAATTCTCTTAGGTCTAATGTGCAAAAGTGGAGATATTTAAGTAAAAGGGAATAACAATTTTTTTTTTAACGTTCTTCTTCATTCATATTTGAAAAAATGATAGTTTTTGATGGGATATTTTAATTTGCTCACGTATGAAGCAAGTCAATATGTCAAAGAAAAATTTAAAAAAAAATTTAACACGCTACGATGTGTAGTTATTGAGAAACGTGTACCGAAAGTTGAAAAAGCACTACTTTTCAAGAGAGCCAAAAAAGAAAACAGAGCAGAGCAAAATTTGAGCCACTTCCTGTTATCAAAGGTGCGGTCTTTTGTGTGATGTGCAGAAATGAGTGTAGAAAAATAGTATGAAGTAAAAAAAAATCGATTATTTTTCAATATTTTTTCTCGAACCCATCTGGACTGGACTAGATCTAGAATCTTATAAGGAAAATGTTCCGACAGAAGATTAAGGATGAATTGGAGGGTAATTTCTGTCGAAGGGAACACACTGGAACTGCAGATGATGAAAATAATCCCAAGATTAGACAAGGCATTCACTATCGTATACCTGCTCTTCCTGCAGCCTCCTTTATTAACTTACTCCTTATTTCATAAAATATGCTTTATACTCATGTGTACCCTCCGCACTTTCAAAACTTCTGCCTTTGTTCTCAACTATTTGACGTACTAATACAAAGTTGAATTTTTAATTGAACGACTTTTTAATTTCGAAACTTTTTTCATATTTCTCTTACAAGAATTTCCACAGAAATTTATCGTCCTTCTCCCCCATAAAAGACTCGATTTAACTCGCTCGTATTCAAATCTTTTTACAACTCACTCGATTACATCGAAAACTTTAGCCATAGAAAATTATGAGCTCTTTTTCTGTGAAACCAATTAAACTTCAATTAAGTCGACTGTTTCTTCTCGAAAAGGTGTGTGTGCAATATCACGGTACACGCTGCATGCCTTCACCTGGGGGCGGCGTAATCAAAAAGTACTATCTCGGAAATACATTAACCCGATCCTTTCGCTCCACCATTGACATTTTAATTGAATTTTAATACTCTCCAATTTGAACGCAAAAACTGTAATGGACCGTTTTATTTGAAAATCTTCGTCAAAGATTTTACGGTCGTGTTGTAGTCGGAGCCGAAGAAACGGAAGCAATGGCAAAACAGTAAACTCAAATATTATGAGCGGATATTATGACTGTCGAAACAAAGGATTCCGGAACATTTTCAGGATGTGCCGAAGAGCGAGGGTGGCATGACGGCCTCACCATCTTTTGTGTCCAAAATTTTTATTATCGTCACAAGAAATTAACTTGCAGATAAATTTCTTGTTTTCCTAATTACCGCAATCAACAACGTAACGAAGAACTTTGGCGAAGCCGTGCGTTGGGTTGGAACCGACGGCAGCTCCAAAGGAGAGAATTGCCGTCCCGATGCCAGAAGCGCAAAAGTTCATTTACATCAACGGAAGGACGAACGGAAAGCTGGAAACTACTGACGGGAACAAGGATAATATCGAATACAATTTTCTAGGTTACGTCGACAGAGGAATCCGGTGAAGACACCCTCTTCTTCACGGAATAGTTACTGCTGCTGTCGACTTGAGCGGTCCTGCTGAATGTCTTCAACGCGCTTGTATTTTAGGGACCCGGTAGTATGTTGGTCCTTGCTATGCTCTTACCTATGTCGAGCGTTTTTGGTCCTATGCCGAGATGGATTTGCCCGAAATTACTGGAAGGAAATAGGAACCGGGATCCGGGACGACTGCTGAAATATTCGGAAATCATTAGATGAACGTTCAGGGATGAATTTCGTTTTATCGCTCTGCCGAAGTGTGGACGAAAGGAGAAATTAATTGAAGTTAATTACTTCCATCTTGTGAAGTTGTAGCGCTCCTCGAAGTTACAGTACTTCGGGGGGTTTGAAAGAGGTCTGGTGTATTTGGTACGGGGTTCATGAACGCGTCCTTGTGAGTAATTGCGCCAGGCCATTTGGAAGCTAATGGATTAAACATAGTGCCTAATGGTCGATTGAGTAAAATACTTCGTTAAAATGTAAATAAAAGTTGAGCTTTAATAATGTACTCGCTCGCATTATCAATTTATTCTTTTGTCGATTTAAACAGCTACTTTTGCTTCATGATAGTTTTAGTTTTAGTTTTAGGAAGGGGCGCCACACTGAGCTGCATCGCACACTAGGCACCAAAAGAAGGCCCATAGCGATCTCTTCGGAACTTATCAGTTAATCACCCCCAAAACATCCCAAATCCCGAATAAACTTGAGCAACTTGTCATACTCTATCAACTTAAGATCTTTCAAAATATAGACGAATAGACTGCCCAACCACTTCAAACGACTGCTTGCAACTGCCTGACACTCGCACAAAATGTGGGTAATATCCTCCTCAGCATATAGGTCAAAGCAACACACACGTCAGAGTCAGCTATCCCCATCCACATGGCATGTTTCCCTAGCAAGCAGTGCCCTGTCAGTATTCTGATATCTTTATATTCTAAATCTTTCCATAATTCCATGTTAGTATTTCCCTGGACCTAAGTTTGTCCAGCCTTGGCCAGAATACCTTAGAGAGCCTACAGCCCGTCAGATGCTCCGCTATCACCTTGAGTGCGCTGCGTCTATGGTTCACACCCTGATAAGCGCTTTGATGCCGCTTAGCGATGGACTAACCTCCTCCTCCACCAATTCGGATGACGCCGATCCCAGCTCATCGGCCAGTTCGTTCCCTTTGCTTTATGATACTCTGGTACTCTGCCGAGGTCTGTAAGTAACCTCGCAGTTAAATACATCAAAAATATAAGCAATTCGGTGACGTGTGTAGCAGTGGCGGCTCGCAGTATAATGGTGCATTTACACTCAGCGTTTGGGACGAGCCTCTATCCCCACCGAAAAATCAATCAATGAAATAGCTCGTGCAGTCGCAAGAGTCTTACATTGAGAACCGGTTTGAAATGGCCTGATGGGGGTAGCGTTTCGCCTCGAGGCGAGCCTCATGGGTGAGTATAAACCCACCATAAAGCTAGTGAAGCTGAGCTTTAAGCTGGTGTTACACTGTATGACCAATGAGAGCTTTCTACAAGCTCGCCATACATTTCACGAAAATATATATATAATATAATAATAATAATAGCCCACTTGTCTATCAAGTGGACATTTTTAGTCTAAGCAACAATGTTATTTTTTTTATGCAGTAATGGTGAAAACGGTAATCTAGTTGAAGACTTCCAGTCCGTTTGAACGAAAACAATACACCTCAAGAGCACGTTATCCTAAGAAGCTTACATGTTCAGTTTCAAATCTAGATACCTACTTAGTACAATTTGCAAGGTTTTGTTCACTTATAGATGTAATCGATAGATTTCCTTGCAGAAGTCCTTAAAATACGTTATTATGCGTATTAGTCCATAATCTTTAATTCATAGCTTGTGCTACAAGAATTGATATTAAGAAATTTAAGTGAGTACCATTGACGTGCCATGGCGTGAAAGCTGGCAGGGGCCACGGGTCGAATGGCTCAGAACATAAGACTTCTTTTGAAAGGCACACATTATTTTAATACAAGCTCGTCCTTTTTGTGTTTACAGAATGGGTGTTCGCGTAACGAATGATTATTATTATACCATGGATACACTGCTTGAATACAAATCATAATATCGTCAATATCACCAGTGTATGTATCACCCAATAATGTGCGTATAGTACGTCAACGAGGTGATATTAACGTAGTATCCAACTTGTTTCCTTGTATACAAATTCGGCAATTTAAGCTGATATAGCCTTCTTTTAACTGCCATCAGCGCCATCTGTTACTAAAATCAATTGAAATTTGAATGAATGACAGTTGCAGATTTCTATATTCTTCCAAAATTAATTTTTTTTTTGAATTTTTTAACTTTTTTTTGTGGAGTGATGGTCCTCCACTTTGTACATATCTTTATTGTCCTCCACTTTGTACATATCTTTATTAACAATGAAAGTGCTTTTCGTCGGAACATCATAGGCAGCCGAAGCTAATATTGATATAAACTTGAAATTTTGTCTTTGCTAAATGTCAAAGTATAACATGTATGGACTGTGTATCATGCTATCTTGTATCGCATATCATGATTTCAATAACGTAATTTATATACAAGTCGGTACTATACAAGGGTAATGTGTGGGTAATCAGAAGGTGATCTATTTTGAAACATATTACGTACTTCACTCCGAGGCTACTGGTTAATCCTAATAGCTGTATGTTTATTATTTTTGGTTCTAACGTAGTTTTTGTTAAACTACCTTCCAATGAGTTACTAACTCTTATCCTTTCCAGGCAATGTACACATTTTTAATTTATTTAAACCCAATAAGAAAATTGCCTTAAAAAGGTGCAGACATGTTTCACCCGTCTACTGTAATTCTATAAAGCTGAAATTGGTATCGTTTTCATTACAAACATCTTCAATGCCAGGTTGTTAAAAACGACTTTTGACATCCCACTGCGATTCACTCCAGGATCAGATTGTAACAAATACGTTTTTTGTAAAGTTCGTAAAACAGTCTATAAAAAGCGCGTTTATTCCCACGTCGATTGTTTTGCTTTTCAATTCTTCACCGCCCTAGAACAGCTATCTCTGTAACAATTGCCAAAAACGTACAATGACTAAACAGCAAAAAGTTGTTATGTAACTCTGGAGAATTCCCATCAATCATGTAAATTCGTCGGTAAAATGTGGAATGCTCCCACAAGGATCTGTTCACAAAACAACTAAAAAATCGAAGTAGGAAAACAAAAAATAGAACTCCACTTTGGCGGCACTCAATCAAGCGTGATACGGAAACACCAAGTGGTATGTATATCCTTGCAAGGACTTCATTTCTTCCTGTGGAGCAACTCAACAGGGATTTACATTTCGGAGATGTGCCTACAAAAAGTACGAAGGCAAACAAGTAAAATTGCTCCTAGTTCGTGGACGTTTCGAATCTGCAGGAAAGTGGAGAATGTCCGCAAATTTAAGGGATGTAGATTTTAAGGGGAAATTCTTTTGCGCAATGATGGAAATGAGTTCCACAGGTGGAGAACAGGTCTGAGGTGAATATGACAATAAGAGGATTGTGTAATGCGAAGGAGCTTTTCTCAAGCATATCTCTTGTTTACATACGAACGTGACACGATTCTGTGTAGCTCATTTCGCACCCCATCCGACCTTCGTTTATTTTGATAAAATATTAATTTAAATAATTAGCTTATTATCGTTCTACTTTCACTTCGTTTGACTGAATTAAGTTCATTGATTTGGTTTTGTACTCGATTATATAAATTTATTTTGGTTGGTTCATTGTCTAGTGGTTGATTTGACTCTAATACTCTACATAGATGAAATTTGAGCCCAGCTCATAGAACGGAGCCACGGACGAGAAAAGTTTAAAAATATTTGTTTTTATTTATTTGGGCCCAAAACCTCCAAATCCGCATGCTGTTCGTCCGTCGTTTGTCTCTATATCTGTTCATCTGTCTGCCTGTATGCACGATAACTAAAGAGCGCCTTGACCTAGGATCTTGAACGGGAAATGTTAATGGACAAAGACCAGTTGGAATACAACGGAAGCACTGGGAGGATTCTATTGACGCAGAGAGCAAATCACTGCTAAGATTTACAAACTGGGAGTCGTGGTCACTGAAATGAGAAGGCTTGAGGCAACGTCCGATTTGAACTGTAGCGCCATCGACTATCAAGAAATACTTTATACCATCTTCAGAGCTGATAATCAAAAATTTTTGACATGGTTTCAGGCATTTCTATAAAGTTCTCGTAGACGTAAAATTAATTTGATAACTAAAAGTGCCTTAAAAATATAACGGAAAAAAGTCTGGGCGTAGCATTATTAATTTTTCGATAGAAGTTTGAAACGCGTTCAATTTGGAGATGCGGTGTATGTTACTATGTAACTGAAATCCTAACAAATAGTTCTCGAAGCGGTTACAATAGGATCGCGATAGAATACTTACGCCGCTGCCACAAAAACTTATGAATTTGTGGCGATACCAAAGAAACGAAATTCGTAATCATTATTATTTTATTAAAATTAAATTTCATTCAATTTTTGTGTAAATCAATTTTTATTTGAATTAGACGATTAGAGTAAATTCCCTATATTTTGTAATTTGTATAATTTGTTAGATCGGGCAACATTGTTATATTGTATTGTATAAAAACCCAAGAATTTGATATAAAGCCCTTCTTCTATACCGAACAGCCGAACGTTTCATTTAGCAAGCACCCAACCATCCTCCACAGGTACCTGATAATCCATTAACTACTATAACTGGTGACCCTCGACAACGCGCAACACAAAATTTTTTTTTGTCTTCGAATAATTTTATTTTTCGCTACTGTAAGTATGCTTGAATTTAATAGTGACCAAAGCGAAAAATAGTGAAACAAAAGTGTTTTAAAATTCTTAGTGGAGATACGAATAGTTTCATAGTAAAGTTCGGTTTCGGAAAATTACTGAAACAGTGCCGTAAATTACTTAAAAATAAGCACATAAAATTTAAAATACACGTAAAAATTATAAAATAAGTGAGCAATAAAATTGAAATAACGTGAATATACGAGATCGAATTAAAATAGCGTGAATTCCAAAATTGTGTATACGTGGTTAATATCAGTTTAAACAAAAAGAAAATTTTTTCCGCAACACGCGGGTTCTACACAAAGTGAATAACAACGGTAAAAGTAGAAAAGAAAAGTTTTTTTTCCAACACGCGGGTGCAATAAAAGAAGTGAACAACGGTAAAGCGAAAAAAAAAAATTTTTTCTTCCAACACGCGGGTGCAACAAAAGAATAAACAACGGTTCAGTGAAAAAAAAAAAAAAAAAAAAAATGTTTTCTCAACACGCGGATTCCAAAAAGAAAGTGAATAACGGTGCATAAAAAAGATAAAACTGTTCAACACGCGGTTGTAACAAAAGAAAAGAGCATCGGTAAAAAATATTTTTTTTTTGTGTTTTTTTTTTTTCTCCAACACGCGGTTTCGAAAAGGTCAAAAGAGCATCACTCCATAAAAATTCAAAGTGAAGTTATAGTGAAATTACATAAGTAAAAATTCCGAAATGCGAAATAAAAGATCTTTTCCCTAACAAAAACGTGAAATACGTGGCTTGAATTCAACGTAAAACGAAAAGCCGCACAGCAAAAAAACAGATTGGAAAGACCTAGCCAAGAGCAATAACAATACAAAAGTCAACTAAGGTAAATTGTATCGAAAATAAAACACATATAAATATTTTTTTTTTTTTCCAAACATCGAAAAGATTTGCCGATTTATTTTTTTTTTAATGTTTCGTGATTCGATTTCGGATAGTCGACGCGAGTAAAAAAACAGAATTCCACATTATTTTGAACACTGAAAAATAAACTATAAAGGTACCCGACAATGTCGGAAACTGACAAAATCGAAAAAAAACCAACCAGTCCTTCGTCAAAAGGGCTGGACCCCGTCAATGAGGTGAGCAAAATTGCGAGCCACATCAAATTTCCACCATTTTGGCGTAATGATCCGGAACTATGGTTTGCCCAAATTGAGGCTCAATTTTATAATGCGGGAATAAAAGCCGAAAAATCAAAATATTATCAATTGATCGGATCAATTGAACCCGAAGTTCTTCATCAGGTGAGTGACATCATCAAGGATCCATCTGATGAAGATAAATATAACAAATTGAAGCAAAGGATAATCAGTAAATTTACGGAAACTGAAAAACAAAAAATTCGGAAACTTTTAACTGGTGTTAGTTTCTCTGAAAAGAGACCATCCGACGTACTTTTTGAGATGCGTGCACTAGCGCAAAATAAAGTACCTGAGGAATTTTTAAAAACATTATGGCTGGAAGGATTGCCATTGTCAATGCAATCCATTCTCTCCATAAGCGACTCAAGTTCGTTAGACAAATTGGCAGACATGGCCAACAAAATTTCAGAATGCCAAGGTCCACCAAACCAATCAGAACTGTCACATGTGAGTGAATTAAAAAAACAAGTGGCAGATTTGCAACAACAAATTTCTTCTCTACAGGTACCTCAAGAGAGAAGATCTCGACCACGTTTTCGATCAAATAAACGATCACAATCGCATACTCGTTCACAATCGAAACGAAAAGTTTACGATAAAAACGGAAAATTTTGCTGGTATCATTTTCGCTACGGAAAAGAAGCCACTAAATGTACGAAACCATGCAAATTTGAGCCAAAGGAAAACTCCCAGGGTTGAGTGCATCGTTAGCGACATGCACCCAATCCCGTCAAAATAGTCGCTTATTCATACGAGACGCATTAACCGAGATGGATTTTCTAATCGACACTGGAGCGGACTTATCAATATGTCCTCCGTCCTTTTATGATAAAAAGAAAAAACCATCGCCATTTAAATTGTATGCTGCAAACGGGCCAACTATTGATACGTATGGCGAAAAAATGCTGTCTTTAACATTAGGTCTTAGACGAAAATTTAATTGGACATTCGTAATTGCCAATGTTAGTAAGCCCATAATAGGCGCGGATTTTTTGAAGGAATTCAACCTACTCGTTGATCTTAAGAGTAGACGTTTGATCGATACTGCAACTAACATTAGTTCAGTAGCCACAATATCAAAGGGCAGTAAAAGTGAAACAATTACAACAGTACGAAACACAAATTATTTTACAAATATATTAGTCAACTATCCTAATATAACTAAGCCACAATCAAACTATGCAGTCATAAAAAACCAAACAACGGTTACACATGTAATCGAAACTCGTGGACAGCCTCTTTGTTCAAGACCACGAAGATTATCACCTGTACGATATAAAATCGCCAAAAATCATTTTCAAATAATGGTTGAACAAGGAATTTGCCGACCTTCTAAGAGCCGTTGGACAAATCCGCTACATCTGGTATCCAAAAAAGGAGGGGACTGGAGACCTTGTGGGGACTATAGGCGCCTCAACGCTATAACAACACCTGATAGATATCCTATACCACACCTGCAAGACGTCACACATTTTTTACATGAAAAAACTATATTTTCAAAATTAGATTTAATTAGAGCATATCACCACATTCCAATGAACGATAGAGACATCGAAAAAACAGCAGTCACCACACCATTCGGATTATTCGAATTCGTGGTGATGCCCTTTGGACTGTGCAACGCCGCACAGACGTTCCAAAGATATATCAACGGCATTCTAAGCGATCTTCCATTTTGTTTCGCGTATATCGACGATATATTAATCGCTTCATCATCACAAGCGGAACATGAAGAACACTTAAAGATCATATTTCAACGTCTCAGTAAAAACCACATTTCTATCAATTCCACAAAATGTATTTTTGGAACAAACACCATCAACTTTTTGGGATATGAGCTTTCTAATGGCGGTGCAAAACCCTCAGAAGAGAAGGTTCAGGCAATAGTTAACATGACTAAACCAACGAACGTTAAATCGTTGCGTCGATTTCTTGGGATGCTCAATTTTTACCGTCGTTTCCTTCCATCAGCAGCAGCAGTACAAACACCATTAAACAACCTGACAACAGGAAATAAAAAGGAGAACAGAACCATACAGTGGTCTACTGAAACAGAGGAAGCATTTAAAAAATGCAAGGAAGCAGTAATTCAAGCAACAACTTTAGCTCATGCAGCACCTTCAGCATCACTCGTACTAATGACAGATGCATCTGATACATCAATCGGTTCAGCTCTCAATCAAGTACAAAACGGCCGAATGGAACCTTTAGGATTTTATTCAAAGAAATTATCTGAAACTCAAACCAAGTACAGCACATATGATCGGGAACTTTTAGCAATTTATGAATCAATAAAACATTTTAGACATATGCTAGAAGCAAGACCTTTCACAATAGTTACTGATCATAAACCATTGATATACGTTTTTCAACAAAAACCGGAAAAAGCATCACCACGTCAACTACGCCAACTAGATTTTATATCACAATTTTCAACAGACATAAAATACACTGCCGGTAAGGATAACACTGTCGCTGATTTTTTATCTCGTTTAGAGACAATAACGGTGCCATCAACCTTCGACTACAACAATATCCAAACAGATCAAAAGCAAGATGATGAATTAAAGAAATTGCTAAGCGAACCTGACACACATTCATTAAAACTAACATTAGTAGAAATTCCTAGTACAGAATTTAAAATTTATTTTGATTCAAGTAAGAAAAACGCAAGACTTTATGTTCCAAAGAACACCAGACGTCAAGTTTTTAACATTATACATAACATGGCTCATCCAGGCATTAAAAAAACAATTCATCAGATTAAAGAAAAATATATTTGGCCGTCTATTAACGAAGATACAAAACAGTGGGTACAATCGTGTGCAGCGTGTCAAAAATGTAAAATAGGACGACATACGAAATCTGGTTTCGCACACTATCCTGAAGTGTCTTCAAGATTTCAACACATCAACATCGATCTAATAGGACCATTACCAATGTCTGAAGGAAATCTCTATTGCTTAACCTGTATTGACAGGTACAGCAATTGGCCAGAAGCAATACCAATCGAAAATATTACCGCAGAAACAGTCGCTCGAGCTTTGTACAACAATTGGATCGCTAGATACGGAGTACCAACAAAGATAACAACTGATCAAGGCCGTCAATTTGAGTGTGAATTATTCAAAAATCTCACAAAATTGTTAGGCATACAACACATAAGAACAACACCATACCATCCACAGTCTAATGGAAAAATAGAGCGATTACATCGAACTCTTAAAACAGCTTTAAAGTGTCACGCAAACAATCGGTGGACAGAAATTTTACCAACAGTGCTATTAGGGCTTCGTTCAGTGATAACAAATAGTAACGCTACCCCCGCGGAAATCGTTTACGGACAATTATTAAGATTACCTGGTGAATTCTTTGATGACAGTAACATTAACACAGAACCATTAACATTCGTGAATAATTTAAAAGAGACAATAAAATCATTTAAACCAGTACCCATTAAACATAATAACCCTAATAAAAACATTTTTATTCACCCTGCACTTAATACGTGCACACACGTTTTCGTACGTCACGATGCCATCCGAAAACCTTTACAACCACCCTATGATGGACCCTTCAAGATAACAGCGCGATCAGAAAAATATTTTAGTATTGATATAAATAATAAAACAAAAAATATTTCTATTGATAGATTAAAACCTATGTTCACCACTCAGGATAATCAGCCACAACCAACAGATTCCGATACAGCTATACAACAAACCACACAATCTACACACATCACGAATAAAAGCGAAGATGAGAATCAGCCACAGCCAACAGATTCTGATCCAGCTACACAACAAGCCACACCATCTACACACATCACGAATAACAGCGAAGAAACCAAGGCTACAACACCAAAATTTTCACGATATGGACGAAAATTAACAAGAACCGTCCGCTTCGCAAAGTAACGCATCTGCTGGAAGGGGAGTACTGTGGCGATACCAAAGAAACGAAATTCGTAATCATTATTATTTTATTAAAATTAAATTTCATTCAATTTTTGTGTAAATCAATTTTTATTTGAATTAGACGATTAGAGTAAATTCCCTATATTTTGTAATTTGTATAATTTGTTAGATCGGGCAACATTGTTATATTGTATTGTATAAAAACCCAAGAATTTGATATAAAGCCCTTCTTCTATACCGAACAGCCGAACGTTTCATTTAGCAAGCACCCAACCATCCTCCACAGGTACCTGATAATCCATTAACTACTATAAATTATATAATTGGATCATATTCCGGGATGCAGTCTAGGAGTTGAAAAAGGAAACAACTTGAAAATTGGTGATTTTTAAACAAGCCCGAGGAAGTGAAAAGATATTCGATATCTGAACAGATCTGAGAGATATGGCAGAATTCATAAAAAAGTATACAATCACTTTACACCCCCTTAGGAGTCGAATTTCAATAAATCTTCAAAACACTTTCTTGGTATTCATATGAAGAACACGTAGAATAAAAATAAATTCAGTATTAGGGAAGACCTAGTGCTAGTAGATAAGACGAAAATCTTGGAAATACTCGTATATGTAGTTATTCTATTTTCATTGATAATTTTTTTTGCCCCCCTTCCAAACGCCAATGGATGTTCGAACATTTTTTATCAAAATTACGTTTCTTGTTGATTTACATATACATACCGACTTTCAACTTTCTGGCATAAGCCGTTCTATAGCTAGCAAAAACACCCCCCATCCTCGTATCATACTAGCCCTAAAAAATATGTATTTTCCCAGCGTACCACTACCATAGCTCTATCTATAAATACCAAGTTTCAGCTTTATACAATTATAGGTTCTTAAGACTTAAACATAGGAAGTTTTTCCTTTTCACCCTCCGCCACCCTCACCCTCTACACGCACACCCCAAAATTTATTTCCCTATTAGGGTTCTATTGGCGAGAATCTATCTTACACTGTTTTTGAGATATGAAACGTGATTTTTTTTTAAAAAATTCTTATCCCCTTCATCTCTATGCTCCCCTGGCCCTTAAACCATTTTACTTTGAGCAATCTTCACTCAAACCGAATTTAGTTTTTCTCCCATACCCCTGCACCCATAGCAGCTATTTATTTGCAAATGGTTCCACTACCGATACTCTATGTAAAATTCAAGTTTCAGCCTCCTAGCCTAAGCGGTTACTGAGATCTAGAAACCAAAATTTTCCATCTAAAACGCTCCTCTCTCCTTTCTCTTCATACCTGCACCCCTCTAAAAGATACTGCTCATAGAAGTTCACCTAATCTACTCACCATAAAAATTTCACGATAATACCTAAACGGGTTTGGAAACTACGCGCGTTCAAATGATTTTACGTACGGCGAACGGCGCGGCGTACAGACGGACTTTTTTTTGGCATTTTTCTGGGTTTACTAGTCTTAAAATGCGGAAATACAAATTTTTTTTTTTACTCCACCTTTGTACGCCTAAAAAGCTCTGAACTTTTTTTGGTTTAATTTCGCCTGTAGTATACATCTACAAATATGTACGTACTAAGTTTCAGCTTTCTAACATTAGACGTTTCGAAGATATAGGAAACACCCCCGACCATCCTCCAAAAAATTTTTAGTAACACACGTCACTTTAGCGGCTCTCTATAGACGTAAATTTGATCATTCTACACTTGGGGTTTTCAAGAAATAAGATTTAAAATTTGATTCTTTCCACCTCTTCCATCTACACTCTTTACGACCGAACCACAATATTTTTGTGAAATTCTTAAGGTCTTATACATATTTGGTACTGTTATTGAGTACCTTCAAGTGCTTTTTGAACTTTACAAGCTCTAAAATGTGCAAATATAAAATTTCAAAGTATCAAATTTTTTGGAAATTACTCTTCGATCATAATATGTACTATGATTGAAAAATATTAATATAAAATCCTTCAAAAGCCTGAGCGCAAATTTTTATATTTGTCTATTTAATAAATTTAATATCTTACGCGGCTACCTCCTAAAATATAACTTCCTTTAAGTGGTGACTTTTCGAGGGTAGGTATGTTAAGGATGGTCAATTGAAAAAAAAAATCACATTTTCCTAGATAAGTTTATTAATTGATGGGATAAAATCAAACGGGAAGGAGCTATCGGTTAAATATCTGGTGTATTTTTCAGGATGTTCCAAATTTCACTTGTCTACAAAAAAAACAACAACCAACACTTATAGTCTGTGCTCTTAATATTCTTTTCATTGAAATTCACTCACGAGAATGAAACCGCGGACAAAAGACAGTGTCTAAAAGATAATTAATGTGTTAATGTTGTCTTTTATTCGCACTACCCTCTAGCATAAATCTGTTGTTTATGATAATAAATCTGGATTACAACAATCTACACTCGTGGCTTAAGTAATGTACTTGTACGTTTTCATTAATCACCTCAACAAAGTGAGAAGATAAGCTGCTCTTACTGCTAACACTCTGCAACTACAACCTGAACCGACATTGCACCTTCTCCTTTTACTTGGTACTATCGAAAATGTCCCGGAAAATGGAATGTAACTAATTTACAAGAGCAACAGTAGAAGATTCAGGGTTCCGGGACATTCTTGAAAACCGCCACGGTGTATAAGTAACTTCATAAGAATATATTTAACGATATCCACATCCTTGCAGATACACTACCAGATACACTTGAAGTAGTCTTACGCTGCCTTTCGGTACTCCTTCTACTGATGGTGCACAGTTGGGGTTTTATATGCAAAGGGACAGTAGACTGCAAAGACTTGGGAGTACTTGCAATGGCACTGCCAGAAGAGTTAGAAGTTCTTCAACTTTACACCGACATTACGAGCGTTAGACCGTAGATACAGTCGATTCGCAACGTGGTGCTGTGCAAGTTAACGTAAAATGCTTTCGAAGTGAGATAGCGCCGCTGGCAGACGACGTTATTTAATAAAACCGTCGAGACATATGTCAACTACTTTGTAGCAAAAGTAGTTAATCCCGCATACATTAAATCCTACACGAGAAACACTAAGGCTTCGCTATGTTGCATTCGTCGCTCCTGTACAGATGACACTGATGAATTATGCAGATTTGCTGTCAGACCCAACAATGAGCATTTGAAATAGAAGAAGCTATGCATCTAATAGGTTTCAGCTATCTGAAATATCTCCTGACAGTTGTGCTCGGCTTTTATTTATATTTCTGTGCCTGTTTCAAATGTAAGATTATAAATAGGTAAGTTCATAGCAATAGTCTGTAGTACGGGTGGCTTAGTGGCTAGAGCACTTGCCTTCGGTGCACCTGGTTCCAGGTTCGAATCTGCTTGGCGACAAGTAATTTTCGAAAATGGGATTGGGTGCTGGACTACCAGTTCACTCAGCTGTAAATTAGTACCTGAGTTAAAATCGGGGTAATAATCACGGACGAGCGTGTAGTTGACCACTTCACCTCCTCGTGTTCCGTTGGTCTCGCAATGAAGTAACTCTAGCATTACTTCAAGGCCTAGGCCCGATTTGGGCTGTTGCGCCATTGATTAATAAGTTCATAGCAATAGAGCTGTTCACAAATCACAGGACCCTCATAGCTGCTCTGTGGCGTGTTTATTGCTTCCTTTGAATTTTATTCCTGAAATGTGACAAAAGCTGAAGAAACACTGTACTAAAATTTTTAATTAATTAAATTTAATCTTCTGCATTTAGAGAGATGTCCTTCAGTTCGCGGTAAAAAAAAAGTTTCACTATCTCGATAATTGGCGTTGATTCACCTGGGTCTGAAACAGTATCGCAACGCACTACTTTAATGATTACTTGCTTAGAATTCGGATGACTGAGAGAATAGCTTGGGTCTAACTCTGTGGTCTGTGGCTCACCTTCATGGCTTTTGATGAAGAGGCTTTAGCTCTGAATGTTTTGTCCAAAACATGGAAAGTTTTGTCCCTTCGTAGCTAATGTTACATGTACACTGCACGATATCTTGCGATGTGGTGCGGGTAAACTCCTTCCGTAACATCAAAAGAACCAACAGAGAGGATTTTTCTAGGATAGTTAGTAAAGACCAATCATCAGCTGCAAGCAGTGTGGAGCTAATTGACAGGGAGGTGAAGAGGATTTCGGAAGCCCTTAGATCAACTTGTCCACTTTCAAATGGGAGTGGGAAGGGTTGTTTAAAGTGGTCGTCTAAAGATCTTGAAATTCTGAGAGGAAGGCGAGGAGGCTTTTCAAGAAAGATGAAAGAACTCAGAATCAATTAGACTGGGACGCATAAAGACTCAGCCAAAATGAATTTAAATAGTAGCTGAACTTTGCCAAGCGAATTTCATGGAGGAAACTCTGCGAGGAAATGAATGTATTAATGAAGGATCTAAAATGAGTAAGATCCTCACCAAGGACCCCAGTGTTCCTGGGTTCTTGAGGAGGATCGACGGAAGCTGAACGGAATTGAGTCAGGAAAGTCTGGATCTGCTTATGGAGGCGCACTTCCCAGGCTGCATCTCTCGAGCTTGGGAACATCTCTCAGGTAGTTGGTCTCCCTGTGGCGGACGCTGCCATTGTAAAGCGGACAACCTCGCTGGAAAAGGTAAGATCCTTCTCTCCCTTTAAGTCTCCGGGGGTGGACGGTCTGCTGTCCATTCATTATGCTGCAGAAGACCATGCCACTTATTGGTCCTTCCTTGGTGCGGATCTTTAGAAGTTGTCTAACTCTCGGGTATGTCCCGAAATTATGGCGTGAAGTCAGGGTGATTTTAATTCCTAAGGCTGGAAAGCCAAGCCACACCCTGACTAAGGACTTTAGACCCATTAACCTCTCATCGTTTTTGCTGAAAAGAGAGACTGATGGACGATTATCTCAGATGTGTTCTGGACGTGAAAGGCTTCTCCGCTTCTCAGTCCGCCTATATGAATGGAAAATTTGTCGAAACGGCCTTGCATGATTGATAATTTTTCACAGACCTTTCTAAGATTGAGAAACCAATGTTTACTTTTATTTGTGTGACGTTTCGGATTCGACTGAGTCCTTTATAAAACTGCAGAACGAATTCAAAAAACCAAGTAGGTGCAATCCTCTTCGCGTATATTCCGCAAACTTATTCGAATCCACTTGAGGTCTCAGATGAAACACAAAATAGTAGCACGTTTTTGATAAAGATACTACCTTTTGAATTTTATCCTGCGTTTTTCTGTGAGTATACGAGTAAAGAGTGAACGTGTATTTTTTCCAGCTATGGATATTATAATCACATTAAACGATTTAAATTGAATAAAGTAATTTATTCCATTTATTATTTTGCTTGAAAGCCCACCGAACCAAAACAGTATTTTTTTCAAATATTTGTTTTTCAATTATCTGATCAACAATAACATATTTTTTTTCAATGTATCAAATGTATTCTTGTGGACCTTACATACGCGAAAGTGAAACAACAAATTTCACTCCTGCACTCTTGTTTTAGGGTTGTTGTTTCACCACCTTACCATTTTTTCGACAGATAAAAAAACATGTGCGGTTGTTAACCTGCCACCCCATCAAGAGGATACACTAGAAATACCTTCCACTTAAGCTAAGGAGCATAACAACTTACCTACACCGCATACCATACGAGTCATACCAATAACATCCAAGAATCGTTTGCTGCGTTATTTGCAGTAAAGGTATTATTTTTCCATTTTTCTTTCGCAACGATGAAAGGTAATGGTATTACTGCTACCGGCGATTGATACAACGAGAAGTTATTTGGGTTCTTCGAATTGGATCCATATGGTTCGGTCGACATGTGCAAAAGCATATGTAACTCTATCGAATCTCGAATGCAGCCAGGGAAATGACATTAGTTCGGGGAATGTTCAAGAATCGAATAGGGTCTTGTGGTTGTAATATGGGTTAACCGATTTACCTTTGATTGTTTGCTTCAGGTGGCAATATTTGAAAGGTTTAGTGAGAATAACCAATCGATGTTTGACGATCAGAATATTTTTACATTTCACCTGCACAAAATTGCAAAAAAAATCTGCCAGTAGTCGTATCGTAACATTAAAATCGTTTTGGTAAAAAAATCGGAATTTGATTAAACTGTCAATCCAAATAACGAGGATACTATTTGGAAGTTAACTTTCGTGTTGGTTGTCGCCCAATATTCTTGTCTCTATACTTTCATTGCTTACATATATATCTTCAGTTCAACCTCGTCTACTCATTTTTAAAAATAAGGCATCTAAAAATTTGTCCATATCTGCAATACAGTGCCCTTCTCAGAAATGTTATGTCCGGAACATACCACGTCATCATCCTACTAGTATATATATGGAAGTACAATGTTTCAACTTTGTACGATATACCGTTCGCGAGATACAGATAAAATAAGTTTTTTACGTCCCAGTCACGTACAACACTTTTATTTATTAATTATTTTTCTCAAACTAGTCTGGTTTGTCTACATGTTCTACGTTTCAACATTTTAGACTAATATCTTTGAGAAATGTAGAAATTACTCTGTTCAGTTCATGTAAATAATTTCCTTAGCGAATGATCTTATAGTGCCATCACTTGCAAATAAATAAATAAAAAATATATCACGTGTTTTTTCTCTTTTTGTACTCTCAAAACATATGCAGCAGATGGGTCCTATAAAAATTTAATTAGCGTACAAAAATCGCTAATCCATCTGTCTTCCTCCAAAACAGAAAAAATCATAGCTCAGTGCCTTCTGAAGGACATCGTGTTCCATGTGAAAGAAAGTTTTTCTTAAGGTCAATATTGAAATCACCAGAATTTTTTCCAGAGTGAATTAAGGTAACATATCATCAGAATTGTCACTTATACGTATAACCCGAAAAAGGTTTCACTCCCAGTAATCTCACAAAGGCTCTGTATTTAGATCCTAAGATGAAAGCAGCTACAAATTGTTTACAAGTTCATATCATTAAAATATAGTTATGTTAAGTAAAGAAATGATACCTGAATAAATATTTCAACACACCGCTTTCGTGAACATTTTATTTGTTGTCGTGTGATAGATAGAATATTATGTACCATATGTAACGTATCAAGGACTTTGGCCGCAGCCGAATTTGAGGTTTCACTTTTTACTTAACTACTTCCTTCATTTAAAGTTCGACATATAGATGGCACTGTTGAATCAAATTTGGTTTTTATTTTGTATTTGAACTTCCAGCTGACCGGCATAAAAATTAACATTTGCCTACGTCAAATCATGTCAAAAAAATTTTGAAAATCCAGCACAGATATGAAAAATCGATTAGTTTGTCACCGAAAAACTTTCAACTAACAGTCAGTCATAGCAACCATATAGTCGGCCATCCTTCAATCCTTTTTTTTAACCTGAGATAATCAAAAGCAAATGCACTCTTAATAGATAGTTCAGTCAAATTTTGACATCCCGGCGGTGCTGTTTAATCTAATTTGGTTTGAACGATCAATTCACTGGCTAAATAACATCTCTTGTAGTGAATATCCGTGATTCGTGAGATATTAAGGATAAAGCCGAACTTCCAGTTAATGATATGCCAGCGATGGAATGTCAAGGAAGAAACTGGTTTACCTACCATTCACAAACATTGGGAGATTATCTTAATCGTTTTGTTCAACCGGAGATAATCAAGTGTAATTAATACAAGGTGAAAAAACACACTGATCGACGCTTGTCTCAGGAACCATAACTTTAAGATATAATCACTTTGCGTAACATCTATTTTATCAATCATTTAGATATCTTATCCTGTTCGAAATTTTTCTTTCTATTCATCGGGAAAAAAAATGATAAATCGTATTTTTATTAAGCCGCAGAAGATAAGCCAAGTCAACGGCTGCATGAAATGATATCGGGATTACGGACGAAGATGTTTGCGTATGTGCCCATTGAAGGACTAAGGTGGTATCTCATCAATTGATTTCCTCTGAATGGCATCCACTTTTCTCCTAATGGGTATTCACTGTTATCTATATAAAGTTATGATTGATGATATTTCGACGATAGGCTTTTTATTATTTTTCGTATGAGCGAGCAGTTTAGGAAAATACGTAGCCCGATGTTTAGAATAAACATAAAAAACTTTAGTCATCCTCTTTTTAGCGATAAAATGATTTTCGAAAATAAAATTTAAGTAGCGTAGGTATAGGTAGCCTAATATAATTCGATTTATTTTTCTAAAAATAAAATTTTGTAAATAGACGTGATGTAAAGAATGTGATATTCTGAAATATTCTAAGTTTGTTTGGGGCTTATTTATGGATTTCGTTTGGATTGTAGATGGGCGAAGCAGTTCCTTCGAGTCACTCACTTATACGTAGGACTTTATTGAAGTAGTTTCGGAACTCTTCAGTCCATCGTTCCTTCGTTTCAGGCGCGAACGCAGGGGGTGGTTATGGGGGTTCAAACCCCCCCCCCCCCCTCCGAAATGATGTAGTTACATATGCAAAACTAAATGTAACTTGCACTCAACAAGTAAATTTGTATGAAAACACCCCCCCCCCCCCCCCCCGAAATAATTATTTGTCTGGAAAAAGCAATTTAATATATCATCAGACACAAGACATTTTGCAAAGAAACCCCTTCAACCCTCATTGCGATTGAATCTCGGAAAATGGTGAGTTGGTTTTTAGGCCATTACACGAAATATTCGTAGAAGTAATAACCAATTTTATATCACATCATATCTCATAAGGGATGGTGAAAAACCTATGCAACTCTCTCGCATCCACTAAGTTGCATGTACAAAAATTCTGAAATTTATTTTTATGTTGCAAGTCCGAGGAAGTATGAAACGATTTAATACAACATCAGATCGGAGAGGTATGTTGAAATTCGTAAACAGGCCCTTCACAACCCCTTTGGGGTGGAATATAAAAAGATCATGTAATTAGTGTGTGTGGGCTATTAATAACAATCAGGAGAACTGGAAACAAGTCTGATATCTCATCAAAGTCAAAGAAATATTGAAGACCTATGTAACCTTCTTATAACCCTTGAGGTTGAATATTCGAAATTAACATCGGAAGTTTGAATTTATGAATATGTATACAACCCCTTTTCTACAATACCTTGGGGGTTCGATGTTAGAAAATCCTAAAATTCTTTTGTAGTCTAATCTACAGAAACTCTGCACAAGCTTAAACCAATTTCATATTAAACCAATCCTAAGAGTTATGGCGATAATCGTAAAAACGTGTGCAACCCCCTTATACCTTTTTGGGGTAGAATATCCTATAATCCTGTAAGAGGTTTTAGATACATAAACAACGCCTGATGAAGTAAAAACGTATTCCATGTCTTATCACTCCTAATTCGTTAAAACGTATTTAACCCTCTTATAGGTAGAAAAGAGAAAAGACATCTCATTGTTTTCAGAAATTGTAAAACAAGCCTGTGGAGTTGAAAAGTTATTCGATTTCTAATCAGAACTAAGGGAAAAGGCTGAGTTCATGAAAATGTGCACAACCCCTTAACGAAACGATAGGGATTGAATTTTTGAGCAAAAAAAAACCTGAACTTATGTTATAGGCATTTATGCTTAAAATAAAATCTGTAGAACAAAAATTACAGCAAAATTTAAGTAGACCTAAAAGATATGACGAATTTCGGGGAAAATATATGCAGACACACATAATTTGTTTGCCATCCTTCCGTAGACCAATGTATACTATACATTTTTTACCTAAATTTACCTCCTGTTAGATCTACATATACTCATCAAGTTTCAACTTTCTAGCATAAACCGTTCTATAGATTGCATACACGAACCTAATTTTATTCTTGTACCGGAATTGGCTCGTGAGATATCGTAATCTAAAACTAAGCCAAAGCACAAAACAAAATTTAATTTGAACTGGAATTTCTTGTGCATATTTTCATAAATTGTTTTAAGTAGTTTTAAGTGGGCTATGATGACAAGTAACATTACTTAAGACTGACACTTAATGGTATTAAAATTATTGGATATGAACGAGTACTCGTAGTACTGAGTTATATCATAAATTATTACAAGGCAAAACAATGGAAATGAAGGTACTAAGAAGATCAATAATTCATGGCGGCAATCAGTGACATAGAAGGCATAACTACTCCATAAAGTCTCACATGTTTGTACATATATGATGAGGTGCACACGCACATATCATATGTTGAGAGATTCAATCCTTAGCAAGAAGAATGGAAAAATAAATATAAGCCTTTAGTTTATCGAATCGCAGCAAAGTTCTCCATTTCCAAAAAGGTTATCCAATTTTTTTCTTGGAAGTGAGAAATCCATGATTTGAGGAAAACTCTCTTCTGAACTCAATCCATAAATTCATAAATACACGAAAATTTAGGCAATATAATATAAGTTCTGGAAAAGAGAGCCTCTATGACTATGGTAGTAAAATCACAAAATATTCACATCCATGCTGATTTCGAAATATCCGAATAAAGGGTATCCAAAATCTGATATGAAAATCAAATATTGTGGATATACTAGTATCTCTACATATGTAACCTAAGTATCAAACTATGCATAAAAATAAAGTTAACGGATAAGAGCGGACTTCAGTTCGGGATGAGAAAGACCGACAGGATTCTCCATATTCTCATGCATATTGATGTGACGCTACTATCAGATGTGTCCTTTCTAAACATAAAATTTCCCAGATGAAAAATCGCCCCGAACAGTATCGGGACATTGGCCAAAGAATCACTCGATGTGGATTGTATAGCGACCGCATACTTAGAAGTTCTGCGGAGTACCAATTTGTTGGGATAGGAGGAATAGTCCTTGCTAAAGCGATCGATTTCATGAATATTCAAAAGTCGATTTGCATCTCAATATTGGATATTCAGGTAACTGGTTAGCTTGTGATTTCCCAATTGTGGAACTAAGGTTTCACCTTACCGAATCAAAATCATATTTCGTTTCACTTTTTCAACGAAAATATTGACACTGCAGGACGTCTAATTACTTTGAATCCCTTAGCCGGATGTAGTGAAAACTTTCAAGTGGTCGATAAAGAGCCATTCAAGGACCAAAAAAAAATTTTAACTAGATTTCAAAAGGACCTTTCAACGTGAACCGAAATTTTTCCGACCCAAAAAACATGAATATTGCTTTCCCGGGATATGGTGCAACTCTGAAAAGGACTAACCTAGTGATATAAGTGTGATATGCTTATCATGAAAACTATTTTCGGTAGAGGGACCTGAGCCACTATTACTTAATGGTAAAACTTTTCGCCCCCTAAAATAATTAGGACTCATTCGTCCTTGTTGTATGTGTCCGTTAATAGTTTGGTCAGGTTAATGGAAAGGATATGCGGCTAGCAAGCAACATTATGGGATTTTCGTTATGAAAACTGGCTCGTTCGGTTACAGTGGCTGCTGTTGAGTGACTGCATATTTTGAGGAAATGTTGCAGTGGTCGAACTGGGGACTAACCACTACCCTGTAGCTTATTTTACTCTAATTAGAGACTTTTATGGCTATTTTGGTTATGGTGGAATGTTATGTTATTTTCGAATTTCTTGATTATAGGGATTGCACAGTATCATTACTTTGATACTTTTAGATTAAAGCGATTAACCGCATACACCTTTCATTATAAATAAAGGATAGAAATTTGATTATACAATTTTGTGTTTTTACGTTTTAATGCGTTTTCGATTACGAAAGTTCGGTGGGCTTAAAGAACTGCTATTAGGGGCGGTAAATTGAATGCTCGTGTTCGTCTTCTATAAAAAAAAAATGCTATTACATAAGTTTTGAACGCATGTGGAGAGACAGCAAAATTGTCACCGAAAGTTATCTTTTGTGAGATAAAAGAAGACAACCTTCGAACAACCTTCTGTTAGTATTTAGCTAGAAGTGTGTAAGGCTCTGCGTCACTGGCTTCATAGACACCGGTATTAACATAGTCTATAAAAGTAAAACCGTACTAAGAAGAGGTGTAAACGTGTGGTATTAAGGGATTATGCGGGTCTTGACACTTCAAAAAGATAATTTTTTTGAAAAAATATGTAGAATAGTACATCATGTCAGGAATATTGTCTCAAAATTTCAAGTCGATCGGAGCAAAACTGTAGGAGTGAGAGAGATTTAAAGCGCCTTGTACCTATTAAACATGTCTTTACCGGCAGCCCGAACCCGGCCACCGAGCATTTCAGGAATCGGAAGCTCAGACCCAAGATTCCAAAATTTGACTCAGGCAGGAACAAAAGGATGAATTGGTCCTTACAGCTGCAGCAGAACTTTCGCTTTATGGGCTTGGAATCGATGATTCCATGTATTCTATTTACTCTGTTTTATTTCTCTTTAAAACTTTAAACGCGTTTTTCTCAAAACCACTTTTGTGACGCCGGTAGTCAAAATTTCTCAGAATCTTATATACCGATCGGATTGAAATTTTGCACACTGCTTTTAGACATGATTGGCTTGTGCTTGAACGAAGGATTTTTCATACCTTCAATTACAACTCATTGTATAAGCCAAATATGGCCAAAATTTATGGGAAAAATGACATTTTTCGTAAAAATTGCTACCAAAAATTCAATTTTTAATTTTTAAAAAAAATCCTTCGTTCAAGCACAAGCCATATTCACATACTAACAGGAAAATTTTAGTTTTTTGATTTCTGATAAAAATTACTTGATTTACGGCGACTACCGTGAGGGCACTTTTTTTGGCATGGTCAACTCCACGAGGCTCTCAATGGCAGATTTATTGATATTTTCGTTTGAAATTTTCACAGAATGTTGTTTAACTATAGTACTTTTATATGCAATAAATTAAAATTGTACAATTCTTGTAGTATCTTTAAAAAAATTCAAGGAAACATGCTTCTTTTTGGCCTTCTAGACCCGCATAAGCCCTTAAGTTAACTCAGTTCCGCATGTGGATTAGAACTAGACTGAATTAAACCGGGCACAGTTGAAATGCATTATGGCAGCACTAAACTTTCACTATTTTTGCATTTTCACAGATGGCGCTCTGCGTTTAATTCAATTTGTAGGAGGTATTTGCACCCATTAGTCTAAAATAGTCGTGGGAAATAAATACATTTTTTACGGAAATTTAAGCCTATATGTGTAATATAAGGTGTGTTCTAATGCTCTCCAGAATAGAGCACATAATCGGCAGGCGAAAAAAAACGATCCAGGGTATTATCTGGAGTACATTTTATTGTTAAGATTTGGCAGCCCTGTGCTGTTAAGTTTGAAATTAAGTGACATATCCGTTTCGGTGTATTACATTCAATTTGAAAAATATTTTTGAAAGTACGACGAGATCTGTTAAAGATAGTCAAAATGTTAAGTTTTGTTTAAGTTCCTTCTCATGTAAAGTAAATAAACGGCGATTCGAGGGACACATTTTTTCCACTTCTCACATATTATTATGGACGAAATTTTATTCAAACAATGCAATCACTCACCTTTTCTTTTCTTGCTTATATATTTTACTTTCATTTCTATTTTCCTTTCTTTGCTGCAAAGCTTATGGCAATATAACTGTCACCGGATTTGATTTTATTGCAGTTCGGTTGCATTTCTGTTGTGTAAACAAAAATGTTGCCAACCATTAAAATCGAATCGAGTAAAGCGAATTTAAGCGAATTCATCCTAGGCTCACATCATTCGTTCTCTCCGGAGTAGGATATATAACCTAGTAAAATTAGTGGGTTTACTATCCTGGATGTTGTTGTTGTTTCACGTATACTTATGCTGTACTATCCTACTCTGCAGAGCATTAAAACACGCCTATAGAGACAGCATATTCAAAATTATTGAAAAAGCATTTCTGTGTATTTTCTATAGAGTTTCATCGCTACATGCAATAAAGAGAAACTACGCGTATACAGTTTATCCAAGATATTTACCAACAGGATTGTTAACTCTGCTAAACTCAATTAGAATATCTGTTCGACATTTGACATTTCACCTGCATGTTAACTTCACATATGACGTTTAAAGCAAAGTGGTATAAACGGCAATAGTATTAACTTAATGCTAAGAACATTTTAATACGTATTAACGATTGCGGTATATAGGAGGCCAATGTCACACAAATTTCGCGCACTATATAACACTTCTGTAATCGATTCCGTAAGTCATTCCCAGGAGCCTGACAAGTCATTACCATTGTGTCATAGGCAAGACGCCGTTGTTACTTTTTGCAATATATGGAAGCGTTTTTATGACTATGCTGCAATGTGGCACTCACTATACTTCTACAGTCATCTGCATCATCACTATTTTATTCTGTGATTCTCACTTGGTTCACATGCTGTGTCGCAAGTGAGTCTTTTTAAACTAATGTCATTCGCGTTGAAACGAATATCCTTGCGCCTTCATCCGTCCATTCATCGTGCTTTTCAGTAAGGAAGAGGTTCATTTCTGGTCTGGTACCGAATTGATAGCTTCAATTAGCATACATATATCGTCACAATTATAAATTCAATTTTGTTTTAATTGAAAAGTACTTGTATGCGAAGTCCCATACAAAATACTCACTATCGCATGCAGTGCTAGAGAAAGTATATGTTACTCCGTTGAGTGTACGTTTGAACGAAGGACTTTAAAATAATTCTGAAGAAAGGATGTCGAGTGCTGGGATTCTTCTTATCCGATGAGATGGTTCTGTCACGTTAAGTGTAGCGCGGTATTCATTAAGCTAAAAAACGGAGGAAATCAACAGAAAACAAAAACCTGAGCAGAAAAAAAAATCCATTCGAGAGTGGAACAAGAGTTTGGCTACTAGATGACAGCACAATCGTTCTTATGCAGATGGAGTTAGTAGTGTATAGATGATACTCTGTACAGAGTACAGAGATGTAAGAATAAAAAAGGGGACGAAGAGATGAGCTAATTTCACACTTTTTTTTCTAATTTAATTAAGTGCGCGCTTAAAGTCCGAAACGACCTCTCGACCTACGTAGAAACGAGACTCAAATTAAAAGTTTTTCCATTAGCTTAATTCGAATTACTTTGCGGAAATTAATTAGCAGAGAAAGTTTTTAATTTCCAAGTCAGGAATGTCACGGCTCATAGAGTAGAAATCATGACTTGCTCGAGATTATGATAGAGTTAAGCGTCGGGTAACTGGAGATGTCACAGTGCATTATCTTGAGATCCTGGAAACATTGTAAATATTATAAGAAAGACAAGGCGGAGTTGGTTCCCAGTACTAAGAGCTACTTATACATTAGTTGTTGTTATATTTTATAATTACAGCGTCTTTTAATAGATTCGACGTCAAAGATACTCTACTTCAAGGTGGAAGCGTCTGTTACTTCCTTCGTTTCCTATAGTTTTTTTGATGATGCCATTTAGTGGTTCGCAAATGAATCAATCCCAACTGCAGTGGTTAGTCGAAAACAGGAAAAAAATCTTCGCAGCTTCATCATTTTTACGGAGAAGCCCAGGCAGCGTTTATGGTGGAGTTCACTATGCCCAATTAACAAAATTAGGTATGACGGAAAGAGTCGATTTAGTGTACGTCTTGTAGTATAGTGTACCTAGAGTAAATATTAGATGAGAGTCTTCTCGATATCATATGTATAACTCGACTCCTCCTCACCCATTTTTTTGTCAGATAAGGAACTCCTCCAAATCAGTATTACTGGATAGTATTACTGCATTTGAATAATCATGGATAAAGGATAAAATCATTATACTTGAAAAAAATTCAAGGATAATATTTATTCGTATTATTTTTATATCACGACAATTTTTAAAGAAATATCTTAAACTAAGTCTTACTTGATTATTTTAGGTTGAAAAATGCCAGAGTTATGAATTTTTAAACAGGACTCGGACACCTGTTTTGTGAAATCTTTAACATAATATATGTAAATACCAAAAAAAAAAAAAAAAATAGATAGAAACAATTAAATGAAGTCGCAATATTTTTTTTCACTAATTCTTCGGGTACAAAAAATTTTCAAAAGAATCGACGATGGAAAGGTCACACTTATAAATTCGATTCTTGATGGAATAAACCCTTTTCTATAAAATAATTGAGAGTCACTGATTTTCTTCGACTTTCTTCACCATGATCCCATTGAGATCCCAAGCTAATTTTTTGGTATGATTTGTAAGACAGTACAAAATATAAAAAAAATAGAAAATAAAACCGCATTTTGAGATATTCATGGATACTGGACAAAATCGTTATCCATGAAAAAAAAGATTTAATGATAATTTTTATTTTAATTTTTTTTTAATATTTCGAAAACCTTCTATTTTCTTATTCTAGGATACGAGTTTTCAAAGAGAACTCGGACACCTGTTCGCGAAATATTTAACATACTATAACTAACAAAAAAAATGAGATAGAAAGGAAAAAATTTAATATAATTTTTTCCCTAGTTCTTCAAGAACAAATATTTTTAAAAGAATCGGCGATGGTAAGGTCACAACTTTGGCGATTCTTGATGGTATTACCCCATAGCAGAAATTGCCGAATATGTCGAAATTCGTGATAATATATGAGCCTCGTTTTCACCAACTACATTCTTGCCCTTCCTCCGTTCGATGGCGAGAACATGATCATCATTTTTATAAACAAAATTGAAAATTTTGAAAATTTATTTCATGGAAGCTATTCTATAAGATTTTTTCTAGTGTTATATTAATTTAAACGATATGTTAGTTATTTAAGAAATAGATAATAAATTCCTTGAAGAATTCGGAATTTACGAAATTTCAACAGTTTTAAGGCTTATTTTTACATGGTAAACCTAGTCCACAAACCAGTCAATAAAGTGATGCAACTTCATTAAAATGAAAAAAGAAGTTTTGTTCATAAAAAATGGATCATGAATATTTCTCTTGCTTTAAACTGTAATTATTGGATTTGCAGTTTATTTCGTTGCTGAACGAGAACTGCTAAATATCTTCAAGCGTTTTTGCTCGTACATTTCACAAACGAATTTAATGAAGTCAACATTGAAACCGGAAACGTAGTAAAAAAGTTATATAAAATTTTATTAATAGTTTTTCCTGAAGATTCGATATAAAAAGGACTTTGATTTTTAATAAAAATTGATGGCCGCAAGCAACAATCAGCGTTATTTTAACTGAAACTGTGCAGGTTGTAAAATCCGAACGGAACTCGTAAATTCGAAAAGGACTTTTGTAATAATGTCCAGTTGAAAAGTTCAATTGAATCAGTTCACTTTATAAATCATCTTCATAGCAATCGGGGTAAATTTAATTTCGAACTGTCGTCCGACTCACCATTGTAAACACAGTCGACATTTTACCCTCATACGAACAATGAGCCGAATATGTGGGAGTTTCGAAAAAATAACGAGGAAAAGCTGAAATTGAAATTTTTTTTTTCCTGTTTTCCACTCACATTTCTTTCATCAGGAAAATTGAAACTCATGCGGTGGTCATCAGGAAAAGAAGGAGAATGGGAAGCGGTTAGTGGGATGGGTCCAGAATTTTCAATTGGATACCTTCAAAGCTTTGGGGACATGAATGATGAAAAAAAAAACAATGACAAATTTTCAATTTTGGGGCGGTCAGTAAATTTTACTGATATTGTTCATTAGCCCCACTTGTCACACGTTACATGAGCATTTTTTTTCAACTATTCCGTTGGGAGAATGGAGGACTTCCTTGGCATTTCAGTGATGATAAGATGATGATTTATTGCGAAAAGCCAAGTGATTGATTGTCAGTGAGCTAGAAATTTAACTTGCATGGAGAGTTTTCTTGGTTTCTTGTCGATGATTTGGTGCGACTTGTTTATTCAATGCATGTTCCTTTGTGCCCTTATCAGATTAGCGATATATGAAAATGGTAGAGTTGATCTCATTATTAGAGCAGCCACACTATCGACTCGAGTAGTGTAGCGACTCTGCTCCCAATAAAGCTTAGAGTCTGACACATAGAGTGCGCTGCTAAAAACCTATCCATGAGCTATCTCTTTATTAGGTATAGTACTGTGTTCAGCGAAACGAAAAACGAACGAAACAGTTACATTCGAAGTAATATAGATACTATACATTTACAATATAGATACTACACATTCCGCTACTAGATGCCACCGCGCGCGCTAAATTTGAAAGAAATTAAAATATTGGAAATTATAATACCGGCACACAAAACAACAAAATATAACTCACACAAAATTTCCCGAGCACAACCTAACTGAATCGACAGCGAACTATTAAAAATTTTTAATTGTCAAATATTTCGCTCGCATTATAATTAACTGAGCCGAGCGCCATCTATTAATGACTACGGCAAATGTTCATTCCGTCCATGAACACAGTACTGAAAAACGAACGAAATATTTCATCGCGAAAAAAGAGCGAAATTTTCATTTTTTTTTATTAACTTTGACAGTTTATTTCGTTTCGCTTCGAACACAGTACTAGGCTTTATCAGTTAATTATGACGCCTCGAACAAAAACTAATAATAGTATAAATTAGTATTTAAATAAATGTAGATAATAGTAGTCTGGGTGGCTTAATGTCTAGAGCACTTGCCTTTGGTGCATCAGGTACCAGGTTGGAATCTGCATGACGACAAGTAATTTTCTCGAATGGGATTGGGTGCCAGACTACCAGTTCACTCAGCTGTAATGAGTACCTGAGCTAAGATCGGGGTAATAATCACGGATGAGCATGTAGCTGACCACTTCCCCTCCTAGTGTTCGTTGGTCTCGCAATGAAGTTTCTCTAGCATTACTTCAAGACCTAGGCCCGATTTGAGCTGTTGCGCCATTGATTATTATTATTATTTTTATTTAAATAAATAAATAAATATTTAAATAAATAAAAATGAAAAAAAACGATATGAGTACTAATTCGGAGTTTCAAATTTTTGGATAATTTTTGCAATCTGCACATTTCAAGAATTCACTTAATCACCTGACAAGAGAGAGAAAAAACTTATAGAGGACTCTCGCGTCTTCTCCTGAGAAACCAAAACCTTCGTCCTTCAAAAAATATTGAAAATCGAGTGCTTTAGTTAGCTTTACAGTAAGTTAACTTTAGGATTAGGTTAGAATTGAATAGAGAAATTTTTAGTAACAATTTTTCCTCAAAATTTAAATAATTAATTAATACACTTATTACTGCAATTAGCTGATTAATTTAAGTACATACCTAGTTGTGAAAGTTTATATTGGTCTCTAAAATAAAACATGAACTGTAACACAATTGCAAACTAAGTTCGTGAATAAATTTATCTGCTATCTATGTACTGATTTGCGTTCAAATTATTTTATTGCGGGATATGTATACATTTTTTTTGATATCCCCACTCTGAAATTATAGTCAGTTTAAACTGGAATACATTGTTATGTACTACAAAACAAATATTGACTATTTTTTCCGCATTCCTTTTCTATAAAAAGATATAATCGGCACAGAATATATTGATAATAAATTGTCTGCCAGACATTAGAGGTGAATAGTAAAACAATCGCAAAGTACCTACTGAATTTCTTCGGAATAAAATGAAAATATTTTTTTTAATTTTTTTTTTGTTTTTTGTGTAATTGCACTAAGTAGAGTACGCAGTGCCCGTAAGTATTTTCTTTGTTACTTATTATGGAGACTTGAACAATATTGTCAAATTTTTTAAAATCTTTTTTTCTCTTATACAGAAGTTTGTCCGGATAATGAAATATTCCTGAGTTGTGGACCGGCTTGTCAAACTACATGCTCAGGAAAGTCTTGCATAAACACCATTCAATGCGTGGGCGAATGCCATTGTATCCTGGGTTATGTTCGCATTACAAGAGTTGGAAAATGTGTACCATTACTCGAATGTCCGAAATAAAATAAATTGAACGCAAATTAGTAAATTTTACACTCGAGAGTTTCTCGCGTTTCGTTGTTCGCGATTCATGCGTTTTCTCTGCTGGAGGCGATTTTTTCACGACATCAAAGGGTTTTGCTTGACAAGAAAGTGATGAAAAATACGCGAGACGATTTTTGTGACTTTCTCGTGAGTTTTTGGTTTTTCGTGGTTAATTTCAAAAGAAATGGATGTTCTGCTCAGCTGGTTTTCTACGAAAACACTTCACGTAATGTAGAGAAACCGCGAATGGTGTGTACAATTCTTTCTCGTGTTCTCGCAAGTATCACGTGTTTCGTGAAATAAGACGAGAAACTCACGCTTTCGTGCATTTTCTTTAAAAGGAGGAGAATTCTGTATCCAGCCCTTGGATGGTTAAATGATCTCTTGACTTATAGTGAGTTCCACAAACTAAATAAGGACATTTTTACAGAATTTTTGTATGGCAACTATATGAAGGACTTATGCGATATTTATCATATTCATCATATTTTCAGCTGCGAATTTTTGTAGGCTTCTACACAAAGGACCCATTTGATTTCCATCATATTTCGAATCGCCGTTGTGTGAACAACAATACACAATATTTTCATAACCAATTGTACCAAGAAAGTGAAATGTGGTTTCTGTATATAGAATTAAAAGTAAATTACACAATATTAAATTTTTCAAGGATAGGTATAGCATGCAATTGGAAGTCAGGCGTTAGGTCCGGCAAATCTCTATCAAGGGTAATATAGTGAGTCATTGGTGGAAGTTGGTGGACAGAAAAAAATTCTGATTTATATTTCTTAAAATCTCAAAGGATAGAAAGCTAAATAAATCGTCCCAGAACCAATAATAAAACAATTATGAAAATAAATTACATTTGATCTCTAATCAAATCACACTTGCTATTCACATGACGTATCATATTATTATGCAAAAGGTAATTGCGACACAAATGCAAACAGTACGTTGAATCCGATTGCCACAAGGACTCCATATGCCTTTTATTTTTCGTTTATCCCGACGGAGTGGTGCTAGCTTTAAACAGTTTGCACAATACTCGAGAATGTTTGTTTCTGTTGCCGTTTGTTCTATATATGCAATTCAGACCCATCTCAGTCATTTTGTTGCCGATATTCCAGAGGTGCATACCAACTTTCAGTGCTCACAGGGACATAGAGAACTCCGAGTATTTGCACACAATTCCAAAATGAAAATATGAACATCAGGATCTGAAATAACAAACCAAACATATGGAAGGTGAATAGGATACGATGCGATATAGTATGGAAGCCAGTACGGGACGTGGTACATGCAATTACAAGGATTCAAATCTCGGGGGTGCTGTTCTGCACTATTCAGGTACACTTTGGCCGGATTGTACTGGATCGGTTGCCGCTGAAATAGTGAACCAGCCCGAAACGCTATAAGCTGTAAATCTTCTAGTTTACCCCCTTGAATTATTGCTCAACTTACGTGATAAATTAAAGCTGTTTGAATATCGTTAGTCAGGGGTATAGCAAAAACAGGAACCCACTAGAAATGGCTGGTTTTCAAAAGTTAGGTTGGTACCTTTTGTAAGGAAAATACTTTGTGGTTAGTCAATGGATCTCAATCGTTTAGTTGCAACTTAGTGTCCCGATCTACCGAACCACTGACAATATAGTGCCCAGATGTCGAACGGATATAGGGATTTGTGCAGCATGTGAAAAAGCGTCCTCCCTCTATCCAATTTAACTTGATGAAGTAAGGATTTTATCTAATGTATGAACCTTACATCAGTAAGCAACAGCGTAGGAATTGATATTTTTATACAATACATAATACTCGTATACTTAATAATAATAATAATCAATGGCGCAACAGCCCAAGCGGGCTAGGCCTTGAAGTAGTGCTAGAGTTACTTCATTGCGAGACCAACGGAACACTAGGAAGTGAAGTGGTCAGCTACACGCTCGTCCGTGATTATTACCCTGATTTTAATTCATGTACTCATTTACAGCTTAGTAAACTGGTAGTCCGGCACCCAATCCCATTTTCGAAAATTACTTGTCACCAAGCAGATTCGAACCTGGTACCAGGTGCACCGAAGGCAAGTGCTCTAGCCACTAAGCCACCCAGACTACTCGTATACTTATGGGAAGAATATTGTACTTTAATACAAACTCTTTTAAATTTTTCTGCTGGTCTGTCAATGTCAAAACGTCAGCGAAGGGTTACATTCTTATCATGGTGCTTCTGTTGATTATTTAAAAATGCCTACGTCAGTCGGAACATGTGGATATGTAGTCATAGTATGATTCGCTGGCCTTACCTTTCTTAGGTGTTGTTCAAAATTTTCAATTTTTCGTGAATCATTTTTTTTCACTTATTCTTCGAGTACATAAATTTTCAAAAGAATCGGCGATGGTAAGGTCACAAATTTCGTAACTTTTACGTGCGATTAAATAGTTGAAACTATGTAATTTTTTATCGTTATCTTAATATTCCACTTTTTATAGCAATTTTTACTTTATTATTTTAATAATAGGCACTTTACTGTGATAGATTTAAAAAAAAAATAAAAATTGTGTACCCTGAAATTTTTTTTTCACGTTTCATAACTAGTAGACACGAAAAAAGCAATACAAATTTTCAGTCCGTCTGTCCGCCGTACGCAACATCGTTTGAAAGCTCGTAGCTCCCAAACGCTTGGAGATATTCAATTGATTTGTTTTGACGTTTTAAGACTAGGTAGACTCCTTGGAGTGACCAAATTCTTAGGAGTGTGGCTGTGAGGGGGGAGGAGCGGGAAGCGTTTTAGACGGAAAATTTTGATTTCTAAATCTCAGCAATCGCTTATGATAGGAAACTGAAATTTGAAATTTCTATATAGCTCTGATAGTAAACCCATTTGCATAAAAATTGTCAATATAGAACAAGGGGTGTGGGAGTGGGGGAAAAAAATGAGTATGAAACGCAAAAAACCCGAGATCGATATATTCTAAAATCTGTACCTCCTAAATAGATAATGACACTATATTGAAAGTTAATGAATATATGTGGGTATACTAGGAGAGTAGATCGGAAACAAAAATTTCGGGACTTACGGGGGTGGGAGCTGAAAAGCTTTAGATGACGCTATATCACAAACCAATTACACTAGACAAATAAAATTCGGTTTGTTGATTAAAAAAATTTTCTGAGAGTCAAATTTTTCAAGTGGGTAGTGGATCATGCAAGTGGAGAGGATAAGAGCTTTTCTAAAAAATCACGTCTCATATCTCAAGAACAGTTAAGGGTAGAGGCTTAAAATTTTTACCAAAAATTGGCCTAATAGACTCCTAGTAAAGGAAATTTTTCGGATTAGGGTGTAGAGGGTGAGGGTGGATGAGAAAAAGATGAAAAGGAAAAGGTTCCGATTTTTGTAACTCGATAACCCAATGTAAAATCAAGCTGAAAAGTAGTATACAGGTAGAGATGTAGTAGTACCATGTTGGAAAAAATAAATTAGTTTATGAGGATTGTCTGGTACAGGGTGGGTGATGTTTTCCTATCAATTGAATGGCTAATGCTACAAAGTTGAAACTCGGTATGTATCTATAAGTCAGCTTGAAAAATAATGAAGACTTGGAAACATTTAAAATTTCCATTGGAGCTCGGAAGGATGACGGAAAACATGTTCAGTGCAAATGGAATGCATATACTTTCACGATTTTCGTCATATCTATTAGATCTTCCCAAATATTTAATTCAATTTTATTCTACGGCTTCTTCATATAAATACCTAGAAAGCGTTTTCAGGAGTTTTTGAAATCCGACCTCGATGGGGGTTTAAAGATATTATACATTTTTTCACGAGTTCTTTCCTATCTCCGGCGAACTTTTTCAATGTTTAATCTGCTAAAAATCTCTATTTTGAATATTTTTGTTTTAAGAACAAAATTAACTTTGCAAGAAACTTAATAATCTCGAAACGACTGATGATATACTCCGACTTTGACCGCTCCCGATCTTTGATTGATAATATAGTTTCGCCCGGACCATTTGCAGATTTTTTTTATTAAAAATATCACCTGGCCTATAGTATATAGGAATATTGCATACAGAAATTAACACTGACTAGTTGCCATGCACACCTTGGTCATAGATATTAAAAGGTTTTCTTAGAAATGGCTCACGCTAGAAAGTTGAAATTTAGTACGTATATGAAAGTCTTATACTAGAGTAATTAAAGTAAAAAAAGTTTCGATTTTTATTTATATTCAACCCCATTTTATAACCCCTATGTTCTTACTGAAATTGAAAAAAAATGTGTTTAAACGAATTAAAAAAAAAATCTGTCAACAGTCTGGGCGCAACTTTATTAGTTTTTGGGTTGCCATGGTAGCAATAGTTGACACTTAAAATACCAGTTATACTACAAGTGAATATTAGCTACTAGTGCGTTACTGGAATAGTACCGGTGAATATAACCGATAGTTCTGACTATAAATTAGTATAGCAAAATTTTTAAAACTTAAAACTTTTCCCTAAGCCGGATAGTTTTTGTGGTACGTCGTCGTGGAGATTTTGACACCAGCTTCAACTTTCTAGTGCGAAAAATTTTTGACCAGTGATTTGTGCTTATAAGACGTCTATGACATAATATTTAAAGCAGAGCGAAATTACCGTACAACCCCTACGGGTCTTAACTTTTCTGATTAAAGCTGAAATTGAATACGAAAGGAAAATCCCAACTGTAGCGAAAGCAAAACAAATACAAATCCTTTATTGCATGTTGTTTCGACTTTACATATACCATTCATTCACCTGCTGATGATTATCTTGTATCGCACCTTTTCAAGGAATCTTAAGGGTTGACGTTGAATGGAAAATCATGTTTCACACTAAACTTCCACTTCGTCACAGAAGAAACATTCTGTTCTTGCCATTAATCCTCGGATATGAGTGGTTTAAATTGATACTCATCTTAGTTATTCTCGACATTAAACTATGAATTAGTGTCTGAAGAGACCAGCGAGATAAGGACGAAGTGGCCGAGGAAAAAAAGGACGACAAAGAGGAAGACAAATAGGGTATAACTTCCTTAGCCATGAATAGTAAGCTGGTACTATCTATCGTCGCTTTAGATCCATGTTACGAGGCCATTTGTTAAGGACTCCTCGGGAAGATAAACATTAATAGAGCGCGCCCCAATTTGAATGGAATACGATTAAGCAATTGAAGTTGAGCGTTGAGGGTAGTTCGTAGGTCGGAAGCGAAGTCTGTTCATTTCCTTCCTGCCCATTGGGCAAAACTCAAATAGTGAAAAGCGTACGATTCGTTTTGTTTGCCACCCCGATGAGGTTTCAGTATTCGGAAAATTAACTTTGAATTTCCATTCCATAGCATGGCGGTCCGAATATTGACTTTTCGTAATTTCAACTTAAAACATATAAGCACATATGACGATGTGCCCGAAGGGAAGGATTGGCGGTAGCATGGTACGTAGTGTGGACTCATTGTTATATCGAAGCGAACTGGAACCGATTAATTTCCAAATTTTTATACAGCAATTCTGAATATCTCTTTGTTGGTGGTATAAAACAAAATTAATATTTATTTAGTTTTTTTTGGAAGTCAATAAAGGCTTTATGCTACGTTGAGCTATGGAAAAAAGCCTATATAAAAATAATTTCAACTTTGAGTCGAAGCCGATTGTAATCGATCGAAAGCGATTAGATACGCAATCAACTAGAAAATCCAAATAACAAAACCCAAATCTATTCCATTCCATTACTAGTTTATGGGACGGACGATAGACGATTTTTACACACATTAAGCTCTGAAGCTTAAAGCAATTGAAATAAATAACAATAGTTTTATCGATACTTTTATTATCAGTAATAGATCTGTACCTATTAGGGGAACTTAGACGAATAAAGCAATAATTCAAAATTAAACTCCAATCAGACTGTTCTTTCTGCTTCCCGAACTTATTGAGGCGAATTATTCACCGTATTCTCGCTTTGTGGGTAAACTGAAGTGATTTCGTCCTTTGAGAGCGAGCGTACGCCGCCTACTCCTTTTTGCATCCAATTAATAGGCTTTGATTCCAGTATTTTGTACCTCTATAACTTTTCCCATCGTTCGAACTCCGACATCGTTAAAATTCTTCAATGGGGCAGAAAGAATAAAGTTAACTTTCAATGTTCAATGTATCGAAAACATAAAGGTACAAAGAGGTATTTTATAAAAACAAAACTCTGTCAACAGCCTGGGCGCAACTTTATAATTTTTTGTAACAGAAGTCCATAACCTCCTTCCATAATTCTCAGATTAATATAAATATGGTTTCGCCCGTTTCAAACATTTTGTCTTATGGAATGTCTCAAGAGAGGTTTACAGTACAGTAGACTTGGAGCACCCTTCTGTTCGACTTAAAGCTGCTGTTGCAACATTTTCCCAAGACTAGAGCAACAGAAGCACAATTCATTTCACTACTAGTCAGTTGAGATATTTTTCGCACCTTTTGTGATAGTTTAGAATAGGTGCAAATCTATTTCAATCAAGTTAAATAAAAATCACCTTGAAGAAATCTTTCGTTATACACCGCAGAAAATTTAATTATACTCTAGATGAAATATTATTATTATTATATATTTTAATAAAAGGTATATACCATAAATACACACAATTAATCTTAAGCACTAGTTAAAAAGACCATCAGCTTTAGATGAAATAACTTTAGTCCAGTCCAAAAGTTTGTAACGCATATAACTAAGTTTCGAACGAAAAAAGTCATCTATTATTTTTTGTTTATTTGTGGCCAAAAACGTTCGTCAGTCCGTCTGTCCGTGAAAACGCTAACTCAAGAACGCCTTCGCCTAGGATCTTGGAAATTTGAATATGGATGTTTGGTTGAATTTCTAAGGCTAAGTTATAACGTGCAAAATCGCCCTACTTCTTCGGGTAAAATGTACAAAATGTCCTTAAAACATGTGTTCATGAACATTGGTCGAAACCTTCAGTAGGACTTAAGCTACGTCTTTCAAATTTTCTACGTTTTATTTTTTCTATAGTTAGAGCTAAATGTTTGATTATGAACAAAACCTATTAGTCCTTTTTGTTGCTGCCATACAAATACAAATATAAATTCCTGTTAAGATGCCTTTACTTTGTTTATGGTAACTCACTAAATTTAACTCAAGTAATCTTTTAGCGACGAATTCGGAATATTTTGTACAAATTAATTTTCAGTGAAAGCAAAGTTCGAATTTACTAGTCAGAGAAATCCTGTTACTCACTTCCATACAAAAAAATCCTTAACCCGCCGAGAATGTGGCAGGGTATGACATACCCTGTGTATTGCATTTAAGCGTATATTTTTTTATTCAGCTACTCAAATGGTTTCTAGCTTTTAGTAGCTGGAGTTAAAGAGTCATGGATCACGATAATGGCGTGATCGCAGTATTCCAGTCGCCTGCCTCCGAGTTACACGCTTGGTAGCAACGCTTGGGTACGTAATACCCTGCCACATAGCTGGCGTTATAAATACATTTCCATATAAATTTTATATATAAAAAAAATGATTTTAAGTTTTTTCTCGTTTATTTTATTCTAAATATTATACTCTAAAGGATCTTGAAGCTTTTTTTCATGAAGACTGTTTTTTTTAATTAATTTGTAACTTTGTTGTAAGATTAAATATTTTTGTTTAAAAAGTTCAATTATTTTGTATTTTCAATTATAATAAAAGAAATGTGTTCAACTGCCACAGGGGTTTCATTTAAATTAAACTATAACATTTCATTTTACAATAAAAACACATTTAATTTATTGTAATCTGTTATTTAAGCTTTAGAGTAAGCGGTTATACATGCGGGTATGTCATACCCTGCCACATAGTCCATGTAACTTTTTCTCACCACATTCTCGCCGGGTTAAGAAACTGATAACTTTTGAACGCTTCAAACGACGAATTTGAAATTTTGAACATATTAATTTTTGAACGGTTCCAAGGAAAAGGATAAATATGTAAGAAATCGAGTGAGTCCTTCCTGCAACTTCCATGTGAAAGTCCCTCAAAAAGGAAAATATTTTTCGGTGACGAACCCTGTTCAAAATATGAAATTAAACGCTGAATATTGTCTTTTAGGTTTAAGTAGCAATCAAATGGGACTCCTTAATAAAGGACATACAGCATGCAATCACGTAATTCTACTTTATCCCCAACTAGGTTCAATATAAATCGGAGTTCTGTCTTTCATCTAGAGTATCATACGATTGGCTTGCAGTCGATCGTGACCGCTGTATGTTTATACTCTAGATGAACATATAGAGTATTATAAGTTTAATCCAGCCCGAAAAGTTTGTAACGCATAGAACCGAGCCTCAGACGAAAAAAAGTTTTATATTATTTTGTGTTTATATTTGGCCAAAACCCCCAAATCCGTTTGCTGTCCGTCCGTCCGTCCGTCCGTCCGTCCGTCCGTTAGCACGATAACTCAAGAACGCGTTGACCTAGGAAGTTGAAATTTTGTCACAGCTTGTAAAATGGAAAAAGTAAGGCTAAGTTCGTTAATGGGCGATATCCTTCCACTCCTTCGGGTACCTCCCATACAAGAGTCCTTGAAACACGTTTTCCCAGTTATTGCTCGAATGCTTCAAGTTAGGAACTTGAAATTTTGCATACGTAAGGTTTAAAATGTTTGAATTGAATTTTCTGAATATGATGCAAATCGAGTGAGTCCTTCGTGTAGCAGCCTAGAAAAGTCCTTCAAAAATGTACGCTTTTTACTGATTTCACTATAACTCCAGAACGAGTTAAAGCAGGAATTTCAAATTTTACAGAAATTAGTTTTGTACCAAGACCAAGACGGAGTTCATTAATTAGCGCCATCCGTTGACTCCTTCGGGTAGCTGTCATACAAAAGTCCTTAATAAACATATTCACCAATATTGCACGATAAGTTTAGAACGCTTTAATTTACGACTTTGAAATTTTATACACATTAATTTTATAATAGTCGCAGCTGAAACTATTAATATGAAAAATATCCCATGAGCCACTCAAGTAGTTGCCATACAAAAATTCTGAAAAATGTCCTAACTTACTTTATGGAAAGTTTCTACCTGTAAGTAAAAGGTCATGTAATAATTGCTTGTGCACTCCTCATTCTTTTGATATATTTCCAACTTAAATATAAATCGGAGTTCAGTATTTCATCTAGAGTATCATACGGTTGGCTTGCAGCCGATCGTGACTGCGTTATGTTTTTTCTTTTTAATTCAATCAAAAATTTTAAGTTTGCGTCAGCTGTGTTCAAACAAGTGAAGCTTACCAAAGACTCCAGCCAGTATTTAATTGGGGCATGGATCCCCTGTTTGACTCCGTATTCTGTTGTAAGATAAGTAGATGTAGACCAATCACACTACACGTATTCGTCTTTTGGAACTTTGTTTAAGCCATTACAATTAATTGGTGTTTTTTTTTAATAACTCTACACTGAACATTTACTCAAATGTTGCTTTCTCTGCGCACTGATCTGATGTGCAAACCTGTGCTACCGCCAATGAATCTATCCAGACTTTTTGATGATGTGTGCAAATACATATGAGCAATGTAGACCTACTACATTACTCTCATTGGCTATTGGACAGCTCTGGTTCTCTCGCTTCGAGTTCATTGATATTCGATTTAGTTATTCCGTTCGGCGGGGTGTGCATGTAACAATATGTTGTTCTTAAAAAATCCAAATTTTTTCCTCTATGCCGCATTGCACATTCAAATCAAATTGCACATTTTTTTTTACAAAACCAAGACTACTTACTCTTTTGTTTGATAATCCAAAAAGACGTCCAACTCCAAACCAAACAGCAAAAGACGGTTATTTCCGAACTAAGATTGAATTAGAACGAATACCCCAACAACATGAAAAACGTTTTCGAACCGTAATCGGATTGTCCTACAACTGAAACTTTTTTGCTTCCGTCTCCCAGTCTGTGAAGAGAAAGTTTTACCTTTTGTACATCGTTCGGTTGTCTGTCGATTTCCTTAGCCTTTTCTTACACACTCACCTCTATCTTACCAGTGCCACGAAGATTAATAGTCTGATCCTATTACCTCGTTGAAACTCCTTTTGGAGTTTGCAAAAAAAAAAAAACCCGACCGAATGAAAAGTTCTTTCTTTGATTTCTTGCTCAACTTGGTTGCGTTCGTTTCGCCTGCGGAACAAGATGAAAACTTTGAATCGTTGTTAAATGAGGGTAGGTTTCGTGTTTTCCCTTTCGAGGTGTAGTAGTTGCAGGAACTACAAAGGCCCACCTAAATCCAAAATTGGGTTTAGATAAGATTTCCATCTGGTATGCAGTTTCTATTTGGGTAATTCTTTTTTTGTCAAATTTAAACTATCAAAGAAAAATACCTTGTAGTTGGGAGTGATTTACGCTCGAAGGATTTTCATTGAATCGTGATTAAAATTTGAATTTAACATGCTGAAGGCTTAGCTCAATACTATTTTATTGCTACTTATTGCTTTCGGAAAAGGTAAGTTTTGACGATTGAGTGATCGATTTCAACATTAAGATTTCCTAATAAGTCAATTTCAGCATAAATTCTTAGAAAATACCAACTTTTTCAATATATATTTTGAATAAAAAATTTCAATTAATTGTTGTTAAAGATGCGCTTTCTGGTATGTAGAGCTATGACGAAAAAGAATAGATTAAAGAACAGGATCGAGCAAAGTGTATTTCGTGTATTTCTGCTCCACTGTATCGACATCATGTGTAACATATTGCTCATCACACCACGAAATTCCTCATGCAATTTATAGTGATAAGATTCATAATGAATTCACAATAGAGATGGGCAAAGCAGTTTCTTCTAGTGAATGAGTTAACTCCGACTGACTCACTTGAAGGAACTAGTTCAGTAAAAAAAAGGTTCTTACTTCACCACTTCAGAGTGAATGTGATGACCTTAAAAAAAGAAGTCCTTACTTCCACACGCAAGAAACTCATTCCTTTTCAAGTTGCGTCACGTGGCGGAAGGAGCTACAGTTCAACAAAAGAGGTCAGTTAGTTCACTCACTCACTTCAATCAACTGTTCTTTTGGAACAGTTTACTCATGAACGACTCATCTCTAATTCACAATGCCATTATTCATGACTCGACGAAAAAAAGAGATTAACTGAATAGAATAGTTGTACACGTCTTCACGAATTCCGTCAAATCTCTTTGCAGTGATGAGAAATCAAACTGGTTTTTACTTATTCGACTGATATCAGTATTTTTCGATATTCAACTCTGAAGTGGGTGTAAAAGAGTTAATCTTGCTTCTTTAAAGTTTCGCCCCGATTTCTCGCGAGTTTCGCGCGTTTCCTTGTTCGCGATTCGTGGGTTTTTTTTTGCCGGGGCGGTTTTCTCAAGACATAAAAGGGTTTTGGTTGACGAGAAAGTAACGAAAATACGATTTTTCGTAACTTTCTCGTGAATTTTTGGTTTTTTGTGGTTAATGTCAAAAGTTTGGACTTGCATGAGTTCAGAAAATGAAAATAACTTCACGAAATGTAGAGAAACCATGAAAACGCGAAACTTGCGAATTGTGTGTACAATTCTTTCTCGTGTTCTCACAAGGTTCCTGTGTTTTTTGAAATAAGATGAAAAGCTTACGAAATGCGAAAAACAAGAAAAGCAGGAGAAGTCTGTAGCCGGCTTTATAGTTTCTGCGTTCCTTCATCATAAAGACAACATTACGCATAGATTGGAGTTTGCGAAGAACTTTTGGGAACCAGTCATAAAAATGTAAAGTTCGAACACCAAATTCGAACATCTTGACGTTGTACACTTCTACAGATTTCATCTAGGATTTAATTCAAAGGCAGAGCCAATGCATTAACAATTCTGTTTCATAAACCTGACCGATAAGACAACTGCACTTTCATATGCAATTCATTATCGTACAGTAAATAAACGAAACTCTCGGTATAAATTATTGCGGCCCAAGTGCATACATCTCTGTCCAGTTCCCGCAGAGTGTGTATCCGGTCCACCTCCCAAACATACAGTTCTCACCTCAATTTAACTTGGGGGATAGTGTATTATGTTTCTTGGTAGAGCTGTACCATATCCAATGATTTATTTTGACCACACTGAGTGCATGGTGTAAACACATGACCACATTAATAATAAATTGAACGCCATAGGAACCACAATAAACTATTTATGACGTTTTAGTTAGTTCCGTAATTTTCATTCAGCGAGACATTTTCGAGTCGAGTCCTTTTCAGTAGTCTATATGCCGAGTGCAAAGGACTCGAAAATGTCCTGTCCACATATCCAGTTGATATACATAATAGGAGAATAACACGAGAAACTACTACTTTGTCTGTCCGCTCGTATGTCCAGTGTCCAGGTCTGTTTATGTCATTTATTTTCATTAGATTTCGGGACGTACATACGTAGACTCTACACACATTCCTAATTTATTATGCCCTTTTCGATGAGTATGGAGTTTTGTCAACGTGTTCTTAACAGACATCGCCTGATTCACTCAGGTAATGAGAACATAAAAGACGACTACGGATACGGAATACTGGTCCACCCACCTTTACTACTTTTCTATAAAACAGAAGTGGTCTCATCTGCTCCCAATGCAAACCACTGACATACTCGTACCGAGAGTGATATGATTAATTAACTTTCATTGCTATCAGAACTTTGAATGTCCCTTTTATGGTCAGTCACTACACCTTCGTCAATCATCTTGAGCAGGACCTTCATAAAATGCTGTTCTAAGGGGCTTTCCAACCTGCACGTAAACTTGAAATTTCTGCTCCGGGAATAGATTAGAGAGAAAGCGTTTTTAGTTAGTTTTATTGACGTAATTATGGTTTCGTGCGAGGCCGACTTATGTATTCGTACGAGTATCTGAAAAATCAAAGAGTATTTGACTACGTTTTCTGCAGTACTGAAATAGTTAAGTCCTTGGAAAAGGTAATACACTTAAGGTTTCCATTTTCAATTATCAAAGGATAATATTTAATAAACGAGTTGGTGAAGGGTTTGTGTTCAAGCCGCACGAATAGTAGGTTCCGAATGCATTGAACAAAAACCAAAAAATTTTTTGTTTTAAACTGGATCTTCGCTCATTTTGCGCAATAAATGAACCTTTCATCAACCGGTTTGAAACGTACGATAGAAGTTACATCGCTATAAGGCTAATATGTAGTACTGTAAGGACGGAAATTTTATGATAACTTTCCGCACACACCAACTGTCAAAGCCACAAGCACCAGAACACACTGAATTATATATGAATTAAAAATACTGTGCTATGCATTGGTATTGGTATGTATAGAGCATCCCTCACATATTTTTCTTCATCTGCTACTTTCGGCAATTGCTTTGTGAACGCCATCGAGAGAACACGTTGAATTATTAAACTAGAATTAAATGAATTGTTATGAAATAAGGGACGGTGAGTTCGCTCGAGATTCGTTTCATTCGAGATCTTCCACGATTTCCCAGATTGTCGAATGAAACGGCTTCGATGGTATTCTTGAAATCTCACCGGCGTCTCACGTTCGAGAATTGTCGAACGTACGCTAAGAGTGGTCTTTTGCGTTTGTTGTTCGGATGTCGTATACGACATTCCAGTGATAGACAGAAAATTCAGTTTAAGTTTTTCTGAGTGATCATTTGTAAAACTTAAGAATAATAATATTTAACTTAATTATGCATTATAAGAATAATAATGGTAGCAATAGCGGATATACAAAATTCTGAGTGGTAGGAAATTATATAATTATGATTATATTGCAGAAATAATTCGTGATATATTCAACAACAGGGGGACCCACAGAATTCAGTAGTTCTAACTCTGAATCAGACCAAAACAAGGATAATTATATCAAGAATAAAGTACAGAAAAGATTGACATATTGCCGGGTCTATGGGACTAAAATTCTACAAACCATCTTTGGGTTTCAAAAACACATAAAATCCCAAGTCAACACCTTCTCTTCAATCATTACAAATAAGAGTGTTAAATTTGGGTTTTTGAAAGGAAGTATTAAAAATCAGCACTTGTGGACTTATCCCTATTAGTGTCTGTCAATATATGTTCATACCTAGTTATGATGTGGGGAATACTATACGGACGAATTCAAAGTATTAACTATAAAACGTATAAGAAGCAACGACTGTACAATTGAAGCCAAAGGACCAAAGTAAACTAACATTTTTGGTTCAAAGGAAACTAAAAAACTAAAACTTGATCCGAAGGAATCACAGGATACTCAAACCGTCTGAAAAATCGAGTTACTAATTTCGTTTAGAAAAACCGTATCCTGTATATATCTGGCGCTGTCTTATTTTATATTTGTTCAATGAAGTTGCGATAAAAGAATATTTTGAAGCGTTATACATTGGGTTTCCATTCAGAATTTCATGGTTCGAAAGTTGTTCAGGTAGTTAAGAAGGAAGATGCATAAGGCGGGAAGACGGGGTTAGTTGCAGGAGTCTACGACGAGAAAGATGCATGAAATTCATGCGTGTCACCGCGATACGTTCAAAATCAAAAAAAAATGTTTACAAATTTGAAAATCGCACCTTTTTAAACGTTAATCTTTCCATTGAATTCGTTTGCTGATTGGTCGACTTGCTGCTTTCCAGAAGTATACGAGAAACTGTTCGAGAGTCATCTCGAACGATCTCGAGAATAGCAATTTTCTGTTTCGTTCGACGCGATCATTCGAACGTCTGGAATGCTCACTCGAATCTCGAGCAAACTCGAGAATTGGGCCCCAGTACCATTACCATCCTACACGAAGGCTGTGGCTTTATAAGACTGCCTCAAGCAGTCTGAGACTGCCATCAGAACGCTGGAAGCTGAGTCGAACATAAGGCTGTGGCTTTCTATAAGTCCGCTTAGTGTAGGCAATTCCAACAGGGAAGAGCCATGGCCAAAGAGAGACGAAGACAGGGATTGCTATTTGCTAAGGTTACACAGAGAGACGAAGACAGGGAGGGAGCAGAGCACAGAGAGTCAAGGCAAGCAAGCAAAATCGTACCTTCACTACAACAAAGTCGACTCACGTTGGGCAGGACCAAGTCAAGGCGGGTACAGCAGACGAACGAAGGCGAGACGGTGACATCGGAGGCGAACGAGACAACGAATTGAGACGAGACACGTCGAATCGAGACAACAAGACGAGATGAGAGGCAACGAGCCGAGACGCCAGTGCAGAGAACAACATGAATTTGGAACTATTTAAGATGTTACGTGAATTGGATTACGTGTAAAACCAACTATACATATAATAAAGTGAAGTGAAACCAAAGAATAAGTATTTGTAGCCTGGCTGAACATATCCCGGCACGAAAATGAGTCGTTACAGTACAGGGTCCGGTTTTCTTGGTTTTCTTTGATCCGGGGAAACCTTTGCTCTGGTTTTTTTCCGGAGTCATGTTTTTGGTCCGAAAGTAAAGGAGCTTCTGGATATACGTACGTTGTAAAACCTTGTTCACTTCTACTACAGTATCAGTAAAAGTCTAGCTCATATCATAACTTTCGGCTCTAGTCTGAGGACCTATTCAAATGGTCAGCCTTCTGTACGTCTTGTTATAACAGTCTATGACATCAAGTATAGGAGTCCCTGTCTCAAGGAAATTTTTGATGATGTCTAGGCTTAGCTTGACTAGTTTTACGACAAACGATAAAGTTAAGATGGTTAAATTAAACATTGATATTGGATAAAAAAAACAGCTAATAATTCGGATGCGGACCCGATTTAAGTAAATAAAACAAAGAAAATAACTTATTTACATTTATTTATTTATTTATCGAAGTTAATATCCCATACGTACAAAATTAACAGCAATAAAAAAATTACATAGGCATAACATAAAAAACATAAATTCTCATTAAAGCACCCTTTCAACTATGATAGTCCCGAAACCGAAATCAAGTATACTCATGATTTGAATGTTTGGCGTAGTTCTAGCTAAAACCGTATTTAATTTTCTCAACATGAGTATGCGTTGATTTCAACACTTCCTCGACGGCTTTCGACGTTTCCAAGCCCCAAACATCGAAGGATGTTCGATTCATAATAGCAACACTAGGAATAATTAAAGTAAGTTACAATTGGGCCTAGTTAAAAGGAAATCAACTTACCGGCCGCCCGAGATCGCAAGCAAAAATTTCCAATAACTAGTCCGTAAGGTTCGAGGTTCGAGGATTCCAGCGTGGAATAGTAAAGCAGTACTGGCACAGTACAGCAAAATTGAAAAGCCTGGCACTTTCGGTACAACTCCTTTATCGACGCCGATATTGTAGGAAATCTGACGATAGTTAAATTAATAAATAAATCGCTCAACGACTGAATGGTACGTACCTGCAGCATTTTCCACATAACATAGAGTGCCACAGTTGTGTCCGGATACTTCGTGAACGCACAACTGGCCGCCAGTCCGGCAGGTAAGGCAAACAGGGGATGATCAAATCCTGTGATGTGTCTAAGCGAGCAAGAAATCGACTATAAAATTGCATGGTGAATTTCAGTTCAAAATTTTGATCAAGCCGCGAAAAGACTCACTCTAAACAAGAACGAAAAGCCTCCGAGAAACATGCCCAACTTCAAGATGTCCTTGTTGAAAACGGTTTTCCTTAAGTTCAGCTTCAATTGTACGACCTTTTTTAACTGCAGGACAATCTTCAAAGTGACTTGCAACCCAAATCCGACCAGAAACAGTTTCGATCCACCCCGAACGGAATAGTATAGACAGCTATTGTTGTGCGGACACGATTTATGACGCGTCTGCGATTTGATTTTATCGATTAGTTGTAAGTAAATACGCACAAGAAATGATATGTTGCTGAAATGATTTTGTCGTTGTCGTCGGCCGACGCGGTCCTCGACACCTCCATCGACACCCTCAACTCCGGATGGTTCTGGCACTGGATCATTAGTCAAGGTCGCACCACGACCCTCTTCATCACGCCCGACTACAAATCGCATGATATTGAATAGCGAATCTTTGTACACACTATGCAATCCCAGCCGATAAAAGTACAGTAGAATCGATGCACTCGCTCCGAAAATAATAGCCTGACCGTGCGGAATCGATTTGACCATGCCCCTGGAGACGGCCATACGCCAACCTGTTTCAGTTGCGACATTTGCGACATATAGCGTGAGCAGGATACGCCGAGCCGGACGTTCGACAAATATCGCACAGAGACTGGCTACAAACGCCGGAATAAATGCCGCCGAAAAGAAATTATAGTTGCCTAATAAATTGCGAATAATGCAAGTGAACATAACAAAACTAAAAGAATTTGTTGCTAAAAATGCCGACGATTGCAGGATGCCTTGTATCGTCCGTTTGATATCACGTCGCGTTGGTATACGTCCGCGCATTAGAAGAGATAACTGAAAGTGCAAATATGTACGTTAGACGAAGTTATTTCATTAAAGGAAAGAAATTAAGAAAGTTACCAGGTAGACAGCTGAGTAAATTCGAAGACTATGTGCGGAGGCGTGTATTAAGAGTCCGGCAGTTGAGTTCCAGCAACTGTCGGTCCATGGATGGACATATTCTATGCATGATGTCGTCACGGGTAGCAACTTGCTTTGAATGTTTGTCATGGTGTGGCATTTAGATCGTATTGAACTGAAATCGATGAGAATGCGTTTAAGAAGGCCCTTTGATAAAATATTAAATGTTTTTTTAGAAATTAATAACTAATAATAATAATAATAATAATAATTCTCGTGTTTTTAAATTTTATTTTCAACCTAGAGAGAAAAAGTGGAAGTGAGGATGATAAACGATGATAAAGACGATAAACGACGTGAACGATATGAGCTAATTGCCTTCTTTAAAATTGTTAATAATAAGTTGGATTGCTCGGAATTTCTTGAATATTTAAATTTTCGGGTTTCAAATCATGCGTCACGCTCTACCGATAGCTTTAATATCACACATCATGATTACTAGTTATGCTAACACCACTCGCTTGATGAAAACTGCTGACAAGCATTCACCTATGTTGGACATATTTTGCACAAAATATTTATTGCCTAAAGGCAATACAATTATTATGATCTCATGTTTTCCTTTGTTATTTTATTTTTAGTTTTTATAATAAAATTATTATTTAGTTTTTAATTATTATTTACTTTTAGTCTTATTTTCTTTTCTTTTCTCTTTTTTCTCTTTTTTTAAACACATTTATGATTTTTACTTTATCTTATAATTAATTTTTCTTTTACATTTACATACATATATATGTATATAGAGTAACTGTGCCTAATATGGGATAGGGCTTTAATATGGAATAGCATGTGTTCTGCCAAACTACAAGCAAGACATCTTTTGTTAGATAGAATAACAATAAAGAATGTAGTTAAACAACAATAGCTTCACTCATATTTTAAATCACATAATACACACTCAAAAAATATAAATGTGAAATCATGGGATGTCAAAACTTTGAACAAGTGATTCAAAACTTGAAGTAATACCTTATTCAAATTTAAAATCAATTATTATCGAATTTCATTGATTATACTCCAGTTTCAAAGTGTAAAATAGGTTTGTGATGAAAATAAGTTGTTTAAGTATAATTTACGTTTATAGTGAAAAACAAAATGTTCATAATATGGAATACTTCAGTGATCAGATATTGTTTTAAAGATACATTCAAAATTTCAAGTAAATCGGTTGAAAACTGTCTGAGTTATGTTTCCGGCCAGCTTGAAAAGTGTAGCTTTGAGATAAACCCGTTTGAAGTTTTGAGTTATACAAAATCATGAGTAATTTTGCAACATGACTTGTATTAAAATTCGAAAACCGAGTCCTTAGAGACTTTTTTCGGCCATAATATTTTCGGACAGCGTTTTTGAGGTCCTAGGGGACCATTTAAAATAATAAAAAAAAAATCGATTTTTCGAAAACTCTAGAGTGGCATAACGCCTTAATTGTCAATAATATGGAATAGGTATTCCATATTACGTCTGGGTGGCTAAGTGGCTAGAGTACTTGCCTTCGGTGCACCTGGTACCAGGTTCGAATCTGCTTGGCGACAAATAATTTTCGAAAATGGGATTGGGTGCCGGACTACCAGTTTACTTTACTCAGCTGTAAATGAGTACCTGAGTTAAAATTGGGGTAATAATCACGGACGGGCGTGTAGCTGACCACTTCACCTCCTAATGTTCCGTTGGTCTAATAATAAAAATTGCGCTGTTGCGCCATTGATTATTATTATTATTATTCCATATAATGAACACCTTTTTTTTATTTCACAAAAAACTTTTCATGCAAAAAAAAAACTCCTTCTATTAGGATAACCTTCACATTTCAATACTCAAGTTTTGTACCACAGATTCTCAATTGTTTTCCGGTTATTTTAAAGAAAAAAATATTCAAAAATATTTCCTTTTGTAAATTTTATTGGAAAAATAAAAAGTAGTATTCCATACTACGAACAGTTACTCTATATATGTATATATAAGTTTGTCATTTTCATTCGAGTCTCTGGTATCCGTAAATAAATAAATAAATAAACTCATATATGGTCGAACTTAAACATTGAGGTTTGAGAATGAAAATAAACAGGAGAGCTTCTTATGGCCACTCTAGAATTTTCGGAAAATCTTTTCATTTTTATTTTAAATGGTCTCTTTGAACTTCAAAAATGATGTCCCAAATGAATATGGCCGGAAAAAAACTTTAAGAAGTCGCTTTTCAAATTTTAGGACAAGGCCACCTTCAAAATTATTCATATTTTTCTACTACTCAAAACTTCAAACCTGTTTACCTCAAAGCTACATTTTCAAGTTGACCGTAAACATAACTCAGACAATTTTTAACCGATTCACTTGTAATTTTGAATATACTTTTAAAACTATATTTATTTTTTATTAACAATTTTCTGATGATTTTTTAGGTAAATTTTACACTTTTCACTTTAGAAGTGCGCCATTTGGCCAAAAATCAATACATACTGTATGTATGTACATCGAAAAATTGTAAGTACACTTATAGCTGTTGTTTTCTGTAATTAAAAAATATTCATTGACAAATTTACAGGAGCTGTGTGCCTGGACCCTGTAAAAAGAAGGCATCATCGCAAAAACGATGCACAGCCTACATTTTGAAAGTATTACTGAATATAGTCAATAATATGTGTTGTAAACACCGGGTTTTGAAATCTCGATTTATTTTGTTGTTTCTCTGAAAAAAATCCCCAAAAAAGCCTATTTTTCTAACCTAGAGTGGCCCAAACCCTTATAGCAGTGCAACGCCTGTGACGAACTTCAAAACGTCACGAATCCCAAAATTTATTCAGTCGCACACCGAGATACGCCGTTGAAGTTGCCATTGTGGTTTTCGTCAAACTATGCATCTCCAATTTAGTTACTCATGTCGGCCAACTCGATGAATTGACTGCACTTTAAATTAGACCGATCTTGTGTAGTGCATAACTTGCCCACCTTTGAAAATTTTCCAACAGTCCAATAATCTTTGTTAGTTATTTGATCGAAGATCCAAGATCAGGAAGGTTTCTTGGAGTCGACATCCTTGCTTTCTTAGAACGCTTTATTCATTGTTTTAAAGGGTTTCTCAAGTCCTTGCAAATCTCTTCAGCTGTATTAGTGAAAACCGCAAGAAATACCAATCGGAGAGTAGCTTTATTGTAGTTTGGTTTTTTTTTTTTTTTTTTTTTTTTTTTTTTTTTTTTTTTTTTTTTTAATAAAAATAGATTGGCTTAAGGCTAAGGGCTTAAGGGTTATTTGGTAATTTCTCCTGACCCTAAGCATCTAGTTCCAGGGGTAGTGAAGTGGCAGTGCACTAGGTTTAAAAAACATTGCTTCAGTGATGTCCTGGGTTCAATTTCCACTCTACGCATAAATAATTTTTAAGAGTTTTTTCAGTTGCTATTGGCTTCGAAATATTAATATAAATAGTGAACAGTGTGGAATGTTTAATGGGTTTGAAATTCATATCACAGCTCACAGTTTACTTCAATTGTTTTATAAGTAAACTTCTTGGGAAATAACAGTTTAAGGAATATTTTTAACGGTTGAGCGTATAATACGTTATTTTTGAATTTTGCGTCATACCGGTAAGTAAGTAAGTGGTACTATATTCGTACTGCAGTAGCCTTTATTAACTGTAAAATTTACGCAGCGTAGTTCCAATTTTATGAACTCATTTCCTTTCAATACCTTGCATTGTTTATCCAAAAACTCATTTATCAAATTCAAATTATTTGGTCAATTTTCATGTTGTCTAGTCTGATGTTGCTGCCATTGTTTTGCTTCTCGCCTTAATACATGCAAATACCGTGCTACCAACTCTTTCCTTCTCCGAAGTTCTTGTAAACTTGAAATGAATTGATTTTTGTAGGAAACATAAAGAAATGTTTCAACCAAAAATGATTTTATCTGTATTACCAATTTTAAATCTAATGAATGTTTAGAATCATCAGAACGTTGTTTAACAATGCAGAACCTCGGCTTATCATGGATACCTTTTTTTTTCGAAATATTGACATTTTTGTTATATCACTGGTACACACTAATCCATGATAGTATCAAAAAAAATAGTTTTTTTTTCTTTTAGCACCTCATTTGGCTTTTTCAAGATTTTTTCTCTTCCATCCCTTGCAGAAGTGTTGAATTAGCTTTAGTATGTGGAAAGCATTTCATTCCAGTATGTTTCATCGTATTTTAAATAACTTTAAGTGAATTCCAAGCGTTTTTTTTTATTAATGTTATTGATATGGGGTTTTTGTCTTGAAATGGTAATCCTCAGTTCTGATAACTTTCCTGATTGTTTTTGCAGTAACATTTTTCGTAAAAAGCTGGAGTAACTCTGCATAACATTTTTGTGCACTAAAACCGGAGTGGTCACATAATTAGTTTAATTCAGTTTAGTTAACACAGCCGGATGACCCTTCTTAGGAATCGCATCTATTTGATCTTCTCTTTGATACCTTTTTATGATGTCAAAACGTAAATACGTAAATCCAATAAATTGGCAATTACTTATATTGCACTATGAAAAAGGAAAAAGTGTTGGTCAAACATTTGAAGAATAGTTTAGTGACTAGATCTTAATCTTTACAGCTGCACTTAATAAATTTGCATTCTATTTGCAAAACTTGCGTTAATGTGACATAGTATTATGTTCAAGGAAAAATGTTGTTAAGAAAAACCTTGCGTTATGTGTAATGTTTGTTGTTATATGCTATTTACTTTAATAATTTTTTTTCTTAAACTATGTATGATAATTGCATCCAATAATAAGCTGAAATCGACCACGCCAACAAAACCAATAAATTCAGATCCTTTTTTATCCCTGTGATTGTGATCTGTAGGTCGAATTGGTACACTGACGTTTGCAAGTCAAAATATTCACTGCAAGGCCTCCGTTCAGAACACAGATAAAGGCTAAAGCCCATTAGCGTATCTTGTGGCAGCGGGGCTATAGTACACAATACTCTGGAACTGGAGAAAGTTAACCGATACTAAGTGGTGCCAATGTGTCCTCTGTTTTGATACAAGGTAAGAAGAGCATCTACTTGGTTGCTTTGCTAATATGTATGTAGATCGAATGGACACTATACACAGCTTAGTACCCATTCAATTTAAGTCGAACTTTGGATTGTCCACTCCTATGCCATTAGCTCAAGTTCACTGCTTACTAGGTTGCTATTTTCTAGTGCTCTTCAAGCACAAGTTCTCCTGCGTTTTCAAGAATACGTCAACAATGGGTCGGTAGTTAGTTATGCATGAACCGGGGCTTCAGCAATGACATTAATTAAACTGGCTTTAATTTATAGGATCTTTCGATAGTTTCAACTGTTTAATGCCGAAACTTAGGCCACAAAAGAAAAATACTTGGCCACTCGCTGGTTGAAGTGTGGTGCGGGACAAACTACCATCTTCTTATCGGAAATCTTTTAATTCACTAATCGCGATTCCAGTCGCTTCAACGGTTCATAATCGACGCTTTGTAATCACAACTTTACACGCACGCATGACACTGTGAACCTAGCGATTAACCCTTATCTGTAATTTTTTCGAAATCGGTCTCTTTTGCATGGTCTAGCGGTGAACCTTGGCCGGGGCGATTGCTTAGACCAAAGTTCTGTGTGACCTCACTAAATCTGGACACTTATTTTTTTTGCTTACTAACCAGCGAACCAAAATTATTTCACTACGTTCCGGAAAAAGAGGAACGTAACTGTTTTCACTTTTCACTAGAATTTACACAGCCGCTTTATTTTCGTTCACTTTTTGTTCTCAATTGCGGATAATGAGAGTAAAATTGTTAACTGTTGCGACTCGCGAATAAAACGACGAGCTGGGGGTCACTGCTTTCTACATACTACGAACAACAGATGGAATTGAAGTAAACAAACTGAATGTCATCGGGGAAAAGTGACATTTCAATTCCGCCAGCTGATGGCGTCTGATTGCCATGGCTTTTCTCTTTGTGCCACTGAAACTTTATCAGGAGAAAATTGTAGAGCTGTCTCTTTCATGCTTCCGCAGAGCCTAGTCAGTGCCAGATGGCATTGCGCGACAAACGTGAAAAACCATTTTGTTGCGTGCGAGTTGGGCTTTTGGACACATGGGTACATACCGGCAGCGGCACTGTTTCGTGTTTTATTTGCCGGTGATACGCTTATAGTTTTCAAGGGCAAACTTAAAATCGAACCAGTCTGGAAAATAACATAAATATCATAACATGAAATTAAGAGGGACGGAGCATTTAGTTAATCGTCTCATCATCACATACCTTCTGCTAATTAACGATTTTTTTAACGGCCCTATTCTGAAATTGTGACTTATTACAGTGTGACTAAAAGTTTGTGACTGCGCTTGTGATCGAAACGTTTTTTCGCATTCTGTTGCTGCAGTTAAGAGAACACATAGTTGGAGGAGACATGTGAAAATAATGATGCTCAGTACAAGTTATCAATGCGGCCTTTGCAAGTGTATAATGGAAAGTTGTGTGCCTGAGTTAACACATGAAACGTGGAAATCCGAAGTAACTTTCAAATGTATTGTCGATTAATAATAACGAATCATTCGTGTTCCTCAAGCTTCGGAGTGTAGCTCTTCTTAACGCCCTTAAATCACACCAAAAAATGAAAAGTTTATATAGATTGTAAGAATAGTGTTAAGATTACTTTTAAGATCAGATTATTTCAATATTAGTATTGGAAAATAAAATATCTTAGGATCCCAGCCCTAAGCTAGGAAAATACTAGTTTCTAAGTTAGTTGTACGTAGTTTTAGGTTTTTCATTTTATATCTAAGAGACGGGTTTTTTTTGCCATTTTCCAGACCAAAAAACAAAAAATAAATATGTGTAAACATAAAACGATAAAATTGTAGTTTGGTTAAGTTTTTAGCTATAGCTAAAACGCATCAGTTAGGTTTTTTATTTGCCAATTTCCTGTAAATATTCCTTTTCGTAGGCTGCAAAATTATTTAGTAAAATAACTAAAAAGTTGTATAGTTTGTAAAACTGAACGCTTAAGCAAAATTATTATGTATAAACGAACTTTATCTCTGGCAAACAAACTTGATAAAATTGTGCAAAGTGTTAAAAGCTAATAGCAAGCAACGTAGAGAGCACAGCAGTGCCATTAAGTTTAGTATTAACTTTATTTTATATTCTTAGCTTTATTGAAGTAGTTTTTAAGCATTATTGTTACTATTTGGCTTAAATAAAGCGCTTTAAAACCCAAATTTAAACCCTTAAATCACACAAAATGTAAAACAGTCTTCTAAATTTACGTTAAATTAATTTTGTTTAGGTTCTTCCAGTAATTACTTCAGTAAACTTAATAACAATTTCAATAGATATTAATTAGTGAAAAATTACGAAACTTTAAAATATGTTTGTCTGGCTGGCCGTTGGGATCACCTATTTCGATAGCAACTATTTTGTTATGTTTTTTAAAACGTCTAAACTGTGACTAATGCTAGAATATGAAAAGTCACAGATTTTCTAAAATTATGACTTTCTGCTAAAAATGACTTGGGACTGTACGCAGAATAGGCCTGTTAATTTGTTTGTCTCTTCATAAAGTTAAATCCGATCGATTGTTTTTTTTATTATACCTATGTATGTAACTTAACATTTCTGAAAAACTGGTCGTTTTGCTTGGATTAAAAGTGGATAAGTAATAAAATACAACTTCAATTAACTTCTCCATCGATTGAACTTCTTCAAACAAACAATAATTTGGTCCGATTGATCTCCATCGATTGAACATCTTCAAACAAAAAAAAAAAATTTTTCCTGATTGACCTCTCTCTCCCTTCCGAAGTTATGTGCTCCTTAACACGAAGTTAAATTTTTGAACATATTAGTTTCGGAGGTAAATTAAGGTAGAATTCAATAGTCAGTCAAATTCCCTTACTTTTTCGAGTTGTTCCTATACAAAAAGTTCTGAAGCAAGTGTTCAAAAATATTACCCGGCAGCCTTAACACGGCTTAAGCTACGAGTTCCAAGTTTTGTATTTATGGATTTTCCAATAGTTGGAGCTATGGAGGTAAAAATATGAAGAAACTTCCATTAGTTCTTCGTGTAGCTGCCATATAAATATGTATTTATGGAACTTACTAATTAAAGAAATCGTTCAGCCACCACCAATTTTGAAATTCGTACATAATTAGTTTTGAGTGAAAACGAAGTTTGTGTTTACTAGTCAGCGAATTACTTTTAATCCTTCCGGTATAAAAAAATCCTAAATACAAGTGTTCAACAATATTTTCCAATAACTTTTGAACGCTTACAGCTAGGAATTTGAGATTTTCGACGCACTAATTTTTAAATGGGTCCAAGGAAAAGGATTGTGTCCTTTCTACAGCTCCCATGTAAAAGTACCTAATTTAAAAAGATAAAATAATACTTTTGGTGAATTACCTAGTTCCATATAATGAAATGAACTCTGATATTATTGTTTATAAATTTCTAGTACCAACTGAATGAGCGTCCTTAATTAAGAACAAACTAAAGGGAGGACTATACAGAAGTTTCGCCGCATTCCAGTTGGATATTGGGTGGCGTGGAATTTTTACTGGAAACGGATGTCATTGAGTGCTGCGAGCTTGACAGGGTACATGTAAAAATATCATCATCGTTGCGCAATCTAGCTTGGTAGTCCACAAAATTGTTCTTCAACAACCTCATACATAAGGCAGGATATTGGGAATATCAAATACATACGCACTCCTTATTTTATTTAGTTTCTTCTTGAGTATCATACGATTTGCTTACAGACAGTATGTTTTTTTTATATTTGTAATACGGAGTGTGAAGTGTTTTCCTATCTCCGGAGCGACCCATGCTAGAAACTTAAAATTTACTGGGAATGTGCAGATAAATAACATTAAAAATTAAAAAATCTGCCAACAATCTGGGCGTAACTTTATTATTTTTTCCGGCAGAAGTTAGGAACGCGTTCAATTCTGAGATGCGGTGTAGGTTGCTATGTGACTGAAATGAGATATGACATAATTTATGAAAAAGTACACAATTACTTTACACCCCCTTAGGGGTCAATTTTCAAAAAATCTTTAAAACACTTTCTAGGTATTTATATGAAGAATCCGTGGAATAAAAGTGAATTCAATATTTTGGAAGACCTAGTAGATATGACGAAAATCGTGAAAATATATGCATTCCATTTTGACTAAATATTTTTTTGCCTCACTTCCGAACTCTAATAAACATTCGTATTTTTTTTAAACCAAATTACTTTTCTAGTTGATTTACATATACAAACCGAGTTTCAACTTTCTAGCATAAGCCATCACATAGTTAGGAAAAGCACCCCCACCCCCGTACCATATTACCCCTATAAAAAACTATATTTTTCCAATATGGCACTACTATAGCTCTATCTAAATAACAAGTTTCAGCTGTTTATCATTATAGGTTCTTAAGATATAACCATCGGAAGCTTTTCTTTCCACCCTCCCACTCTCACCCTCTACACTTACACCCCTAAATTTTTTTTCTCTCATAGGGTTCTATTGGGCCTACGTCTGGTAAAAAATTTGTGCATCTATCTTATACTGTTCTTGAGATATGAAATGTGATTTTTTTGAATATTTCCACTTCCATGTTCCACCACCCCCTTGAAAAATTTTACTTTGAGCAATCTTTATTTGTTGACTTTTCTACTCAAACCGAATTTCATTTTTCTAGAGCGATTGGTTCGGGAGATATCGTAATCTAAAGTTTTTCACCCCCCACCGCCGTACGCCACTATTCCTACTCAAAATTTTTTTTTCAATCCCTTGTCCTAGTATAGATACAGATTTTTGTAAAGTTTGAATTTCGTGCCATCAACGGTCTAAGAGATATGGGTTTTAGAATGTGTCGATCTCGGCATTTTTGCTTTTCGGACGAATTATTTTCCCCCCACTCCCACACCCCTTCACCCATTTCAATATTTTTTTTGCAAATGAGTCCACTTTTGAAGTTCCATAGAAATTCCAAGTTTCAGCTTCCTAGCGTAAGCGGTTGCTGAGATCTAGAAACCAAAATTTTTCATCTAAAGCCCTCCCCACTCCTCCCCCCTCTTACCCACACCTCTCTAAAAGATACCAGTCGTAGAGGTTCACCCAACCTAACCACCTTAAAAATTTCATGATAATACCTCAACGGGTTTGGGAGCTACGCGCCTTCAAACTATTTTTGAGTACGGCGTACAAACGAAAAAAATTTTTTTATTGCTTTTTTGGGGTCTACTAGTCATAAAACGTGAAAATACAAAATTTCAGGGTAGCAAATTTTTTTTAAATTTCAGGTCGATCACAATACTTTATTATTAAATAATAATAAAGTAAAATTGTATAAATGTCTAATGGCGCACGAGAGGCATTTCAACAAATAAACATTAAAATTGTTGCGAATATATTTTTTTTCTCAGATTCTGTAGATAAATGATTAGAAAGCGTTTTCAAGTGTGTGTTTTTTTAATTCGACTCCAAAGGAGGTGCAAAGGGGCTATCAAAATTTTTTGGTATTCAGCCATATCCCTCCGTCCGAATAAGATTAGTTTCTTCTTCATCTTCACATAATCTTCAAATATCGTCTAAAATCAGTACAATCGCATGCTGATGTTCGTCAAGCTTATTGTGTTTTATAATTAGCGCGATCAAACGCCGAACCTGATACCGACTTAATTGGAGGCTGGATTAACCTTCCAAGAACAGTTTGGACTGTCTGCACCCCACAGTCCTTGTTCAGCAAAGACCAGCTTAGATGCTAATCCACTCCAACAGTTTTTTTTGCCGCGGTTGTTTGCATTCCACAAAAAGCCACTGGGTTTTCCAATTCCGCGGTATTGTTTTATAATCGCCAAACCCCTTTTTTTAAATTTTTTGATTTTCAACCCCAAAGAGGGTATAAAAGGGTTGAACACGTTTTCACGAATTCCGTCTTATCTCCTTATGTCTCCATATCTCCATATATTTAAAATTTAAAGGGTTTTCACTAAATCTTTTCGATTTGATGAGAAACCAAATTTGGTTCAACTACTGTAGAGTTTTGACATAGTCGACCAATTTCAGGATTTTCTGATATCCAATCCCCAAGGTAGTGTGAATACAATATTGGATCAAATATTAACTTCGAACTATCATTGAACAAACTGAACAATTTAGTCAACAATCTTAGGCTAAATAAATTGTCGCTTCATTTACCCTCTACATCTTCTCGCCAAAAAACTCACTATCTAAGCCTTGGACGAAAGTGTAACTGGAAGACACTGACAAAATAAACATTCCATTCCTACGATTTTTAGTGCCAGAATAAATAGTTCAACTTTTAGAGAGTAGAGAACTTTCGATTGGATGCCTCACATCGAGTTAATCTTATGTGAAATTATCTGCTCATAAAACACATCGTAATCCGCACTAATCAGATTATACGAAAGAAATTCACAAGGATTCAGCAGGATAGGCAAAAAGATGAAAGCAACGTCTTTCTGATTAAATCAAATCGCACGACGGCGAAAAAAAGACTGAAGGGAAATTTGTTCTTAGTTCTTTTGAACGTTAACGTGATGACGGTCTTTTGCTTGGGGCAAGCGTTAAACAGATTTTACAAGAAAGTGCCCTGGAAAAGCAGGAAAAACTCTTGTATGAGTGCTGCTACAAAATTTTCAATTTTGAAAACTCATCAAAGAAGATTAAAAATGCCTCGCCGGACTTTTACTTCCCTTCTTTAAAATTTTAATTTCCATAACGAAAACTGACTGTATTGTAATAAAATCTTAAAACCCAAAGAATTTCTGGCTTTTTGTTCTCCTTTTTTCAGCTGCCTTGTAAAAATCCAACTAAAATTGTTTAAGGCTTAAAAGTCAAAGGGGATGTTGCTTTGAAACGCCATAATACATCAACAGGTTGATGTGTTTTTTTTATATTTTTTTTTTTTTATTGTATAAGATCCCTCCAGGAAGGCTTCTTATCATCCATCCATGAGTGGAAATATCGTTAAGCGGTTTAGTAGCCAAACGAGACCGTAAAATGTACGTAGTATGTGTACATTATGCTCGTGAAAGTAATGGGTTTGCTATAAAAGTCCTTCCAGGACGAAGGCATTATGCGATATCGACTTACAACAGAAGGTTACGACAAGACACGACGACGTCAAAGGATCATAAAAGCGAACCGACTGCAAAACAAGGAGTCGGTTAAGTCAGACCCTCTAACGAAACATGTATGTATCTTTGGACTAATTACCATACGCTACCATTACGTGTTATTTTACAGGGGATTTGCTCCCTTATCGCTGAGTATCCAGCATAACATTTGCACATAGTCTTCCATATATCGGGGTACGTTTATGGGTACAACACTGGGAACGGATACTCTCCACCACTTAATTTTCTTTATTAATATTGAATGGCATAATCCGATACATGAATTACTTTCGTATACCATATACTTTGGAAACCATACAACTTTTGGCAAGGATTTCGCACATGTGCTGCACTCTGCAGTATCATATGACGCCGTCAAGGAGGAACTATTGCACAGTCTTGTTGCTCATTCATTGTCCAGACCAATATATATTGAAAACGATATTGATTAAGTGTGAAGTAATTTCGCAACTTCTTTAAACTGATTAAATGTGTGTTATCCAACGTTACTAATTTTTGGGAAGATGTCCAGAACGAGTTTAGGTGTAGGTTACTATGCGACTGACAACCTGAATAATAACGTCCAAAAAACTTTCCTGGTTGTTCTTTAGGTTATCAATCGCAGCACACCCAAAATTTGTTTTCCTTCTAGAAATCAACTGGGCCTAACTCCTGCAAAATTTCTTACATCATATCTGGTACGGTTCTTGAAATATAAAAATTTAACTTATTGAAAAATGACACTTTCGTGTCCACTTCCCCCCTTAAAATTTTCACCTGCAATTGTCTCCACTTGTAATCCTTTATTCACAAATCAAATTGTATCTTCCTGGTGAAATTGGTTCAGAAGATACTGTAACCTAATTTTTGAGATTTTGTTCTATTGGTGCATTACGTATATAAGGGTTTGGTACTCCGTCGGTACTCCAGCAGAATTACAAGAACCCTTTAAATTTTAAAATATTAATAGCTTTAATTGGCCTCAATGAATGAAATTTAATTAATTATCATACCATGCATAAGGGTTTGTTATTATAGGTATTTAAACTCAAGACGATGTACATCTGAAAGGCTTCCTTCACAGCACTGATTATTTGTATTGTAAACTGTAACATGGTAAAATATATCTATAAATAGTTTCAACCATTACTACCCAGCAAACATTTTTGACGATAATCTTCAAGACAATATCGTAATGATATCGTCGGTTATCGCCTTCTATCTCTAATAGGAGATTATAACGAAAGCCTTTCACAAGATTATTAAAAGGTATCATAGCGATATCTGGATGGAGATAATTATTGATGCTTAGTCGAGTTATTCTAAAATTGTCATCTTTGCGATATTTTAAAGAGAAACCTATGTATTTTAGGTTCCGAAAAATAAATATTATATGAAAACTACTTTGCCGGATGTACATAATCAAAAATTTCCCCTTCACCCATTTTTATCTCTAGAAAGATATCGCACCGAATGGACATTTTGCACTTTATCGTATCGCAATCGATCAGACAAAGATATCTCACACGATAGATGATATCTTCTACAGATATCTTTTTAATATCATTCCGAACCTTTTTGTTTGCTGGGTAGTGGCATAGTATTGACTTTAGAACTTTAAAACAAGATGAAACTATTCCCTTGAACTGAAGAAATTTACAGCGAAAAATGGCGAGAGTCTAAATTTATCAAAGTTTTTCATAGTACCGATATTTTTAAAAACCGGAAATACTACAAAAATTTTAATTCTTGCTTCTGAATAGATGTGAGATCCATTTTAATTCAGGTTAATATATCTTTCATGGTACTGTTACCTTTACAACTTTACGATTGTCAAGAATTGCAAACCTAATTCAGTTCAGTTACAGTACTAATTTTTCAAGAAACTAGTATCAATCTTTACGTTTCTACTTCGGTATTCAATTTTTACAGAGCTAGCTTGTAGGTGCTAAACCAAGCGTTTCACTATTTATTGAACAAAAAATATTTTCAATTCCAATATCACCCCGTTTTGGAAAATAGGGCAGTAACAGAATTTTTGTACCTTTTGTACATATAAATAAAGTTTCAACCCACGAACATGGTTTTGTTGATTTTACTGGATTAAGATTTAATTTTATGTGAGTAACAATTAGTTTAGTTGGAGGGTTTTTAGTAACTTTAGTTTGTTTTTGTCAAACAGATTTAAAGGCTTTAATTAAGTTTGTAGAAGTTTTAGCTCACGAACATGGTTTGTAGATTCAGTACTGAAAATTAGTATCTATTCGCCAAAAACTGAATTCAATTGAATATAATTCGTAATACAGATTTTCGGAATGATTCATCTACAATTTAAATATTCAGTGTATACCAACTATTAGACATACTATTAGAGCTCCATACAAGCTTTGGATGGTAAAACTTGTCATGAAATTTGTGAAAGGGCTCTTGAGATATCTTCAGATTTGAACACCCAGCACTTTATCCTTCACAATGAAATTGAAAACAATTGTTTTGAGTTCTATTGGAAAACACATCTATAGCTTAAATGTTTCCAGAAATAAAGTTTTTTATCCTCCTGCAATCCTTGCCTCATTTTAAAATAGTAGCGGTAGAAAAACGAAAATGAGAAATCGAAACCGAAACTAAACAGAAATCAGTTTAAAATAAAAAGTGAGGCAAGCTCGTTGATAAAATCCCCAGCTCTCATTCAAAAATTCAAATGGCCCGTGCTCACGATCATTGGCTAATGAAGCTGGAATGTGAATTTGAAATTTGGTCCAAATAAAAAAATTATTACAAAAACAACCGTGAAACTCATTTCATGCTATTATACAAACGGTCCGTGGAAGTAAAAACTAATCTGATATCTTATCCAAAATCTAACCAAAGAAATATGGTATATATCAAAAACTTGAGAAGGTATGCTCTTACACCCCTTAGGGGGTTGATCTAAAAATCCTGAAATTAACTTTATGCAGATTATATGGTAAGCGTTAGGATAATAAGAATCAATTTGATACCTCACCAGATCTAAGAAATATGTAGGAATTTGTGAAAATTTATGCATCACCTTCTTGGTGTTAAATATGAGAAAATCTTAAAATTGATTTGTAGGTTAGTTATAAGAAGAACTCTCTAACAAAGTAGTTTTTAGATACACATAAAAAGCCCTAGGAAGTACAAACCAATTCGATGTCGCGGAATTCGTGAAAATGTGTAAAACCCTCTTATCAGTTGAAAAGGGAAAAATCTTGAAAACGTATTTTATGTGATTATAAAACAAGCTCGTTGAAGTGAAAAGCAGTTCGATATTTAATCAGACCTGAAGGATATTGCTGAATTGTAAAAGTGTACACAATCCCTTTACATCACTTTAGGGGTTGAATTGCAAAAAAAAATCCAGAAACACATTCGTGAAAATATATTTTTTCAATATTTTTGTATATTTTTTCTGATAATTTTGTCGCCACACTTTCGAACGGATATTTGAAATATTCTTAATTTAAATGACATTTCTAGTGGATACATACATACATACAATCTCCAAGATTCAACTTTGTGGTATTAGTTCTTCTCTAGATAGGAAAAACATCCCCACTCCCGCTACCATCCCTATAAAATAGTTTTATCTATCTGAAACTACGTAGTAGCTATCTATTAAAGAGATATATACAATTTAGAACTACTCTTGAACTCTCGAATCCTCTAAAACCTTTCCCTCATACTTCTACTCTTCGCATCTCTACTCCTCAAATGGTCCACTCAGTGTAGCAACAGAAAAAAATTAAATTAAATAGCTCCAAGGGCTTAGGAGTTCATAAATGATTTTGCGTAAAATAATAATACAATAAAGAAATGAAATTAATTGCATGAGATAGCTACCATAGAAATTCAACTGCCGCAACACATTATAACTCGAAATTTGACGCAAATTATCATATTATATTTAATATAATTCAAACTTGTCAGAGTGTGAAATCCCCGGTCTTTTTTGCTTTTCTCACACCGAAATTTGTTTAATTTTGTCGATAACTATAGAACGCTCAAACCTACGAATTTGAAAACTTTCGTTTCGTTATTTGTACTATTGCTTCAAAGAAAAGAATGAATATGAAGAAAATCGAGAAAATTTTTCTTGTAGTTTCCGTATAATTTTTTTTTTTAAAAGATTTGTTCATTTATCATTCAGTAGGGACTATCACTGAACTGAACACAAAAACACATATTAGTATCCAGGTATAATGAATCACGCGCTCCATCGAGTATTTACCATACAAAAATGTTTAGATCCTTGTACTCTCAGTAGTTGCTGCTTGGGAATTTTGGTCATTATAATTTGTAGGGAATAGAAGAATTGCTGCAACAAATTCAAATTTTATTTAATTTTTTAGTTGTTCAGATAATACCATGGATACACAGCTATACAAACCATGGTATTGAAATCATAGTAATGAAACTAGCTGCACATGAAACCCTGTACATATGGTATTATTTGACAGTATCTGGTATAAGTAAACAAAGACATTTAGTTGCGATACTCGCCACATAATTGGGGAATGACACTACTAGCAGTAAAATGCAAAGTATACTAGGTAAAACTGTCGAATTTCGTGTACCATGAAACAGGTTCAATACTAGATATATACCAGTTCGTTTATCTCGTACATGCTTAGTATTGGGTGATACACTGCTAGTATGGACGATATTCTGATATCAATGCCAGCAGTGTAACCATGGTATAACCCATCGCTATGAAAGAGAAGTGTTGCATTTAGTAATCCAATATCTCATTAACAGTATCTTCGGTAGTTGGTTTTAAAAGAACATAAATACCGACATATACAAATACAAATACTGAGTTTGGTACTGATGTTTAATGTCCGAAATCACTTTGACTGGCATGAGATGATTTTGTTATACGGCCTAATTAAATAGCTTCAGTTTTATTTTTCCAATTTGTTTATTAAATAAAGTATTCTGTGTATTATACTAGCAAAAACTACAAGTTTTATTTAAGCTTCCTGGGGGCTGCTTTTAACCACTCTCTGTATAAGGGATAAAAACCCTCTTTAGCAATTAATAAACATTGAAGTCGCGCAAAGCGAAATTTCCGAGAATCCCAACATTTCAGGTTAAAAGTTTCCCTCATCTTAGGGCTTGGTCTGATTCGGTGCCAAAAGGGCAGACTTGGCTTCATGCTTTTTTTAAAGAGTACCCAAAAAAGGAAGAAAAAAAATAAAGCCTCAGAGCTCATTCATCCCGACAACAATATTAACTAGGCAGGAACTGGGTAAAAAAAGCTGGAGCCTAGCTGTCTGGAAAGGAAGAAGGCCTTGGGGCTAGTCGAAAAAAAATCTCTTTACATCAAAATCACAAGGAAAAAAAATAAGACCCTTTCCAGAAATTAGATAACGGCCAAGACAAACAAACTTTTCTTTCCGTCAAATTACAAGGTGGGCGCCAAACAGAAGGAATGAAGGTAGGACGATTCGAGGAAGTGTCCTAATAGGATGGTTCGTAAGTTCATAAAAAGATTTGGTAACCATAAAAGATGGCAGCTAAGTTAATAACGATGAAAATCTCTTTAAAGATTTATTTCGTAGGGCGGATGGATGGAAATGGCTTGGTCCCGACGGAAACGAGGGTCACCATCCTGGACACCTTTTTATCGACGTCTATTCCACCTTATGATAGAGTCTACACCCAGAAGCAATAAACGTGCGGAACGAACATAAACTTTGTGGTCAAGTTTAGTTGCCATCGCTCTCCCTTTTATGTTCTCGCAACGTTGGTTCGTTTTTATGACAAACATTGCGTTAATGCGGAAGCTTCATATGGATCGACGTATTTTGCTCCTGTCCAGTAGGAGAGGTGTTCCGTCCAGGTAATGATTATTTTCATGGTGCGGAAATACGTATATGTGTGTGATGGACAGTTGACAATTTCGTCAATTTATGAGCTAATATGGTCGAGATTTGATAGTTTCGGGGAGATAGTATTGGGAAAAAAGGCTTCTTTTTTTTCCCTGTTCCGAAAAGGACTTTTACACGACAACATTTCGAGAATAATAATACGGGCAATAAATTTCCGTTAATGTTACCGAAAAGATAGAATTGGCTGTTCACGACAGGCAGGAAGTAATCAAATAAAGTTGTTTTCGAGCGGTGGAAATCCATTTGGTGGTACTTGACGGCACGAGTACTTCAGATGCGAACAAGTCCTTACAGACGACAGACAAATGGAATTGCTGGGTTGGGGCAATAGACAAATACCTCACTTTGTAATGCTGCCATTAATAAGAAAAATGTAATTTTGAAGGATTGTGAACGATTCGAAAAACACATGTTCTTAAAGATACCAACAGCAAGTTTGTTTCTTAAGAAATGATCGAAATTTTGAGGCAACCCATGATGTTGTGGAGGTCGATTCCAAAAATTTGTTGACGCTTGATTGTATATGAAAATGCTAATATCCTTAAGGAGCTTCTACGGGAGCAATATTACAAGCAATTGATTGCCCGGCGACTATTGCCAAAACTAGTGGAACAAATTAATGGAGCAATACCGGGCAATATCATGTTAGTTGCGGCAATATTTCCGAAATTTGGCAATTTTTTCAAAGATTGCTGGCATTGCTCGCCTTGTAGTTGCAGTATTTTCGCTAGCTTGGAAAATTCCGAGCAATTGTCCCGTTCTGTGATTCAGTTGTCAAGTTTTGTTTTGAGTTTTATATTTGTTTGTCAAGTTTGCTTTCGTGGTGTTCATAGACAGAATTGTCCGTGTATGACCTCATTGCCAAATTGCTGAGTATTGCTCCATATCGCTAGTCACTGTTGATCAACGAGTTAACAACCAATTGATCCATACCGTCAATTCGTGATGTTGCTGAATGTTGCTGAATGTTGCTGTATGTTTTCGTTACGTCAAAATTGTCTGAAATTGCTGCAAATTGATCAATTTTAATCGTTCTTGTAAAAGCACCTTTAGTAAATATTCCACTATACCTCAGCCAGGACAAGGCGTTCTTGATCGCCATAAGCTCCGTCTGATAGACTCTACAGTAGTCCGGAAGGCATTGACAAAATATTGTAGGACTATTCGCAGAGTATCAATGGTGCAATGCGGATTAGAGGCAGTAAGTCCCCAACTATTCCGGAAATCATCCAGGCTGAAATTTTGTTAAGCTTGAACGGAGTGCCAGTCAACCCAATAGGACAATGAATTCGTGATCTAACTGCCATCATAAGTACGTAAAAACTTATTACAACTGCAATCAACGGGGGTAATTAAATTTTAGAATTTCTATAAATCAAAATCACTTAAAAACGTCCCGGTGCGATTTTGCACTTAGGCAAAGTTTAAGCCAGAATAATTTGCGTACCGAGTGTCACCCTATCACCTGGAGAAGTCTAGACGGTCACAATTCTCCAGCGAAAATAATTTAAATTTTGCATAAAGCTAAGACCATTAAACGAACCATGTGCAATCACATCACCTCGTACTTCATCCTTATACCCTTAAAAGGAAAAAATCCGTTGAACAGTGTCAAACGATGTTTGCATTTTGCATAGGTACAATCCCGATATCCTCTGCTGATGCAATAGAATGCAATCGGAGCTCAAGGGTATGTGGCAGCAAGGAGTATCCTTCTATTCATCGGACACAAAAGATATAAGTTGGGAATAACTTACAGTATCCCGGATTCACGTAGAATCCTCGACGACGAAGAGGTGTTCCATTCAGACGGTAAACTCGTTTTTATTGAAAACTTTTGCCCGAACAAAACGCTTATTGAAAACCTGGAGGCCTCTCCAGGCTCTGGCAGAGTTCGACGATCTACAACGACCGGGAGCGGTACAATGGATGGATATGGTGGCGATGTAATGGAGCTTTAGCCACGGTGTGTCTTAGTCGCATTTTCAGAAAATTTTCACCCCTCCCACTCGGTCAACCTTCTCTTTTCATAAAAAAATCGAAGGAGCCGTAACAGTAACAGGATCAGGTTCAGGAGCACTTTTCAAATATCGTCGCCATAAGCGCAGCCATATGTGCCCGAGCACGAATCCGTCATTTTGGGGGATAAAAGGATGCCCGGTAAGTGAAATCCCTCGTTTCGGGATCAAGAAACTTCCGGGAGTGGTGGGCAGAACGAACGTCGCCCAAGTATTCGGAGGAGTTGTCCTCGACGTTGTCGTCATTGTTGATGATGAATGGACCTCAAGTACAATGTTAAGCAATCGTCTAATGAAATTTTTTTCCGACGCCCTTTGATTCGGAAAATTGTAAGGGAAACGACTCTCATGGAAATGTGTCCATTTTGCAAACAACTTTCTGAATAATTTCACCTTCGTTTTCACATCATTACGTCGAGTGGAACGTTTCCATTGTACGAGCTGTGAATTCATCGGGGCCAAAGAGTACGATAATGTCATGATATACTTCTGAATGCATTTTTCAAACACGCCGAGGCGACGACGGTCATATTAATGCACTTTTCTGCGCGAAATACACAAGGAGATTTAAAAGGGTCCTTTTCAGTGGTGCATATCATTCTGTTAATGAGCAGTTTTGCATGCATTCAGAGTGGTCTTGATATAAGGTGTGTGTTGACAAACATCACGTCTCGTTCATTTTCTTTCACTCAAGCTTGCTTCTTTTCGTCCTAAACTCACAGTCCTTGATTTTCCTAATGACTGGGATTTATAATTCAGATTTCATATTCATGAAGTGAACGAGTATAAAGGACCCAATGTTACAGATGGAAATAAAGGAGAAGGCATTGTGCGTTTCGTGCATTGATTGTGAATGGGCGTATGCTGCAAATTGTGCATTAAATGGAAATTTCTGTCAATTGATTTAGTCCGTGATTGATTCGGGAAAGGTAGACAATATTCTAGAATTTATACGGGACGAACATATCGTCACGAGGCACACTGATTTGATGCTCACAAGTAAGGAAATAACACTTCTCACTAGCTTTAGTTTTTGATTTTAAGAAGGGGTGAAGCTCACACAAGGTTCTTCAGAGCCTCGTACGTACAACCCTGATCCCTGAAGAACTTGACCAGCTTGTCCCACTTGACCGATCTCAAATTCTCCAAATTGTCAAAGAAAAGACTGCCCAGTGTGCCCAGTCGTAAACCTCCACTATTCCATGCCAATATCTCCCTAGTCTTCCGTCTGTCCAACCTTGGCTGGTCCTAGAAGTTCTATAGGTTACCAGCTGCTCCGATCTTGAGTTCGTTCTGCCCGTAGTACATTCCTGATACGCGTTTAAATGCCATTTATTGGTGGGCTAACCTCTTCCTCTACCATTCCGGCTGAAGCGTATCCTAGTCTCGCGAGCTCATCGGCTAGTTCGTTTCATGGTATGTCACTACGCACTGATATCCATCACAGCAGTACTCTATTCTATGACTACAGAGTATCTTAAGCAATTTTCGTCAGCGCTTTACAAGCTGGTATTTAAATGTCGCCGATTCCAATGTATTCAAAGCCGCCTGGCTGTTAATGGTGAGTGAGATATCCTGACCGCATATTCGTCCATAGTGTTACTTACCTAGAGGACCGCCAGAATCTCCACTTGGAATACACTACAGGTATCGACAAATTACAAGGCTTCCTTGCACTCAACTGCTCAGGGTAGACTGCAGCACCAGTGCCGCATTCAACATTGAAACTCTGTTGTTTTCCCAATCTTGGAGGATGATTTAAAATCATTCACTGGGATGACATAATCCGTACAAATGTCGACCGGATCCTCGAGAAATTACATAAGAATGGAGCCGTGTCCTTGGATCTCATTCTAAAAACGCTACAGCGCAATAGTCTTACCGCTGTGTTTGACGCACTTAACCTGCTTATTGTAAATATGAAGTGAAAAAAGGTGCATGCAAACATCCAGTGCTGCTTTTGGCGTTAAATTTCTAACAAAAAATTAAAAATTTCCTAGAGTTCAAGCCAATCAAAGAGAGCAGTCTAAACGGGGGTCAAAACCTAACCAGAACATGGACCTCGACTGCCACTACGCAGTCCCTGTCTTCAGAATACACAGGAATGTATGGCGATGCCTACATCACCAATTTCGCCCGTTGCTTCCAATTCCCCCGTTACTTCCATTTCTCCCGTTACTTCCGCTGCTCCCATTCTTCCATTCTCTATTCTCCATCCTCTTTACACCATCCTCCATTCTCCATCTTCTACTCATCATACGCCATCCTCCATCTTCCATCCTCCATCTTCCATTCTCCATCCACTATCCATCGTCCAACTTTACCATTTATGTAGAAATGGGAATGCATAACTGCTACACCAAAAACGATCGAACTGGCCCTAAATCATATAAAATCACACGGTATACACTGATTTTTCGAAAGCGTTCGATACGGTTGACCATTACACTCTTGTTCGCAAACTGAAGTCGTCTGGACTGTGCAGTGCCCTGTTAGGTTGGGTTTGTTCTTATCTTAGCAATCGCACGCATATGGTTGTCTTTCAGGGCTGCTTATCGGCTCCTTATCTGGCGACTTCTGGCGTTCCTCAGGGTTCTACCTTGGGTCCGTTGTTATTTATTTTATTCGTGAATGATCTTCTTTTCGAATTTCGTTCTGATCACCTTATGTATGCCGATGATCTCAAGCTCTTTACTCCTGTCAAGTCTTTGTCTGATTGTCTGGTGCTACAAGAGGACCTCAATAAACTGTCCTCATGGTGCGCGGCAAATAAGCTATCTCTTAATAAGCTTAAATGTTACAAGATGATTTACTCTAATAAACCCTCCTCTCTTCAATTCAACTATAATATTGATGATTTCTTTCTCACTGAAATCTCACATATTAAGGACCTGGGTGTTACTTTTGACACCCGTCTTAAATTTGATATTCATATTTCGGTAATCAGTAGACGTGCGTACAGTTTATGTGGATTTATATTAAGAGCTGCTTATCCTTTTCGTAACTCTGCTCTCTACATTAACTTGTATAATAGTCTTGTCAGATGTCATCTGGAATACTGCTCAGCTGTATGGAACCCGTACTATTCTTACCTTATTGCAGCATTGGAATCAGTGCAGAGACGTTTCACTCGATCTCTCTTTCGCAGACTCAATTTCGATGAGGCTTCGTATGATGAGAGACTACAACATCTAGGACTATCTTTTCTGAAGGACAGAAGATCATACTTAGATATTATGTTCCTATACAAAGTTTTATTTGTCTTCAATTGTACTCTGTATGTGGAACTTACATTCAGAGAACCAAACCACCGTTGCAGGTCACAAGACACTTTCATTATCCCATTTGCATCTATAAATGCCTATTTTAATTCGCCGCTCCTCCGTTTACCTCGCTCATTTCATGCTAATTGTCTTAGTTTTCAGGGTCACAGCTTGCGCTCTATTAAAATCCATTTAAAATCGATATTTGCTATTAAGTAGTTTCTAACTTACTTAGTTTTCTCTAATTTTAATTTATAATTTATTTTTAATTATTTATTTTTATTATTATTATTATTTTTCTTTTTTCTTTATTATTATTTTTATCTTTATTATTATTTTTTCTTTACTTGAACTTTAATATTATTTTTCTTTTTGGCGCATTTGTTTTATTGGAATTGATATTCTGTTCATCTTCGCTTTTCAATAAATAAATAAATAAAAATACACTTAAATGTTGAAATTACTCTTGTACTACCAATTGTAAATAGATTTTGTTAACGCAGAAACCTTCGCGGGCGTGTGTTCAATATATCAGCGACGTTTCATCGTAATCGGATGAATGGTATAGGAAAGCGTACGGTACAAACAAAAAAAGAATTAAAGCACCGGGGTACTAAAATCGCGAAAAAATTTGAAAAATGTTAAAAAAACGATTGTTTTTCATTCGACCGAACTTCACAGGAACCATCTCGGGACTATTCTACACGTTCTCTGAAAATTTTATCAAAATCGGTTGAGTGGCTTAGATGCAGAACTTTGATGAGATTTTGTTGGAGTACGCCGTTCCTGCTGGGTTTATTCTTCATCGTCCCGATTCCTATTCAATTCGTCGTTATTAATAATCGCTAACAAAGTGATTGAAAATACTATATAGATTATACGCGAGACCACAAACACAACCATTTTCAAAAATATTAAAGAAAACAGAAATGATACTTGTTTGCCTGGAATCGAAGTCGTGGTCGGTGTTCTGTTCAACATAAACTGTGCAGTCAAACCTCACGCCGAAAGATAGGCATCTATAGACAAATATAAAGGCAAATAATTTGGTAAAATTAGGCTGCTAATATAATAAGCCTATACAAGTTTCAAACATTTAGAGATAGCGTACGCTAGAAAGTTGAGTCCTGGTTGTTGATATATAAATTGTTTTAATATCTTTAATATCTACATTCAAGGAGCTGCAGTTTTAAAAGGACGTATCTCAAATACTTGATAGCTAAAACTAAATCTTCTGATTATTATAAAATAATGATGTTGAATCCAGGTGAGTGGCGGATACGTTCGTTGTGCATATTCATAATCATAATTCAGAAGAAATGGTAGTAAAGTACAAAACTTGGAATGGCATGAAGCTATTTGAAGTCAAAGGAAAATCACGCCCTCCCAGATCCACTCACTCAGTTGGCATTCAATCGAGGACAAGTTTCTTTTTATGAAAACGGATAGCACCTTCTTGTACATTACGAACGTGCAAGATTTTCCTGATTTACCGGGAATTTCTTGCTGTGTAGTCTCGAACCACACAGAATTCATTATTTTGAAAATAAAAAATTCGCATAGAGTGCGAACTCGAGTTCTGAACGAATCCAAGATTCATATACGATTCGTAAAGAAAATAAGGTATGCCATGTCAGATATTATTCCGTCATATTCAAAATAGGTAATCACATTCCAAGGACATCAAATCAATTTTTGTTGTTTACGTGACAGAAATACACCATCGTGGATCATATTCCAAATAGCATCTGAGTATATCAAGGGAATCCTCGAAGCTCGAGTACTCTATTATTTAACCTATAGGAATGCGAGAAGGAGAAACGTACGAAGAAGCCGGTATCGCAAGGACTCACGTAATGATATCTGTGACGATGATGATGATAGGAGCCTAATCAATGGAACGATTTATAAAGGACTTGGTGGAAAATTTTCCTATTGCGAAACCTAATGACCGGAAATAAGTACTAAGCCGGAATATCTAGTGTACTACGACGCGTATTATCTATAGGATTTGCTACTTTGACCAAATAACTTTGAAAAGCCGGCCTAAATAGATGAATGCCACAAGACTGAAAGGCAAGAACCCTTTCATGAATGTTTAAGTCGAGTAACGTCTGTAGGAAATTTGAAATCGATATTACTATAATGCTAAAGGATACTTTAGGATCGTACTGAATGTCCTATCCCCGACTGGCATAACATTGTGGCATACTCCTCATCACCATTGGTTTTGACATAAAAATGTACAAGACATTTTTGTGGTAACATTATTGGGGTTGAACAACGATGGGAATTCAGTCGCCTCAAGGGTGCTTTTGTTGCTTTGTAATATCATCCGTATTATGTTCAACATACTGATTTGTGTAATATTTAGTTAGTCCTTCTAGTAGGGAGCGAGAAATGTCAAGAGATACACTTCAGCGGGACTAATTAATTTTACATTGTAATTGAGTTAGTCCTACTTTATTTATGTTAGTTTTGTGATATGATAAGCGATTTGTAATTAAGTAAGTTGTTTTAAAACTGATATGATGCCAAATTATAGGCTGTGGAGGAGAGACAGTGAGTGGTTCTTATGAGTAGCTATTATTAGGTAGATATTCTTTGTAGTAATGTCCAGTATTTGGAAATGAGCCTTGAGCTTTGCTGCTCTCGACTAGCAGCACATATTAAGACCCTGAGCACCAGAAATTACATGCTGGCAGAACTTAGTTCGTTTTGTATGTCTTCTGGATTGATCTTTCCATCATTTTAACCTAGAACTAATTTGAAAATATTTTACTTTTCTGTCAAAATACATTTGACAACGCTTAAAACTACCTAAGAGAAAATGCACCTTAAAGCCTAGTACGGACCTCGATGAAAATTTTCATTCGCAAATTTACTATATAGTATATCTCTCCCATCTCCACAATGAAAAAATCGTTGTGTAGAATAATGTGGAGAAGTAAACAGCTGATCTTCTGTTTGACTTTTACAATTGTCAAAGTGACAGTTTTTTGAAAATCATGGACATTAATATATGGGCCCTTTTTTAACATAAAAATTAAATTGAAATCACAAGAGAAATTTTAAAATAAAAGCACAACTGAAAATATTCACTTCCGACTTCAAAAATATCCACTTCCGACAAAACACACTCTTTAGTCGGTTTGAAAAAAGAAACTGACAAATAAATTCAAATGAATGACATAAGATGTCAAAATTTTCATCCCGGCAATGAAAAATTAAATCGCTGCACATTTAATTGGACGGAAAACCAACCAAAAGCAAGATAAGCACAGTATTTTTGCTTAATTATGACCAAGAAGCTGTTCGTCCATGAATCACATTACTAGAGAATGCGTTTAACTTTAGAGCTAAAATTTGTATGAATAAGTTTTGACAAATATGGAAGGCTGATTTCGAGGGAATTAAACACCCCTATTTTTAATCTTCAAAGCAGCGGATTAAATTACTTGGAGCAATACGCGAAAGCCGTACTTCAGATAGAACTATAGTAGTAGCATGTTTAAAAAATATAGTTTTTTATAGGGGTATTATGGTACGGGGGTGGGATCTGTTTTCCTAACTATAGAACGGCTAATGCTAGAAAGTAGTAACTCGGTGAGTATATATAAATCAATTTGAAAAGTAATTTTGATTAAACAATAATTTGAATATGCATTAGCGTTCGGAAGGGGGGTAAAAAAGAAATGATCAGTTAAAGTAAAATGCAATTTCATGATTTTAGTCATATCTACTAGGTCTTCGGAAATATTAAATTCGTTTTTTCTCCCCGTTTGTGCACGATCAACAAATTTTTAAAAATTAAATTTTATTTATTTTATCTAATGCTGAATTTTTCGCTTTATTTGACGTTCTAGGGATTAGATGGCGAACTAGCTTCCTTGTTCTTATACAAGTATAATTATCCACCCTTCCTTTTGACCTTTCTCTACCTACCTTATTGTAGCTATCTCACAAAAACAATGAGATTTCTATGGTAAGAGTATTCCACTAAATTGTTCTTTGGCTTTTCAGTAAACAGATGTTTAGTTTTCGGAGACTATTGATATTGTCCAGTAGTTCATTCAATTTAATCCTCTTCACTTTTTAAATACCTATCTGGAAATTTATGCTAATTTGAATTAGTTCCACAAAGGAAATTATCCGATAAAATAATAAAGTTTCCAATGCACGCGGTCTTGCATGAATAAAAAGTATGCTTCCCTTCTTGTAGATATCAATTACTATTCGGACTTACCATATGGAAAACCTTACAAAATACTGTATTATTAAAAATTAATAATAAAGTAAAACTCGTATTTCGCAACAAGTGCACCCCGGACCTCGAAAACGAATACGCGATAGAAAAATAAACTTCAATGCAGCACCATCTATTATTTTCTAGAAAGTCGATCCAGGTCCTATTCGTACTACTTAAGGACTAGCGCATACTGCGGACTTTTATGTTGGAGCACTTTTTAATTGGATCGAATTGCGCACACTCTCATCTACACCTCTAAACTATTTAGTCAACAATGCCCATTGTTTAAACTAGTCGGCCGACAACTGCAGCTGATACATACGTACAGCCAAAATTGTAGGCTAATTTATCTGCCTCTTGTATGAGGGGGGTTATTATTGAGCAAAAACCATGAATTACTTAACCGATATTTTGTACTGAGTCTGACTACGCTATATTTTGTATCTTGTCAGATATATTGCTTCATTTGGTTGTGTCTCATGTGTAACTTATAAACAAGATACGATCAAATGCATCGAGAAAATAGGATTTTACTGATTTTAAAATTGAACATTTGCGGAGGATTTTATGGCATTGTCAATCATATTTCTCCCAATTTTTTTGTTTGGACTAATCGGAACGTTTAGGCCTATTCCTACGATCGTCAGTTAAATTTTAACCGGAACTTTAACTGAAACTTTTGTATCAAAATGTGTCTGTGTGTGCGCTTCCATATAACTGCATAGCTTTTGGCTATTCAACTAAATTATCGGCCGATTAAAAATCTTAAGTCTGCGGGTAAGGGTACTCTAAGTAAAGCGAAAGGGTGGTTGCAAGTTCATGGATGGATTGAACTAATTAAGGCAATTTACTTCTGCCTGCGGTCAAAGCATAAATGGCATATCTTACGTGTTTGCTAGATATTCTGCGCGCTAATGGACAGACGTATGGACGTATACGCAAATTACAAGTAATCTAGACTTTAACTCAAAACCATTAACCAAGAAATGTATCTCCAGTTTTTGTATGCCGTCCTTCAAATAACTAATTTTCTCTTAAACTTAAATTAAATAATAGAGAATTAATTGTAGAACCTAATTAAGGCTACTGATGTTTTTCAAAAAGGTTTCCTTTCATTGAAGAAAACTTTTCACCAACTGAATTGCTCGCCAACGCTACAACCAGCACTTCATAATTTATCTAGTTGACATCCAGCATCTTTGCACAAAATAATCTTGAGTAGTGAATAGCGTATAGCTGCACAAGGGTCATCTGTAAATGTCCCGAAGAAATATAAGTTGTCCTTGCTAAATGCATCGAGCGTAGTTAGAGTCCAGTAATGATAATTTTGTTTGAAAAATAAAAGCAAGATGCTTCTACGAAGCAAAATTAATTCCAGATGCAAACGGATTCATTGAAACCAGTCGCAGACAAGAAGTTATATTTTCGAAGAGAAAATATTCTGGTTAGCGAGGGTTAAAGCGTTGTCAAGTTGAAATTGAAATGCTAAGCGGAGCGGAAGAAGTGATACGATTTCATTATTTCCTTTTCAGACTCGCTGAATAACAAAACCCTCAATAGTGGGTTTCACTATAAAGGGGTTCGCAATAGGGGGTGGGTATGAAGTGTGCCGTAGTTGTGGCATATATCGAACATAGCTATCTAGTCAGTCTAAACTGAACTCACGTAATAATTGAATTTTCATACCAGGCCACGAAGCTGAGGTTGGGTAAGGTGTTGTACACCCTCCGAAAGGATGCTTCTGTTAATTGAGAGCTGAAATGCTGAAGTTGAAGCCAAAAGAATTTACTCGTTATTGGTAAATGGGTTGATGGACAAATGATAAGCAAACCCTAAAACGAAAGCAACAGATATCTAATTCGGGATTCTGGTAGCCATCAGTATCCTCGACATTCACCGTTCCACTCGATAGAATACTAAACCATTGACTAATGAGATGAATAAATCTTTCAAAGGATATCCTTGCCGGAAATGCTTGCTAAATCGATTCAATTGATTTGCCATTCTTGTATTTTGGTCAGGCAAACATCCGATGACCATTTGATCAAATTAATGTTTAACTAAATTTGCGGACTAGCTAAAGGATCGCTGGTTCTCTCCTGACCGAAGTTTGGATAAAAGTACGCAATGTGTACACTATAGTCGAGTATTTTGTTTTTCAGGGATTTTCGAAACGTTCGGTGGAAAAGTCGGTTATTTGTTGAACGTTTTTCAAGCTGACCAGCATTTGTAACTACACTGACAAATGTTTGTGTACCTAGGTTTTATAGAGGTATAGGTATTTTTTTTTAGTTTTTTTTTTCAGTATATATTTATTTGAATGGAAAAATCTTGCTGTACTTACTCAAACCGAGTATTTGAGCATATGAAAAGAAATATTAAAAAAAATACAAATTTTTTGGATAAACTAGACCAAGGTCCTGCCACAACTTTCATGAAGCTTCGATTTTATTTGATTAAGTTCGATTTTATTTGATTTATTCGTTAATTGCCAATTAGAGCATAACTGTTGTTGGGCTGAAGAGACGCTGTGACGCTCAATTGCAATAGTAAATTACATTCTATTTTTTACTTTAAGAACGAGGAACTCTTCGATGTTCACCATAAAAGTCATCAATTCGATTGAAGTAAGCACCAACTTTCGAAATATTTTAATGAGTTTAACAACTTTTGCGATCGGATGCCATTAAGCACTGTCTTCCTCATAGTATTTAAGGGTAACTGAAGCAAAAAAGACTTTTCATATGATTCTAGCGTACTTAAGTAGCATCACCCCTCCCCCCCTCCATATAGGAAGTACCATGATATCTCTGCCGGCAGAGTCACTCTCACACAGCTTACATATCTACCTAAGATAATCTGAAAATTACTACGGTATACTCAACTTAATTAATTAAAAAAGTTTTCTCTCAAGCATGCCTCAAGTCGATCAAATCCTATCACAGCTTACAAATTACTCTGGAAATTGTTGCAAAGTGATTTAGCGATTTGTTGATGAACCTTTCCTAACTTTGGTTTTACAATATTATGGAATTTACGGTCGTGACGCTCCTGATGCTCAGGATAGAGAAATTGCAACGCTTATTAGATATCAGTTGTTGTATTGGATGGAGGTGAAAATCAACAAGATATAAAAGGATTAAATTTGGATTTACGAGAAGATTTCAATATTTCAGTCGGACTTGGATCATATATGGCTAATCTCTGGCTTTAGAAGTATGTCTTTCAACTCTCAATATCGAATTTAAAGCATACATATTTGAAAGGGATGCAAAACTGACCGCTCTATCAAGCTGAAGCTTATATCACCTGTACAAAATATTTCGATAATATTCCTAAATACTCGCCCTACTTATTCGAGTGGCTCCCATACAAAACATCTTCTATTTCAGGAACATTGAATCGTTTGCAATTCATGATGTTTACTTTGCTATCTACCAGCGCCCCTAAACATTTCGTTATAAGTAAGTGCCTACGGAGTCTAAAATATCAAACTTAAATTTCGAAATATGTAAAGCCCCGTTTTCATGGCGATAGTTTTGTACGATAGGACTTTCGCGAAAGTATAGCACGATAGTATGATACTGTGATAGTGTGACAGTCTGCTGTTTACACGGCGCGATGTAAGATAGTGAAATTTAGTGAAATTAGACATGTCACTTGTCTATCACGTACACATAAATTCAAAATTAATTTTTTTTTGTAATTAGCAACACGTATTCACAAGACCGAAATTATTATTGAACATTTTTCTGTTTTGAAATTATTTTTTTAACTTCAAATGTCAATGTCAAGATAAAATTATCGCGATAGTTCTATCAACTATCTCGTCAAGCATGATAGTGCGATAGTGCTATCATGACAGCGCGAAAGTTACTATCAAGAAGTTTACATGGTGATAGTTATGACGATAGTAATTATCATGACAGCAACTATCGCAAAAACTATCACCGTGAAAACGAGGCTTAACTCCCTCTCATAAGACAATTATCAAACAACAAATGTTCAGATTGTCTAAATTTCACCCTTCGAGCTCTACAACCAAATTAATCCAGCAAAAATTTTAATGAGTCTCTTAAAGCGTTGGGATACGATATTTGGTACAGTAGATTTTTCTTCACATTTTTGGCTCAACTGATGTAAAACGTTAAATTATAAAATGTTAATAAAAACCTTGTGACCAGTTCTAATAATCAACTTATTTCACTATCTATGACGTCAATCATAAAAGATTCTGGTCTCAATTAAATTTTGGTTCGAATCTTGACTACAGTACTTTTACGGTAGATGGCGAAGTTAGAGTTATGTTTAGGAATTTCAGAGCAGGCAGAGACGTTGAAGAAACTGGTTGCTGTAACAGGTCCTTCGAATACATTTAAGGTAACTAAATTATTCAGCATTTTTTCATACAATTCTTAGCTATAGAAACTTGATGCAGTTGTTACGAACTTTAAATCATGTCAAACGGAATTGTAGAAAATAACCGGTGAGGTACTAATTTAAACCAAATTAACAACACTGATTCTATCGAGTCAAATTCAGATTAAGATTAAATTTCGTTAAAAAATTGCAATAAGAAATAAATCAGATCATGATTAATAATTAGTTTAAGCTAGATAGTAAGTTTATTCACGCAAGGTTTTTTGTAAAAAATTTTCCTTAGATTAATTAATTAATAAATACCCCAAACCTTTATGTCAGCCGATGCTTACAATTAAGAAATATATTATGTAGTTAAGATATCATTATCTGTTCTCTAAAAATAAGAAGTTCTGTGTTTATACAAAGAGACCACGAAATAAAGTTGAATTTGAATTTAAATTTGAAATCAGATCATGCCATTTACATTTCAAGCTGTGAATGAAACAACTCCTTTAAAGTACTGTATGACACGCTGTCAAATAGTTGATTGTTTTCCCTTGCAAATGCTACCATAGTAGTGTATTTCCCTAATTTGTATGTGCCACATTATGTCATTTGTCTATTTTGACACAAAAAATTTGACAGAACTTCAAATTTGACAGAAGTGTATTTTTGAAAATAGCCGAGCGGGTACAGTTCTGACTAAAGCAGCTTACCTTTAAGATAAATTTGCTGGTACTGGTATCATCATCATCTTTTACTATACTGACTTTCTATAGCTCATAATACACTGTAGGTCTGCTGACAAATATTTGTCTAAAACAATTAAAGTTACTTCGGGTAATATGGTATATGCGTGTAAAGTGGTATAGAGGGATATTTCCATTATTCTTGATGTTATGATAGCACTGTTCTTGTGATCAGAAGTGTTGCTAACATATTATACCATGACATGTTCCAGCAGGGTCATTAGTTAAGCAGTTTTTCAGCAGTAGGATTCAGAAGCTCAAACAATAGTATTAAAATAATTTTCTCAATTAATAAACTGTTATTCGACGGTAAAAAAAAATATTTATACTATATGCATAGTGACTTGTGTTGTTACATATTTGGTGAGGGTAGTTTTCTGATTTCTTATCATTTTAATATTTTACGATAGAATTAATGTTGCAACTTGCCGTCGGACAATGTGGTATACCATAGAGCGGTTATTGTGGTATACCTTTTCTTATGCTTTCGTCAAACATAAATTTAAACTATGAAATTGATATCATTAATTTGGCCCTACTATACGTCTAATTTTTACGTATACTTGTATACTCTTGCGAAGAAGGCATATTTTCTTATTTTTTTTTTTTAGTTTTTATTAAAATTAGATATTCAGGCCTATTCAGGATCAGAGCCACAAGTCACAAAGTAAGTGGAAAGTCACAATTAATTAAAAATTCATACAAAATTGTCACTTTCGACCTACTTTGTGGCTTGTGTCTCGGTCTTGAATAGGCCTGATAATCTTCTATAAAATTTGTTTTTCATATTTGTTATTTTTGTAGACAAATATGCACAATAATTCACTTTGTTTTTTTTAAAACGAAAATATAAATAAAAATTATAATACTTTTATACTGTAGATTTATTAATAATCTTCTAATGTATAAAATTATAACAGTTTTTTCTGGGGTGGAATGGAAGTATACACCTTTGAACCGTTCCCTCCCAAATTTTGCAAGTACATTCTCGACACTACCGGACAGGTCGAGAACATAATTATATTCCCGAAATTTTGTTCGTATATTTATTATAACAGTTTAATTTCCCATAAGATTAGCATAGGCATGACTAGCGCCTCCGTTCAACGCGAGAGACGGGTGTAACAAGGGCGTTGGACACGTGACATGCTACCATATTACGTGACATACTACCTCTATGCAAAATTATAAAAAGGTGGCCACTGAAATGGGTTGGTCCTGAATAGCCTAAAGAGTTCGGGAACTTCGAACCTTCAAACGACTTTGTGACTGAATCTGCCAGCTAGAGCTGTCAAATGTTTGAAATATTTGACACAGGGACATACAGTGTAATAATAGCAGAAAGCTGATGTAGCCAATCTAAGTACTTTCAGCAATTATACGATTGGTAGATTTACCTAATTTAACACCCAAAATTTCTCTATCCGGCCGAGACTCTAAACTGACTCTAAACATATGTATATTCAGCTCTTAGAGCCTAAACTTTTGCATCATCACGCGCACACTTGTACTCTTCATGCTGAAAAATAAACCGCATTTTTATTTTTATTAATAAATGTCGATGCGGGTGGTGCATATTATGACTTCCATGGTCGCGGTACATCGCAACTGCATCCATGCCAATGCAAAACCACCAATCGACACAAATATGCAAATTCCAGGAACGAGTTGACTACGAGCGTTATACATGTAAAACGTTGTTCCGGGAACCGGGAGCGAGTGATGAAGCCTGCAACCTGCATGTGGTATACTAGTCTACTCCACTGGAGTTCACATTACGGACAACTCGCTCTACTCCGCCAGTTCTATACTGTGATATTTATGCATGTCGTAATGCATGCAAACTCGTTTATAGAACATCGGGGAATTCCCTTTTTTCGTCCTCCTTTTCCAGCCCCGTTCCCTCTCCTTTTCATAAATTTAACATTTTCTAGGCGACAAATTTGACACGAGCATGACATCAATTTATGTTGCTTTTTCATTTAATTTATTTACATGTGTTTCACACACAGGAAGGATGTTTACAACTAGTCAACTGGTCGTTGATATGCACTTTAAATGTGCATCACCTCGATGTCATTACGAAAATGAGGTCGCAAATTATGGAGTGTTACAGCTTTGCGAGGTGCTCATTCATAAACTAGTGCAGCGTTTAATGCTAACGATCCATTAGTCCATTCCCGTACAGCTGTACTAAAACAAACCATAACTGAAGAGTCGAATCGGACACAGTAAGACTGACCTCTAGAAACTCCTTTTTGTATCCGTCAATCAACACAGCATTTCCGTGAAGTTTAACGCGATCATATAAAACGTCATCTGTCGCCGTCATATCTATAAAAATGGCGGAAACGACTACTTTCGATCTGCTCCAGAAATACATCAACATGCAAGACATTTTTACAGTCGATTAACGTACTAAAGAAGGCCTTGTTTCTCCGTCTGTTGTACTCTGTTCATTGCTTGCCAATTCTCTGATTCAATAATAAAATCGCAGGACATCTAACGTTTTGAGTATTCCAACAACATCGCCATATCGTACATAAATGTCAGGATACGCTAGGGGACAAGCATAGGTTATGTTGAAAGCCGCGTGCGTTTAATGACACAACGTTCCACTTTTGCCACTACTGCTGTTGGATTTTTAATGGCATTTCCGAACTGCCAGACCAAGATAAAAGCTTTAACTGTCGTTTTTTTTGATATCAATTTAATTGTTCATGTGAGTAGCGTATAAAGGTCCCCAAAATGGAAACGAAGTACGAGAATTTCAATAAAATGTCTACGAGGCTCTTAAATTTTTAATAAACCTTTCCGCCGAAACGTTGACCGAACGAGAAGTTATCGCCACTGACGCAATGTATCAGAGTACTTTAAGGGACGAAGTAATGGCCCCATATAATAACAATTAAATGTAAATTTAAATTGATTGGAAAAGGAGTGGATTAATAGTGATGGTCAGGTGAAGAGTGAATATCTTTTTGATCATCGGTTTTTAGTTGGTAGTCTGCCTAAAAGGGAACATGAGGAAGAGGGGTACAGAACTACAATTAGTATTTTAAGGTAAAGGTAGATATAATCTAATCAGTGAGGTGAGTAAATCCAGGATATGCAAAACATTTTGCATGATATGCTATGAGTATTGTGTGATATCTATAACGCTTTATTTGTTATTCTTATTTGATTATAATTATTCTTACAGACTGGTGTCCAAGCTATTGTCCTTTCATCTTCATAGAAGGTAGTTTTTGTAAAAATTCAGATTTAACATATTTTAATCGTAAGATTTTCCTTCTCATCTTTTAAAAATTCTACATTCAACGAGATCCACTTCAACATCTACAACGGCATCCGAGCAACACTTTGCATGTAGGGTGAAACATTTGTTAGTCCGTCGAACCGGATTTGAACCAGGGACGAAGTGAGCAAAAACCTTACAATGAACTAAAATTGAAAAGTAGTTGATTCACATTTGGGTGGAAAATTAAACTTTTTCTCATTTTATAATATTTATTAATTTTACTTTATTACTTTTTACTTTATTGTTATTGATTTTCAAAAAAAAAAAATTTGCTGCCCTCAAAACTTTGTTGTCCACGTTTCATGACTAGTAGACACGAAAAAAGCAATAAAAATTTTCACTCCGTCTGTCCGCCGTACACCGTACGTCGACCGCCCTAATCCTTAGAAGGCTCGTAGCGCTCAAACCAGTAGAGCTATTAAATTAAAATTTTTTCTAGGAATAGACTGGGTAGACCCCTTGAATTGACATTATTTTCAGGGGTGGGGGTGTGAGGGGGAAGGTGGGGGAAGCGTTTTAGACGAAAAATTTTGGTTTCTAGATCTCAGCAACCGCTTATCTTAGGAGACTGAAACTTAAAATTCCTATAAAGCTTTGATAGTGGACTCATTTGCAAGAAAATTGATGATATGCGTGAAGGGGTGTGGGAGTAGAGGGGGAACCAATGCGTCCGAAACGCAAAAAAGTCGAGATCGACACATTCTAAAATCCATATCTCCTAAACCGTTAATAGCAAGCAATTAAAACTTAACAAATATCTATAGTTATACTAGGAGAGTAGATTGAATTAAAATTTTTGGGTAGGGGTAGTGGCGTACGGGGGTGGGAGTTGAAATACTTAACATTACGATATCTCCCAAACCAGAGGCACCAGAAAAACAAAATTCGGTTTGGATATAAAACATGATAAATAAAGATTGCTCAAAGTAAAATCTTTGAAGGGGGCGGGGGAGTACGTAAGTGGGGGGATAAGAATTTTTCAAAAATAACACGTTTGATATCTCAATAACAGTGTAAGATGGATGCTTCAAATTTTTACCAGAAGTAGGCCTAATAGAACCCTAGAAGGGAAATAAAGTTTGGGGGTGTGGGTGTAGAGGGTGAGGGTGAGAAGGGGTGAGAAAGAAAAAGTTCCGATGCTTATATCTTAAGAATCTATAATGATAGGAAGCTGAAACTTGGTATTTAGATAGAGCTATAGTAGTGGCATGGTGGAAAAATAGATTTTTTTTAGGGGTAGTATGGTACGGTGGTGGGGGGTGTTTTTCCTAACTTTAGAACGGCTTATGCTAGGAAGTTGAAACTCGGTACGTATATGTAAATTAACTAGAAAAGTAATTCTGATAAAAAAAATTTCAATATTCATTGGCGTTCAGAAAGGGGGGGGGGGCCAAAAAAAAATATCAGTTAATATAAAATGCTTATATTTTTACTATTTTCGTCATATCTACTACGTCTTTCCAAATATAGAATTTATTTTTATTCTACGAATTCTTCATATGAATACCTAGAAGGTGTTTTCAAGATTTTTTGAAATTCGATCCCTAAGAGGGTGTAAAGTGGTTGTATACTTTTTATGAATTCCACCATATCTCTCAGGTCTGATCAGAGATCGAATATCTTTTCACTTACACGTGCTTGTTTAGTAATCACCTATTTTTAAGTTTTGTTTTTTTCAACCCCTAGACCGCATCCCGGAATATGACCCAATTATTTAATTCATATGTTACACTCTTTTCTAACCGTTTCCCGAACTTTTTGTTAGTTTTTCAGTCACATGATAACATACACCGCATCCCCGAATTGAACGCGTTCCGAACTTCTGCCGGAAAAATAATAAAGTTGCGCCCAGAATGTTGGCAGATTTTTTTCTTTATGCGTGATGGTTATGTGAATCTTCTTGCTCCTCTTAGGGCGTTATGACCACCTCTAAACAAAGATGTACATCAAACTAATTTAAAAAAAAATATTTAGGCACTTAATAATTTTTTAAAAATATCATGTTGTCATTATTTATAGATATTAATATTTCGAAGCCAATAGCAACTGAAAAATTCTTATAAATAATGTATGCGTTAAGTGCGAGTTGAACCCACGACATCACAGAAGCAATGTTTACATGTCAAGTAGACTACCTCTGTCCCGTCGTACGCAAAAGCATTTGAAAATAGTAGTTCATAATCCCGTTGAGATTTTAAGTCAAAAATTCATGGTGGGTAGAATGTGTGACTCTCTGACTGTGGGACATTTTCGATAGGTCGCTGTATAAGAGGGACTTATGGATCGGAGTGGTACATACAGTGGTGGTCATTAAAATAGAGCCACGACTTTACATATGGTTCTTATATTAACTTTAAAACAAATGTATGCACTTACTCTTCTGCCATCTATGATACGAACTGAACACTAAGTTTAGTATAGCATACGATGAAAATTTCACTAAAAGTGGATCTGCATTAGTTCGTTGAAACGCACTTTCCAGAAACCTGTCAATTTTGCCTGGTCAGATAAATAGAGCCAACGTGTTTATTTCGAGTGTCCTTGTTTAAAAGAAATTCTTGTCAGCATTTTTTCAATTGTTTTATCAGGTAATAGTGAATATTATTAAAAAATATCAAATTTAGGATATATCCAAATCGAATTTTAGTGAAAACGGGACGCGGAATACATTGTTCTTTGGATGAAAGGACAAAAATATTAACACTGCAGGACGAAGGGAAAACTTAACGTGAAATAGCTAGAATTGCCGGCTGTTCGAAGAAAATAGTTGAAAATGCATTAAAACCAAAACCAACTGTAAAAAATCGTGGAGCAACAAAAAAACGACTGTCCAAACTGATCGACTCATTGCTCACACCTCACAAAGAGATCCCTTAAAGTCTTCTTAAAACATTAAGACTGAATTAAATCTTGACGTGAGTGCACGTACTCTTCGTAGAAGACTTCAAGAGCGTAGTTTAAATGGAAGAGTCGCCAGAAAGGTTCCTCTCTTATCTAAAAAAAAATATTAAAAACCGGCTTAAGTTTGCATCTGACCATATCAACTGGGATGGTCCTGATGGCCTGAAACGGATGAAACGAAAATAAATTTATTTGGTTCGGAGGTCTTCTAACGTAATTCCGACCATCGGAACCAAATAAATTTATTTTCGTTTCATCCGTTTCAGGCCATCAGGACCATCCCAGTTGATATGGTCAGATGCAAACTTAAGCCGGTTTTTAATATTTTTTTTAGATAAGAGAGGAACCTTTCTGGCGACTCTTCCATTTAAACTACGCTCTTGAAGTCTTCTACGAAGAGTACGTGCACTCACGTCAAGATTTAATTCAGTCTTAATGTTTTAAGAAGACTTTAAGGGATCTCTTTGTGAGGTGTGAGCAATGAGTCGATCAGTTTGGACAGTCGTTTTTTTGTTGCTCCACGATTTTTTACAGTTGGTTTTGGTTTTAATGCATTTTCAACTATTTTCTTCGAACAGCCGGCAATTCTAGCTATTTCACGTTAAGTTTTCCCTTCGTCCTGCAGTGTTAATATTTTTGTCCTTTCATCCAAAGAACAATGTATTCCGCGTCCCGTTTTCACTAAAATTCGATTTGGATATATCCTAAATTTGATATTTTTTAATAATATTCACTATTACCTGATAAAACAATTGAAAAAATGCTGACAAGAATTTCTTTTAAACAAGGACACTCGAAATAAACACGTTGGCTCTATTTATCTGACCAGGCAAAATTGACAGGTTTCTGGAAAGTGCGTTTCAACGAACTAATGCAGATCCACTTTTAGTGAAATTTTCATCGTATGCTATACTAAACTTAGTGTTCAGTTCGTATCATAGATGGCAGAAGAGTAAGTGCATACATTTGTTTTAAAGTTAATATAAGAACCATATGTAAAGTCGTGGCTCTATTTTAATGACCACCACTGTATGTAGAGCAATTTTAAAAAACCCATTTTCAAAAAAACTATTGAAATTGGTTGTACGGTGTTGAGATCATAGAGAAATCCATATCTCCTGAAAGGTTGATGTCAGGAGGTGTAAACTTTTTGATTGTCGTAAGGCATACTAAAACAGACTATACATGGGATAACATTTTGAAGGGAGGAGGTAGGGTATGCAAATGGTCTAACTATCATAGTTCTACATAAGGTCTAAGTTTCAGCCTTTTAGCGTAAGCAGTTTGTGAGATATTGAGAACAAAATTTTTTGTCTAAAAAATATATAATTTAACAATATTGATTGATCTCAAAGCCGTACGAATATAGGGGTCGGCACAGCGTCAGTTAAGGTTTAACGACGTCCGGACGACCTTTAAGTCATTCCTCAAATTTGGTGCCCTAACATCGTCGGAATAACGTTGTAGTGACAAAGCTGACTTAATTTGGCGTGAAATATAACATAAAAATAAAAATATAAATAATAATATAAAAATTAAATTATTACGTACTGTTTATTAGTACCTAATTGATATAATATGTACACTAAGAAATTTGCTGCAGTTTTCAAAGAAAACAATTTTCTTACAACGTGAACAAGTATTATTTCGTTTTAAGTACAAACTTAACAAACAAAAAATTCCGCAACATATTCTTCTTTTGATGACATTGCGTAAAAGACATTCTCGCTCATTAGAGGAATATTTCAGAAATCTCATAGAACGTTTTTTTTGGAGTTTCACTTTTTATTGAATTCCAAACCCGTTAATCTGATTAAGAAATACTGTTTAGAACAAAAATTTATAATGAACGATAATTCGGATATAATCCAATTTTAATTGGCAACATAATACCAATTAAGCTTCAAAAGATTATTTCCATGAAGTGCCTATTCCAATTACGCCATTCCGAAAATATTTGGATATCCCGACAATAAATTAGTGTGTAGGAAGTTTGTTGGGTCCAGTAGGGAATTATTTTCAATGTCTCAAAAGAACATAGCGATACAGTGATTTTTCGAATTCCTTTAGTGATATTTTGGAGAAGGGATCTTAATTTAAAATTCTTTAACAAAGCTGGCGAAAATAAATCTTTTCATTTCATTTGTTTTCAATAAAAAAAATTGTTTTGATCGCCTTTTAATTTCACACAAATAGCCGAGACTTGAGATTTAAATATTTACGTTTTTTAATACGTAAAAAATAACAAATTAAGTATCGCATCTTAAAATTTCGAATTGAGACATCTTGGCTTAGTTTAAGGTGAATCGGTTTTGGGAATTTGGAGTTTTCACTGAGGTATTTCAGATAGGAGTTTTGAATGCGGGATTTAGGATTTTGAAATATTGAATTAGGATACCCCAAAATATCTTATATAAGAAAGTGGTTTTAAGGTAGGAGAGGAAAAAGTTTCGAAAGAAAATTTTCAGATTGTAAATTTCAACAATAACATTTGCAGTGCAAGCTTTGATCTGCCTGTTCTAATAAGATTTTTTTGAAATTATATTTTTTTGATAGGCTGAAAACTACATATTCAATAAGGAAAGAATTTTTTTAACTGTATTATTTGTATTTAAGAGGTATGACCAAATTCGTGAAAATACATACACCACATTTTCACTGTTCTTTTCCTAATCCTTCGTAGGTAACTCAATAGATATTTGAAAATTTTATCTAAAATATATCTACAATTATATATGTATATGTACTCACCAAAGGTTTAACTGTCTAGCATAAGCCATTCCAGAGATAGGCAATTTTTTTCAGAGCATGCCACTACTTTATTTCTACCCAAATAATTACGAGAATTAAAAATTTTATTTTTTTCTCTGCTGTGCCGACCTCCCGTATATAATTTAAACTGCTTTCTTAAAAATTTCTTGTGATTTTCAAAATAATAAAATATTAAAGAAAACTCTTGTGCCCTTCACGTCTAATTATATATTCGGCGAACTTTACTTATCCACCTATAAGGAAAACGGAATATCATTATTCTTGCGTAAGTGCTTCGTGAAATATTTTTCTTGACACCCACTCCGCACCCCACTGATTCTTTACATTTCATTTCTATATATTGTTATATACCTGCAAAAAAATTTCAACTTAGTGACATTAACCGCTTACGATACATATACTTTGACACTGTCGATCTTAGACTTCAAGTCGTTTGAACGCCTTGTGTTTTCTTCCACTCCACCCTACATCAACTTGGATTTTTTCCCCAATGGATCCGCTATCAAAGCTCTTTACCAACCAATACCAAGTTTCAGTCTTCTAGCATAAGGGTTAACTGAGATCTGGAAACCAAAATTTCCCGTATAAAACACTACTTCAATAACTCCCTCGCATCGCTACCTCCTAAATCGTGGCCACTTTACTGGGTTCAAACAGAATACTAGTAAAAAAATGTTGACAAAGGGCTTAGTAGCTTCGAGCATTGAAATGATTTTGTGCACGGCGTACGGCGCGGCGGTCAGACGGACTGAAAATTTTTCTTCCATTTTTGGTTTTTAGTTATCCTGAAAATTAAAGAAAAGTATCAGTGTAGCAATTACATTTTTTTTTAATTATTCTGTAAACCTGGCTGTTTTTCATAGGTTTTAAAAAATGTTGATATTTCAGACCAGCAGCAAAGACAAGGAATTTTTTTTATCTTGGAATACTGCACAGAGATCATTACTGAACAGTGCAAACAGTAGAGGTCCTAGACGGATGACCAAAGGAACACCCAATGTAACTGAAAATAAACTAAGCGCACAGACTCCGCCTTTTTACTGAGCAGAATCATCTGAAAGGGTAGATACATACATTGTAATCTAACTGAGCCAAGTATTTGAGAAGTATATAACAAACCCCGTATCGCGGCTACGCTCACGCTTCTTTAGTGCTATATACTATAGTTACTCTCGTTCCTTCCATTTCTCACCTTGCTACCGTTGCTCCATTGCTTCCCGAAAACGAAAGAGCAGCAGCTAAATCATATGAAATACACTTAAATGTTGAAATTACTCTCGTACCATCAATTGTAAAATGATTTTGTTAACGTAGAAACCTACGCGTTCGTGCGCTTAATATATCAGAGAAGTTTTATCGTAATCGGATGAATGGTATAGGAAAGCGTACGGGACAAACAATCAAAGAATTAGAGCACCAGAGTACTAAAATTGCGAACAAATTCGAAAAGAGTAAAAACAAACAATTGTTTTTTATTCGACCGGGACCAAACTTCACAGGAACCAAACTTCACAGGAACCATCGCGGGACTATTCTACATCTTCCCAGAAAATTTGATCAAAATCGGTTAAGCGTTTTAGGAGTTTATAGGGAACATAGGCATATACACATGTATGTACGTCCTCTTTTATATATATAGATTGAGTATAATTGAGACATAGTGGTCTATTGTGATTATTTTTGGACGAGTTATGAAAGCATGACCGTAGTAAGACTCAAATCTAAGTCATATGAATTATTTTCCGTTTAATGAATTTATCGGTAGTATACCGATTACCGGTCCTCTTCTTTGCATTTACATGAGTCTTCAGCTTCCTGAATAAGAAAGTACTATAGAAATTTTATCTACAGAATTTCATCTTCACAACTGGAATATTTCGAAGTACTAGGTATGTAGCAAATCATCATTAGCTATCCCCAACAACATTTTGTATCCTGCATTAATACCAAATTTATCATGTACACCATCCTCCCTGTGAATATTCTCTAGCAACAAGCAATCTTAATTTTCGTCCTTTGTCCAGTAATATTTCGGGATTTTGAATTTCTAATGAAAATTGCCAGCTATTCTTACCCGTGCCAACATTCGAATTTAGCCTGAGGCAAAAGCGATGCGAATTCTCCAATGTATGCGACTGAAACAGGAAAATTTATCTTAGATTTAACTCACATGTTGGCCTGACATTCTAGTGATATGCAAGTCCTGACTTAAGCCCGCACGAACTAGACAAGTTGCATATTTCAGAGGATATTCCCGGAACGCATGTTTTGTTTGCTGTTTGCTGTTTGTAGTTTCGTTGAAATCCGACAGCGGCATTTGTCTGGAGGATTACGCGTCATGATACCCGAATAGTGTCACTATCGAAATTATTATTACGTTTCGTACGACAAACGGAAACATTATTTGCCCCGGAGGTAACAGCTTTGTGAGCGACAAGGGTCAGGCTTAGCGTCATAGCGTGAAATATTTCATCGAAAATATGAGAGATTTTCTCTGTAACTGGTTCGAAATCCTTTCACGGCCCAGAAGCAAAAGATATTTCCATTGGTGAGTTTATTTTCAACAATATCTATTAACTATTTGCTTGAATGTAGATAAGTATATTCCTAATTGATGGGTGGGCAATTTTTTCCAGGAATCTTTGTAAGGAAGCTTACGTGTAAGTTGTTTAGGGCGTGGCGTCAATGGAAGCAAAGGGAGGTATTGCTTACCTTACATTTTGCTGATAATTTCTAAAATATGTTTTTTCTAAATAGCGCAGAAAAATCTTGAAAAAATTATGTTTCAAGCGGTTTCTTTGGGACAATCAAAATACAGGTTCGCATGAAAACGAATTACACCACAAAAAATGCAAGCGAAAAGAAATCGAGAAGAAGTCACATGGAAGCAATTTGAAAGTTGCATCTATGAGCGTTTATTTCATTCCGTAGTAAGCCCACTGTGGCGTCATGAAAACCAATTTTCAAACACGGCAGGTTGAAGGTTATGAAGAATTTGCTTCCACGGGTAGTAGAAAAAATGCTTGGCTGAGGGTCGTGGGAATGAAGGAGAAAGCAATATGTAGGAAGCCCTTGAAAACTGGGGTTGAAACATTCCAAAGTACATATGTATCTCCTGAACGGTTGATATCTGAAGATAGAAACTCTGAAGATAGGAACTCTGTGTTGTCTAATGGGATAATAGGAAATTAGACAACGTCTAAAATTTGGCAATCGGCTGGGGCGCTGTAGGGGTGATGGTAAAGACATTTGTACCAATTGCTTCCCCTTGTTGAATTATCACGCTACGCCACTGGTTTATCCATATCAATTCCTGTATTGTGCAAATATTTTAAATCTATAGTCCAGTAGCTGGGTATGGAGTTGCCATATGAAGCTTATTTATAGTCTGGGTGGCTTAGTGGCTAGGGCACTTGCCTTCGGTGCATCTGGTACCAGGTTCGAATCTGCTTGGCGACAAGTAATTTTCGAGAATGGGATTGGGTGTTGGACTACCAGTTCACTCATCTGTAAATGAGTACCTAAGTTAAAATCGGGGTAATAATCACACACGAGGGTGACCACTTCTCCTCCTAATGTTCCGTTGGTGTAGTAATGAAATAACTCTACCATTACTTCAAGGCCTAGGCCCGATTTGGGCTGTTGCGCCATTGATTATTATTATTATTATATTGGACAGACTTGATCTTTGGAATTTTATATGGAAGTAACGTTTAGGAGCGAATTTATGAAGTGTGACAACAAAGGTTAAGCTTGGCTGCGTTCTTCAGTTAGTTTACGACTGAAATTCTAGTTTTGGGACCACCGTCCATCACAGAAAACCCCCAAAACTGCATCCCTTTTTCTCATCTGCGATTTTACTCGATGTGATCAAAATTTTTAATTTTATTTGTAATATCTAATAATAATATTGTTATGTGTGTGTTCGACCAAAAATTTTAGTTTCTAGATGTCAGGATCCGCTGACAGTAGGATACTGAAATTTGAATTTAGAAGAGGACATATAAAAGTTCTTGTACTGATAATGAAGGACACATTGAGGAGAAAAGTGTTAATGGTCGTTAAGTAGGCCTACTATCAGTATAAAAGCATTCACAACATTCACACTTTTCTTCTAAACACTTCAGTTTTTCATTATGGACAAAATAGAGTACAAACCAGTGATCAAATTTTCAACAAAGCAGGGTCGAATATCTTCTGATTTTCAAATTCGGTTGATGGGGTATATGGGGATGCTGCTTCCTGCTGGGACATCGTGAAAAAAATTGATCAATAATTTTCAAATAGGCCAGAGATTCGTTGGTGCATTTAACTAGTTTCAATTTTGTTTGTGTGTCACTTATGCTATGATCCGAACTTCAAGAAGCTTGCTCTAGTTTTTTAAGTGTTTGCCTGCGCTTACCTGAGAAATTGAGCATCTGCGTCTGTTGAGTTCTTCTACAAAAATCGTCCTTCAGAGCATTCGTTCGTATCACTTGAACTAAGATTGGCGCGTGCCAGACTCCCCAGTTATAGTCAGATTGAATACAAAAGCCCCGCATTTCTGAAAATGTTATTATTCCGTAAGCTCCAATTTCAGCTATTCGGTTAACAGAAAACGCAATTCTTGTATAGCCTGAAGGTAAAAGCGCCTCCTAACTAGGACTCTTGACTCATTTCTCAAGAGTAAAATTACCCCAATTTCGCGACATTGAAGACATCCTTTTGCGACCGGTTTGTGGTTGTGCCAGCATATAAAGCTGGCCATTTAGATAGGGAAGCCATTAAGTTATTCAGCCATCAGCCTATCCTTAAACTATTGTTGCAGAAGATGACTGAATCACGTACTTAAAACTAATGGCCGTACGTGGTGATGATAAAAAAGTACCCAACTGCCTTCATCCCTTGACGTTGAGTATCGTTCGTTTCGGTTATCTCATAATGGAACTTGTGATAATTTTTGTACCGAAGAGCAGCAACAATTTGTAGTGGTGAAAAAAGGAATTCGCGATTATAGCAGGTTGGTTGCTATATAGCGATATGGACGCAAACACGTATTCCTCCAATGCCACACTGAAGCCGAGCTCTAATAGTTTCCAGCATAACCTAGATTCTGCCACGGGGTGAGATTGCATGATAGATAATTACGACCGGACAATATACCCTGGTTATGTTGCCCCTGTTAATGCGAAGGACTCCGTAACTCGATGATTTAGTTAAATGTCTTGCATTTTTTCGGTTAATTTCGAAATCTGCAGTTAAAGTCAGCTTTTGGTGTAATTTGTGAGGAACAGTAATTTTTACCAAAAATGTGGGTTCATTCATTTCGCTTAAGCTTTGAACTTATGTCACTTTACCTTACACTTCCTTACAGATTTATTATGATCCTATCATTGGAGGATCTAGAAGTAATCCATCACGAGTTCCAGTTGAGATGAACTTATACCAGGCAGGCTCGTGCGCAGGATATCGTAAAGGGAGGAGTTTTCTAAATGTTCTATCCTGTACCCGACACTATCCAGCTTCAGGAAAACTAAACTTTGAGTTCCGATTTTCCTACGGGGATGCAGATTAATTAAGGGGCATATTCACTGGTATATTCCATGTAATTTAGTAGTCAACTATCGAGTATCGTTAACGAGAAGTGAAAAAGACGGCAATAGGTTGTGTTTTAATGCTCTCCAGAGTAGAGCACCTAATCGGCAGGCGAAAAAAAACGATCCAGGGTATTATGTGGAGTACATTTTATTGGAAGATTTGGCAGCCCTGCGCTGTCAAGTTTAAAATTTTATTCAAACATTGCAATCACTAACCTTTTCTTTTCTTGCTTATTAATTTCACTTCAATTTCTACCAAAAATTTAAAAAAAATATTTGTTCTTTCTTTGCTGCAAAACTTACGGCAATATAACTGTCATCGGATTTTATTTAATTGCAGTTCGGTTGCATTTCTGTTGTGCTGCCAACCATTAAAATCGAAACGACTATAGCGAATTCAAGCGAATTCAAGCGAATTCATCCTAGGCTCACACCATTTTATTCTCTCCGGGGTAGGATATGTAACCTAGTAAAATTAGTGGGTTTACTATCCTGCATGTTGTTGTTGTTTCACGTATACTTATGCTGTAATATCCTACTCTGGAGAGCATTAAAACACGCCTAATATTGAAGGAAAAAGGTTGATACTTGTACAGAAACGAAGCATGAAAGTAGATTTCGTCTCGAGGTGAATATGTTTTTTACAGAGCTATCCCGGAGCAAACTCGTAAAATTCTTTGCATGTGTCCACGTTGCACAAAGACGACTTCGATGTTTTAGATCGTTGTAGTATCCAATTTTAATTTTTCCTATATATATACATACATATATGGATGGACCCTTCTATCCCTACCGAATCCCTTTTCCACTTTAGACGGGTTGTGATGTTTGTTAAAATTTGTTTGTCAAAATAATAGCTGGGAGGAGTGTTGGCGGGGTTTTCAGGAATGTCACTGAAGTGATTCAAGATTTTTGAGTAACCTGCATATATGCTGCACTGGCTTCTTTTTGCTTGACAAAAATGTCTAGGGCTAGGGGTGGTAGACTGATTGCAGAGGCAGTGGTTCTTAGGCCCATATCTCACCGGGATGCCTTCATACGTCACCAGCCAACGTGGCCACACAGAATGTATGATATTGTATGACAGGTATCTAACTGGACCATTGGTTGGCGACGTGGCCGCGTCATACATTCTGTGTGGCCACGCTGCTGGTGACGTAGCCTGGCATCCCGGTGAAATATGGCCCTTAGAACTGCAATGATACATATGTATGTCCATTCACCAGGGCTATGGGGATAATTGCTTTGTCTAAGGCCGTCCCCCAGACAATAATACCGTACATAATAGGCTTGTGTAGTTCACGAACGAACTATTTCGGAAGAGTGTTCCCATAAATGAAATAAACGAACTAGTTCAGGGTGAGGCTAGCTCATTCATGCATTCGTGTATAGTATCCAAGTGAAATGAAGGAAGTAGTTCGCAGTAAGTCCTGGTCGAAGTTCATTTGTACTTACATAGTCCAGTGGTAGCGTACTAGCCTTGTAAACGCGATGTCGTGGGTTCAATTCCCACTCTACGCATAAATTATTTATAAGAATTTTTCACTTGCTATTAGTTTTGAAATCGTTAACATAAATAGTGAACAGTGCGGAATGTTTAATAGGATCACTACTAAAGGATTTAACACTGAGCAGATGAGTTCTGTTTACATTCTTATCAGATTCACTAACGCCATCAGAGATACCAGACAGTAGTTGATTTGTTATAGGCAACATTGCTGTTCTGGTTTATCACATCACAGCCAAAAGAGCACTCAAAAAATAAAAAACTTTAACACCAACTAGTACACTGCCATACCCGGCTCGATTTCTGACCTCCCATCCCTCCCCCCAAGCTGACTGGATTGTACACTACAGTGTATTAAAGGCTAACCACCTAAGTCCAGTTCAGTATCCTTAAAAAAGAAAAAAAAATATGTGGTATACTTCCACACTGGGGACCTTTCTTTTTGTTGGGTCATCACATTGAAACTGAAAATTATGGAATGAAATAAGTATTGTTGGCAGTGAGTGCCGCTGCTTCATGCCAGCAATGCACCTTTTTTTTGAGACAGAGAGAGAGAGGACTTTTTTTTAGGTAGTCTCATTTTCGTACACCATCTTTTACTCCACTCTGGCGAACTACGGACTACCCACTAACGAATTAGTTCGCAACGGATCTGGAACCGATACTGTTCTTCTTCACGATCCTTCACTGAACTGCCGTGAAGTAGTGAACTAAAAGAACGAAGTAGTTCGTATGGGATTGCGAACTCCAAGAAATCGCCAACGAACTATTCGGGATTTTTTGCAATTGGCCTTTTTGAACGAGTAAAGCGCAACTGTTACTTTCCTTACTTGTTCCTGGATGTTAGATTTCCAGTGAAGTTTCCTGTCCAAATACCTTACCCTACCAGCGAAAAGTTGACTAGTACCTAGTATCCAGGGAAGAATGGTCAACCTGAGAAATTTTGTATTTCCTGGAAAAGAAGACTAATTCTGTTTTGCGTGGGTCCACGACCAACCTGCATTTTCATTTGGAAAGAATACAGAGAGCATTCTGCAATATCACACTCAGCGTATTGGGGTGCTTTCCAGAGCCAGCAATTGTAACATCACCTGCATTAGAAAACACTCTGCAGCCTGCTCCTTCCAGTCCCAATAGTAGTTTGTTGACCACTAAATTGCATGGAAGAGGGTGTACCTCTTCTGACAAACCTTTGAGAGAAGGACTCGTCCAGCTTTGTGTTGACAATCCTCGATGTTAGAGATTTTTTGATGGTGCGCACTAGCGAATAAAAGCCGTTTCAAGAGACCTCCCCCTTCCAGTTAGTGTGTTGGGATGTTTAGAGCAAACGCTTTTTCATATTATCGCAGAAGTTTGCATCCCATCTGAAGTTGATAGTTCTAAAGGCTTGGAAGTTACGAGACTGCAAACACGTTGGCATACGGTGGACAGACGGACTTTTTCATAATTTCCTTTTTTGTGGTCTACAATCACTAAAATCTGAAAGTCCAAACTTTTATTATCTAAAAAATAATATAATAAAATAAAATTACTTCTGTAACCAATCACTCCAACTGAATAATTATAATTATATTGTTGTTTACAATTTTTGCACAGAGTTTTCCATCACCACAAGCTGATAAACATAATCCACTTATGTGGTAAGTATGACAAGACACTTGCACCCTCTGCATTTCTCATTTTCATACTTCGGTCACGATGAAAAGTGCCTATTCCAATAAAATTCACTTACTATTCATGGGAAAGAAAATACATTTTCTTCGGAAAGACTTTAACTTTGTTACCGACTCGTCGACGTAAACATGAAAATGGAAAATTCCACAACCGAGCTTTATTGCATCGCTGCAAGAATGGCAATAGCAAGAAAATAAAAAAATAGGGAAATTATTTAAAACTTTTTCGAAATTATGGTGAAATATTCGTTTTCCGGTCTGGAGATATTCCTGACTTCTTATTGCGAAATCCTAAGATCTAATTGCATTTCCATAATGTTGGAAGGTCATTTCCATAGTACAGAAAAGCAACGAAACTAAAATGTCTCTAATCTGACTGGGATTTCAATGAACACCATTAATGTTAAAACTGATTTTGATTTCTTCCGATTTTGAGATTATTAGGTTTGGCAAAGATCTGCAATCATTTTATTTAATCAAATTTAGAGAAACAATGGATATAAATGAAGAGTACTAAAAGTTACTCTTTAAAACAGAATATAGGAGAAGTTATCGAGAAATACAATTAGAAGACGTTCCTTCTAAGCTCATGCTGCGTAATTGACTGTGTCACATCTCAAAATGAACTTGCTGTATTTGTCAAGGATTCGCCCATCTCCGTTTATCAAAAACAGCTGCGTGTGGCGCGTCGCGATATCTTAAAATTCGATAGTATGGAATGCACGTCATATTACTATGTTATTGCTTTTGAATTTTCCTGTCAATATCTCTGAAAGTTTAGTTTTTTATTCTATCCCATTTACCAATTTGTATTGCCAATCAATGAATCTCTCCAGCGCACTATCGTATCGAACGAAAGCTTGAACATTTTGTATAGTTCAAAATTCGCATACAGAGCTTCGTATGTCCTAGCTGTACACAACCGCGGCAATCCAATTTTCAATAATCTTCTCAATCAATTCACAGCTATTCATTCCCCTGAAATTGCTACTAAATTCTTTAAATCTCTTTACCACTTGTCAAACAGTTCCAATTTAGAAAACCGAAGCACATAATCGTATTGGTATCATTATCCGCAATTATTCGATATCAATGACGAAGTTTTGATTGATTTATTTCGTCTAATTAAACTTAAACCTATAAACCGCACAATTCCATAATGACTATGACCGCGAAGCAAATGTTTACCTTCGTCCTACGTTTATCAGAGTAAATATTTCAGCCAAATATTCATGAAATTATTCGCTCCTGACTTAAAATTTTCAAATCAATTACACATACTACTCGAATATCAGGAAACCAGGTCCTCGGTACGTACGAAAATGGTTCCTTATAACACAAACCGCCAAACATACCACTAATTGATTTGACACATCCTGATGCCAGTGCTTCAGGATATCAAGTGAAGAATCCATAACACCGGAGGGTAGGTAATATAATTTCAGAGTGGGGGTGATGATACGTAAGGATGTTGGTCGGAAGGAGTCTCGTTTCATGGGACTAACTCACTCGGAGGAGCGCTGATTGTTGCCCCGAAACTTTTCGTCAACGTCTTATCCACGTTGCTGTGGGGAACAAAGATGTGGTCGTCAACGTCGTAATGAGACTAAACTTGTTACGCGAGAAATTTAATCTTTGTGCCAAATATTTGCCATTACTACGAGGCAAATGCGTGTACTGTGATTCACCTTAATACGTTAATGATGAAGAAAGAAATTTAATCGGTCGGTTTTAGAAATCAATTTTCGGAGAATTTTGTACGTTATGGGTTCACTTGATTTTCGCTTCTTCATCGCAAATCGTAAGTAATTTTAATTAAATATGGTTAGGTATCATGACATTGCGCACTGCCCCATAGCGTAGAGCCCCATATTGCATGTGTGAATATACAAAAGGCAGAAATACAAAACTATCTCTAAACTTAAGAATGTAGTCAAACTTAGATCGTTCTTGATTCACATCCTAGCAGATTTCATACAACCTAACATTAAGGGACGCAAATTTGTGCACAAATTTCCGCTCACAAAACTTGACACAGAACATGGAATTTAAATCTTTGAACTAAGCCAACATGAAGTACAGCTTAGAACTAAGAACATCTCCCCGGCAGATAAGCCAGCCGACAAGTATACAAAATCCCAGCGAGGCTAAATACCGAGAGAAGCATGCAATGTCCACGAACTATAAGAAGGCAAAAATTCTTTTTGTCTCCATACTTTTAAGAGCCCTTGTGTTACACATAAATTATCAATTGTTGACATAAATTTAACAAATTCAATTCAATTAATACAAAGCCGACGAGTGTTCTCAATTTGTTCATGCTAGTGTTGCAGTTTTGAAGATCAAAGATTGGAAGAATAAACTCGTTTGTACTTTTAAGTAGTCCTTATTTTAGTTGTTAACTGATAAATTAATTGTGTGGCTTACAGTTTTCTTATTTCTGAACCTTTTTTTTTAGTATTTTTTTCATTTGAAATGGTTTGATTTGCCAAGTCTCAATCGCCATTTTTTCCATTCAGTTTCCATCTGAGTCCTTGAGAGCAGAGGACGGAAAAGTATGGCTAGTTAAAATGTAAAGCCACGGCACGGTCTTGTGAAGAGAATTTACCACATTTTCACCAATTTAGTTATATCTTTTAGCCGTTTCGAGTTATCAGATTATTTTTTTTTACTTCAGCGTGCTCTTTAAATAAGCGCCAAGGCCAAAAATTTCTATGCTCAATCTCTTAGTTGGTGTAAAGCAGTTGTGTTCATTTTCACGAATTCCGATATATTCCTTAGGTTTAATGGGATATCGAATTCACTTACACTTGCAAAAGTTTTAAATTTAGTCGAAGGGAAAACCGATTTAAGAATTTTTCTATCGCTTTTACTTTACTGGGCTTTATATAAGATTATGAATTTTAACGCGTTGCTGAAAACAAGATGTGAAAGCTCTTGTGCCGTCATAGATGTCGGTGGCACTGGTAGCTCATCGAAGAAGAAATCAATAATACACAATCTAAAACCGTCACTAGCGCAATTCAATGATCAGATCTTCTGGGCTCTTAAAATCTGAATATTCCTTTACTTCCTTCTCAAAATCTGCTCTCAAACACTTAATTAAAAATTACAGCAAACATAAAGCATTAATGAAATTTATATTCTACGTAATGTACATCCTCAACTTTCTAACATCAGGTGTTCGCGAGATATCGAAATCAATTGCGTTTACACGTAATAGACCAAAAAAACTAAAACTTTTCCAAAAACATACAGAAAAACACAGCTCTTATCTAAATAACAACAATGAATTATATTTTAATTTAAAAATATTTGCATATTTAATTGGCGAAATGATTTTACGAGCACCTGGCTCCGTGTACATGTCTTTGTCAGTCGAATGAGAAAGTGTGCCCCGTGTAATATTAATTTCCCGTCATAGAATTCTACCGCGCAAAACGACATATAGATGGAGCAGATACTTATTTTCTATCCGAAATAGAACACAAGTATCTCGACTTTATAGTAGAGAAGTTCTAACGATATTTTTCGAAGAGTATAAAACGCAACATGTTACCTTTAATGGAGTAAATTATTCATGAAAAAGAGAGAAAAGTTTATTAAATTAATTAACTTCAATTGCAAGAAATTTTTCGACTACGGAATGAAATTGAAAAACGCGAAATGATTGTTTCATTCTTCAGCAATTTACTTGTAATGAGAAATTTAAAAACCATTTCTGCTTTAAAAAAGATATTGGAAGAAGGTTGAGTGGATTATAGGTGAGCTTTCGGGATTGTGTTTCGTTTCATTTTTATTTGAATAATTTTAGAACAGCGTTATTGGTTCACATATAGGATTCTTTCAGTTCGGATAGGTATGAAGATACCCAACGTAGCAATACCACGTGTTACATAGTAGAAAAATGGTTTGCCTCTTTTGAACCGCAACTCTACTTCACTTTGGTCAGCTCTTTTGAGCGGAGTAGAGAAACCGCTCTGAACAAAATACTCATGCGTTCCTATGAGACTTAATAATATATTGATATGAATTAATTGCTCAAAAATTAGCGAGTAGTCTGGGTGCAACTTTATTTTAGTTAAACGTAGGTACGCAATGCGTTTAATGCTGAAATGCAGTGTAGGTTAGTATGTGACTGGCAACCTAAAAAATAACGCCGATTAGTTACTTACTACATTTATCTGAACATCAAATTGAACTTCAGACGTCACAAAATTTGCTTCTGGTCCTTGTAGAGAGATACATTCCAAGTTGAAAACAAGAAACGTCTTAAGGCCTATAGTATCGTTGTATACACACTTTACTTCATTAAAATTTTCAAGACATTTTTTTTAAGATTAATTAATAGCTAAACTGCCACAATCATACTTCGTCGACGTAAAAAAACTAGTTCATAAAACCTTTTTAAGAAAAAAACCTTTACGCCCTGAAGAAATTTGTCAATGCAAACTTTTGTCCCCAGGTCTTTGGATTTGTAGCCTAGGCCCTTCTATCTCCGAAAAATAGCGAAATTTTCGTTCAAAGAATAATTAAAAAGTTTCGGTTCACCAAACTTTCGTACAATTCCGTGTGCTCCATTTGTCTTCCCTGAATCCGCCCTTCCAGTCTTTTCCGCCCTTCCAGTCTTTTCCGCCCTTCCAGTCTTTTCCGCCCTTTGATTCGGCTTCCATCTTCGATGATTTTGTTCTCAAAATCTTCACCCTTGCTCCTTATTCCCGAATTTTAAGACGATATCGTGATATTTTCGCCAATCTATTGCCCACTACGGATGACTATGTATATAGCCGTGGAAACTATGGACGGCGCTTCATCAATATCTTTGTTAGGGTCTGGGAAACAATTAACAAGATGCTTATGTGATTGTCTCAGAAGGGAACAGGAAGCATTTGCGATTGTCGAGAAAATTACTTCGTCCTGTGAACAGCTAGAACCTTTCGACCGTGGTTTTAGTAAATTAAGGACCTATTGTCTGTGAAGAGATTACACTGCAAAGACGAACTTTTGCCATTAATGTAAAAACGGGTAGTCCATCGAAAATGTAGTAGTAGCTGACAAATACCTTTCATTGTTCTAGAAAGTGTAGTAGAATTCAGGTTTTTTTCAACACGTTCCACATCCAATGCAATAAAATTTAATATTAAGAAATTATCCTCTCATGTTATACCCATAAGCTCTCATAAAATTATCATAATTTTTTACTTCCAAGATTGCCATTATTTTTAATAGTTAAATTAAATGAATAATTTGCCGCAAATGTTGCTTGTCTGGCGAAACTTTAAGATTGCGCTCTCGTCAGGCGGCACAAGTCACCCTCCGTGAAGCGAACAAAGACGTCGCCTTTATTCAGTCTATACTTCATGGAAAATATGAAACAATTAACTTCTAGTGCCTCACTCAGCCACCACCCCCAGCCTTCGGAATCTGGATCAGCTATAAGTTGATTCAACTACACCTATAATACCTAATCTCGTTTGAAGCACATGGCTTTATTGAAATTTCCTTTTGATTTAAACGAACCTTAAGAAAAGTTATAGGAGCAGGCATCTGTGTGAGAGTATAGAGTTTCCTCCATCGTTCAGGCTATTACAGAATTTACATAGTTTAATTATTTAGGGCTGTACCAGGATAAGACGAATTGTTGGGGGTTTCAACTTACTTCGAAAAAATCAAAATTTTACTGAATTTTTACAATGCTTCGATAGATGAAAGTTTAAGATTAAACGAAAGCTAAAACTTTGTAATAGGCTTTAAAGGCTGAGACGAAGAAGAAGGAGAGAGCAGGTGGTTGAATTTTGCTTCTTGCTTATGACTACCCTAGTAAGATTTTGATGTATCGCTTTCTGACTCCATCCCTTGAGTCACTAGTTCGAAAATAATTCTTACCCTGCGTCTACACTGACAATTTATATGACAATGACAATGGCAATATTGCCATTGAGTTAAATGTCAAATCGTAATGAGCTGGCATATGATTGCCAGGAAATTTTTGTTTGAGCGAGTCAATTCGAAGTGTCAAATTATGAAGCAAAGCAATCATTACTTCGAGAACTATTGATTAATTGAACATTTTTTTTAGTCCACTCATTTTGTGACCAAACCAAAAAAACATAAGTCTACCGGTTGACACGGAACGCTACCGACTCATTTTCTGGCAATATTACCCTTATAATTGGCATGACAATCATTGTCATATGCGTTTGGACGTCTATACTGTCAATTTGTAGCTTAGCTTAAGCCATCAATTTTGAGAGCTTAAGCTCCGTTTATAGAATAAGCCTACGAACTGTCAAACTTGTGATTTTTTCTGTATTCAAAACTGTGTTTTTAAGAATATATAGCCGCGTAGCTACTCCACTACATATGTACGAATGTACGCAAATTCCTTACAAAAGCTTACAGTAGGTTGCAAAATGAAACACTACTACGCACTATGCTTAGTTTAGCAAAGCCGCACGATACCAAAAACTGAGAAATCAGTCGAAACGAATCTATAGCTTAAGCTACCTATTCTAGCTTAACTAAACCTTAGCTTAAGCTATCACTGTGAAATCGGCCATTTGAGAACTACAAATTTAGTCCACCCAAAGAGTTTGTAACGTGTAGCACCGAGTCACGGACCAAAAAAAGTCATATATTTGTGTTTTTGTGTTCCTTTGTGACTAAAAACTCCAAATTCGATTGATTTCCATCCGTCCGTCCGTTCGTCTATCCAACTGTCCGTCTGACCATCTGTCCATCTGTTCGTCTGTCTGTTTGTCCGTCCGTCTGTCTACCTTTTTGTCTGTCCGTATGCACGATAACTCAAGAACGCCTCCACCTAGGATCTTAAAATTTTGAATCTGGATGTTTGTTCGAATTTTTAAGGCTTAGTACATTAATTAGCAAAATCGCCCAACTTATTCAATTTGTCATTAAATTAGATGATTTTGGCAAATGACTTCGGACCGTTTTGAGCTACTATTTTGAAATTTCGCTCACGCAAAACTTAAATACTACAACGACTAACTACATGACTAATTCGTTTGAAAGTTCCCGCAATCCAAAGCTTACACCTCGCACTCCTACACAACCTACTCATAGCAGTTTTGCTTGTCTCACATTCAACCAACAATCAGAGATGGGCAAAGCAGTTCCTTTTATTGAGTGAGTTAACTCCGATTCACTCACTTGAAGGGACTATGTAGTTTAGTGAAGTAGTTACAGGTCGTTTTGAAGCTCAGAGTAAATGTGATGAGGAAGTGCAGTTCATAAAAATGAGTTAGTTCATTTACTCAAAGTGTTAATGTGATGACAAAAAAAAAAATGGTCCTCACTTCCTCGGCGAAGAGGAAGTAGTTCCGAAGTTCAGAGTGAATGTGCTGACCTAAAAAAAGGTCCTCACTTCCCCACGGAAAGAACTCATTCCTTTTCAAGCAGTGTCACGTGGCGAATGGAAGTACAGGTTACCGAAAGGAGTCTATTAGTTCACTCACTCACTTCAATGAACTGTTCTGTTGGAACAGTTTACTCAACAATGACCCATCTCTACTATGAACCAGCCCTGTTCCATCTTTTATGCTATAGAAATACATTGTAAATGGCTCTGATATCTTATTTCTATACTAGCCGCGTAACGCGGCTACGCTCGCTACGCTCACGTTTGTTTAGTGCTATGCTATTATTTCTATCGTTACTCCCATTCTTCCCGTTTATACCGTTGCTCCCGTTACTTCCGTTGCTCCCGTTGGTCCCATTTCTCCCATTGCTTCCATTTCTCTCGCTGCTTCCATCTCTCCCGTTGCTTCCATTTCTCCCGTTGCTCCTATTTCTCCAGTTGCTCCTATTTCTCCCGTTGCTCCCGGTGCTTCCATTTCTCCCATTACTCCCGTTACTCCATCCTCTAGACCACCATTCTCCATCCTCCATCTTCTATCCATCATCTATCATAGTTAAAATTTAAATTTGGCGCCATTCAAACATTTTCGGATATCGCCACTTGAACTACACCGTTAAAGAAAAAATCGTTGAAAGTAATACCAGCTTCATTTGAAAGTGATGGAATCTAAGCACTACTACGCCATAAACTAAAATATAGGATTCATCCTGTAAAGGTCGCTCTTATGCACCATAATAGCCCCAGGTCCACATAAAATGGTCAATTTACTTCGTGGTATGTTTTATGGCCTTCCAGACACGTGCTTGTGCTACTGAACACCACATCCCGAGACCAACTATAGCCGCGTTCTTCCTCGCATAGTGAACAGGATCCGGATAACGTTCACTCTCCGAGTTCTAATCTCGATAACAGTCCCGGAAGTAAATACCTGCGAAGGTAATTCACGTCGTCCATCGTGCGCTCTATTATCTTGCGACCTTAAATTAGGTTGGCCAAAGCGAGTCGAAAGTAGTGGGTGGAATAGATTCATTAGTCCACTAATTGGTCTCGGAATTATCGAATTACCTTAAACTGAGCATCCTGCTTTCTAGTGGCCTTCCGCTTAGTGCCTGCTCGTTAGGTCGATTTTCGTATTGGCGTGGCACGCAACTTTGACATGCGACTCCCATGACTTTTGAGTAGGTCAGCGCGAAAGGTGTTCCGAGGATATGAAGCTATTTACAGGACGACATTTCCATATTTCGTCCGTGTTAATTTTTATGACGGAACCACTCAATTGGTGGTCTATGACAGAGTAGGCGTAGCGTCACTAGCAAGACTAGGCTTTCTTGCTTCCGGGCCATTATTTATGCGGGCGCCCCTAGTTTTGTTACAGTGGTTTTTATCGATCCTGGAGCTAGTGGCGCACCATTCGCTATGCAAATTCTTATTATTTCGGAATTCCCATTTAGTTCGTCCGTCAGGACGAATTTTTCGAAGTCATGTGATAGTCGTGGCCATCACAACATTCCCGCTCTCGAGGACCTCGCCTGGCTAATACTCTCCAGATCACTGGCACATTTAATCATCCTTATGCCAAGGATGCTTTCATATTCCCAGAACATTGACATATTTCCCGAATAATAAACACGACATTTGTCATCATAATGTCGTCGCGTTTAGGATTATGCATTTTCCGTTGATTTATTTGCATTCCAGCTTATTCCCGAATACAATGTGAAATGCAGCGTCGCAAAACGACACTGGGTTAGACGCTTCATCATCAGAATAATTTTCGTCGTGGTTTATCCGGGCGTAAAGGAATTTCTTTTGAAAGTCACGCCAAGCAGAATAAAGTCCTGGTGGCAGGAACTTGGTGCATGATGTACCTTTGGGATATAGAAGAATTCCCCGAATGGCATCTGAGAAATGCAAAGAGAACCGAATAAAGACGGAGTTTCGGCTGGAGTTTGGAAAAGTGCCTGGAGTTATTCGTAGGTTTGGTGGATTTAAAATAAAAAAATTTAGCCTAGGGGTTGCTTAAAGTTTGAAGCTTTTGAGATGACTACTTTGAGGCCGGGCGAGAAGAAATGCAGTTTCATTCAAGAAGCAAATATTCGAATTGACTTAGCTATTGCCTTGTTTGCTCCAAATTCAAACATTTTCTCGTACTGATTCCAATTTCGAATCAGAAAAATTAAGTTTCGTTTTTATTACACGAAATCAAGACGATATCATTAGGTCTGTTCTTTTAATCGGGTTTAGTGTACATTGAGTACCAGTGTTTCACGATTTTCATTGCAGTTATGCGTTTCTAATAATTTGAAAACCAATAACACTATTTTTTCTGTAAAATAAAAATTAGTTCGATGATAGACAGCGAACGATGCAGACGTATTGTCCACGCCAAATTACACGAACGAAAAACGATTTCAATCGATTAAAATCCTCTCAAGAAAGAAAAATCAGATAGGGACAAGCAATTGTCGTACCGGACTCTTGGGCCTTAATTTGTAACTTCAAATCCAAATTAAGGATACTTTTTCTAAGATTTGCACGGAAATATATTTGTTCTAAGAAACCCCGAATCCGGATAAAAAAAGTTTCTTTCAAAATGATTTGATAGTAAATCACGAAAACGAATTTATACTTTTAATTAAATTTAGCTACAGCTAACTGCGTATTCACTTATAAATACATATTTGCTGCCATTCAAAAATAGTTCGCCTAATTTTCTAAGAACCGAAGATATAAGGAGCACATACTCATTTTAGTGAACGTGAAGCAAATCGTTTCCGAATTATGTTTACGAATGAATTGATTTTGAGTCTTAGATGAATTTTATTTCGAAGAATTAGAGAAAGTGAATTTTGTTTTCAAGATCTCAAGAACCGCTAGTGCTAGGAGGCTGAAACTTGGAACTTATGTACAATTATAATAGTAAAATGTATATGATCTAGAGGAGCAATTAGAGCAATAATTTTTATTAGCTTATTTTCACGAATAGCGTTATATATTTTAGACATGTCGAGTTTATAAATTAATTTTACGTCTATGGGCTTTTCATATAAGCTCCTAGAAAAGCTTTTTCAAACTTTTCGATGTCCAACTCCTAACGAAGTGAACAGTTTTTGCGAACATCTTCACGAATTCCGATATATTTCTTAGGTCCAATGAGATATCGAATTCACTTTCACGTCGAAAGCCCCGATCACCATGCTCCTGTTCCGTTCCGTTCCGTTCAGCTGTCAAAGAAGACCTTATGGGCTGGCCATGTAAATGCACACAATGGTCGTAACGGAACGGAACAGACCGGACGAGTTGACCCAAAATTCAACGTTTACGGATCACATAGCCTCATTTGTCGTGACGGAACGATAGCATTGTGTTTCGGGCTTAAAACTGGAACTTTATTTGCACTCAAAACCTATTCGTTCAAAATTTTGACCGAGTAGTTAGACATGAGTCCCTTGTATTGAATGAAGTCATTTTCAGAGGAAACTTATATGGCTACACGAAGGACTAATGGGATTTTCTTCATATTCATACCATGAAAATCGTGAAAAATTGCTTCTGTTTGACTTCATATATTATTAACAAAAATGCATTTTTTTTGTAATTTGATTCATGAAAGATATTCTTTAAGATATGTTCTACCATTATATTAATGAAAATAACATGTTAACCATTCAAGAAATAGGTAATAAATGCACACAAAAAACTCGCAATTACACATTGTAAAAAAATTTTAAGGGTTGTTCCTGTACTAGCTTTTTTTTCCAATACAATTTTGATTTTTTTCCTAATGGGCGACCTAGTTTACATACCAGTTAAAAAGGTAATGTTATCTTACTTTCTTTTTATACTGCTATTAAAGTAGAAAATTCACATAAAAACAGCTTTAAATCAACAAAATAGCATTTAAAGTGCACGTGAGGCATTAATATCGCTTAGTCTGAAAAAGGAGTCAGTATGGTTTGAAAAGTCATACAAAACAAACACAACAGTACTGTGAAATTCCATTTCCTATACAAACTACTTTCTTCAACTTTGAAAAAAAAGTCGTAAGATCATATGAGATTTATTTAAATGGTTTATGATTTATTAATTGATTTTTTCATGGTAAGCTATCATAGAAGCTGTTATGATTAAATGTTAGTTGCTTTTCCGGTATCAGTGGTGTGAAATCCTAACACGATATCCCCGGCTGTTGATTAATCGCTGTCCCTGATGACATGACAACTGGAAAACCTTCATTGGTTAGGCCAGTTTTTATAAAATTGTGTTGGACTAGGTCCAAAGGAGTTGTTTCGTCATCGGATGGTATAGACTCTTCAGAGGGTGTATCATGCCTACTATCCGAAACACCCTTACAGTTGGTGGAATTGCTCAGGATGATTCTATATAGCGACAACGAAATGAAATTTACATATTTAGGACAAATTCTTGTCATCGCAACCTTATACTAGAGGTAGGTGTCACTGAAGATCACCTAATTCCTCAACCAATTTGGTCCAATTTTGGTTGTACGCCAGGATATATAAAGCCCAAGGTTTATGATTTATTTAATTTTAAGCTTTCTTTAGATTTAACTGTATTGTAAAGATTTTATTTTAATGTTTTTATTTTATGCAAATTTTGCTTCGTCTATGTTAATGTTATATTAACAGCAGACAAATGTGTCCTCTTTCATTCATTCAAAAATGTTAACTGCCTGCTCTCTCATCGACTTCAACAGTTGTTTTAAAACATTCCAAGCTAAGCCAACACATCAACCAAAAAATTTAATTTAGACAGGAATTTGATATTGTGGAACTGTTTGTACTTCAAATTGCTTATTAAGTTTGTATGTGGGATTCGAACCCACTACCTTAACATTTTTAAATAGAAACTTTATCATGTTATCGATGCTGGACTAACTTCCAAGTGATTGACGGCAGGTTAATTTTGGAGTTCTTAATTTTAGGTTAGTTTTTATTACAAAATTTTATTACTGGGTTAGTGTTTGACCTTTTTATTTGGTTGTGAGTGAGGGATTGCCAATGACTGGTGGCCCTACATAGTTTGATCGGTGGGCAATATGACGAAGGATACTATCAAGAACTGGGAAGTGCCTCCAATTAACAAACATAATTTACCTACTATTTATTCAATGGAGCTATTATGATTGGAGCATAAAATATATTTTTTTTTATTTTATCAGATGTAAGCTATTTTTGGAGCGTTAAAAGTAAATTCTGGAAGAAAGAACACAGAAACATTCCACTTGAAGATGTAGAGATATGAAACAAATAAATGAAAACAGTCAGGCGACATGCAAACATGTGATTTTACTTTGTTCATTTCGAGAACGCACATCACATTAAATCGTATGAAACTTTTAAGTGTTTCTTTAAGTGCGTACCTGCATACTTGAACGCAACAATTTTTTATGAAAGAAAATAGTCCCTAACACGGAAATTCTTGTCATACCAGACATCAATAAATCAGTGATAATAATTTTTGATTTTTGTAGCCCTCATAAATCAATCGAGCCGATGCATATTGGTGACATATTGAGGGTTCCAGAACTACTTAACTTAATTGCCAACAAGAATTTTTTTTTCCTGTTTTTTCTGTTGACCTTTAGCCAAAAGTGCCCCAAACCCAAAATCAATCATTTTGACATTATGGAAATGTTATGCAGCAGTAAGGGTCGACCCCGTATATTTCTTCTAATCTTATCGGGGGCAAAAGTTATAAGCAAAGAGTTTCACCCAAAAAAAAAGGCAAACAGCACATAAACTTTGTACGATTTGTTTCAGCTTTATCTGATCCGATTCATATTAGGATCCAATAAATACCGAGAGTATTGTACTGTACAGACGGTACTAAATTTGAATATTCTTATGCCGCCGATTGTAAGATAAAACACTAGAAAGATTTCCCACAATATGGAGAGCATCCACCTTTGGATCCGTGTAAAGGACAAAGTTGAGTTAGTGAGTCCCCCATCTACTCGTACTTTGCCGTACAAGACGGTTGCCTCCTTTTCCGCAATCTCGGAACGTGCAATTGATTTTATCTCGTGGATCCTCGAACCAGGACTCCACCCCCATATCATGTCTTATTTTTTATGATACAATTTATTATTCGTTCTTCCCGTTCCCGAGAGAGAAGTTCTCGGCGATACTGAAAGGATAATCACGAAAATTTTATTGGCCATGTCGTTCTGGTGCGATTTTTTCTCGCTCTCTTGGAATCTTTCGGGTCGAAACTGTTTGAAAAGAGTTCCAAGGTGTAGGGGCAAATCCCTTCGGTGTGCGCTCTAGATACCTTTGGCTTTTGTAATAATGACACACCTTTTGAATGCGACATTAGAGACCAATTTGATGTCGTTTTGAGTGGAATAAATGTTGGAGCAGATTAGTTTGTATATGGCGACTGAATGGTATTCCCGGGAACTTGATGGCGTGATTTGTCTTTTTGCGACGATTACATTTCTGAGATATGGTTATTTGAAGTAAGTGAGAATGAGTCTAGTTCGAGATATATTAGATTTAAGTGTACTTTTTTGACTAAGAACACAGAACCTAATCGTTCGATTCGATTGTGATTCATTGTAATGGAGTTATAGTAATATCAGTTGTAGTATGGTGTTTTGTTGGAGTGCTGTAAGCGATCGGATGTTCGATACAGGACTATTCGTCATGTTGGAAATGTGTATTACTTCCCAGATGGATTTGCACAAAGGTAAAGGCATTCAGGAGCTATCTCGCATGTGGAATATTACTATATCATAGCGAAGAAGGAGTGAAGAAGTGCACCATCTCATGTATCCCACAGGATTCAGTATTAGGACCCGTATTATGCAGTATTCAATATAATACACCTTACAACGTCCAGTACTAACATGTGTACAAAAGCCGTAGAAAAGGGGGTAGGATGGACTCTTAGGCGTCATATCCAATCTGTACAGATACGACAGAAAAGGCAGAGCATATACATACATATTTCTTCACTGTCTACATCAGTACATCGTGGAAGAGAATATTAGCTCCTACAAAATTTTCCAACACATGCTGAGCACCAAGGAAATCTGGGATTCAGTGACTGACATCTGCGTAACAGTCCTTATTTTGAGGTCACTTTTAAATTTTCACTATTTATGTATTGATCATGGGGTTCAAGCCTGAGACACTCATCATTCTTTTAACTATAAATCGAATCGAATACTAGCGTCCACTTTTTCTATGGGACCAGCCTTGGGTATCGCAACCAATGCCTTCAAGATATATTACAAAATCGAAAAGAAATTTCCTAATCAATCTGGTTGCTATAAAGTTTAATCTTCTAGGTCCACATCTTGATTACTGGGAGGATCGATTTGAGAAGCTTTCATTCTTAAATCTTGTAGTGTACTGTTATTTGTAGAGATTCAATGTATCTAGTACTCCAGCAGCACTTGAGCTCAACTCTTTTCCGCTCTAAATACAGAAACATTTACAGGACATTTGGAATGCTGACTGAGTTATGTTATCCAGTATTTAGAAAACATCAAATGATAGTACCTACTTTAATTGCACTGAAACTTTTATTGATTTAGTAAATATTTTTACAGCACATTTTAAGAACAAGGGCTGGTTGCTGAAGAACAAGGACTGGTTTACATGACGACTGTAAATTTTTTTTACTGAGATTGTGAGGGAGCTAGCTTATCGAGTTTTCAATGGAGTAGAAAGCAACCACTGCAAAAAATGACATTCACATTCGTTTCATTCCTGATCAATTTTTCGTTGGAGATTTTCTTTAAGTTTAAAGTTCAACATTAAGAACGCCGGATCGAATCCCGCCAACAGCAATATTATTTGTTTTTCTCAATTTCTTAATAATGGAATTTTTTTATGATAGAGTTACAGTACAGAACAGTATAGAAGCAAATTTTGAAGATTTTTTTTTGTTTTCCGGCGTCAGCGGAGTATATGGATGGAGTCTGGTGTGAAACCCCAACACGAACTGTTGTGTAACAATGCATATTTGTAATAATGCAGGCACTTCTCATTCCATTTTTTAAATTTCTATTTTTTTTTAATTTCTTATTCAATTTGTCACTTTTATTAATAACTAATCCAACCAATAACTAACTGCTGCTTTATATTATATCTTCAGTCAAATGCATAAAAATAAATAAATCAATTATAAAATAGGATCATATTCACCTTTTACACCCAACACTGAGTATTTCAAGTTTGATTCAATCTTTGCTAGTTCTGAAACAGTACCGATTTTATGAATTCGCAAATTCTTTTTAACACTAGCAACTAAAAGATAAAAATGAGTAATTGGTCAGTTGAAAGTTCGGATTATTTAGAAAATCAGAAACAGAATTTAACCTAGTTTTCGATCTCGGATAGCAATTACTACCTTGAAAATTCATGAAATAGATACGCTAAGAAACATATTTCTAAAATTAAATAACTGTAAATTTCTATTTCAGCCTATGTTATCTTAGTGTATAGCCATGTGACGTTCTAAGATAACGTTTAAGTATTACACAAAACGCTGATAAAAAAGACACCACTGTAGTACAAAAAATTGCTTGGCTCAAAGTAAATTTAGTTTTCCATGTAAATTAAGATTATGGACTCTTTTTTAATAATCAGGTATAACGACATGAAAAAGTTATTAAGAATGTTGAGAGAAAAGGTTTGAATCACTGGAGAAACAGATGTGAAACCTCATATACCATAATAAAGCTTTTCGGGCTTTTCTGAACTATTTCTATAATTCTTTAGTCACCCCAAAAGTGTTGAGAGTAACGAATGCCATTACTTATACAGTTCTTTTGTAGTGCTAATTTCTTAGATGTTTAGATTTTTGTCAGTAGATACTGAAAAAATGAACTAAATACATGCAGTAAGATCTGATGGAGTACTGATACATTATCTATTATAATTATTAAACTAAAAAAGTGAAATTAAAATGTTTCACTTTACATTCTACTTACCTATTTACCTAAACTTTAAAATAAAATTTATTGCACTGAAATTTTGTATTTTCACAGTTATTCAAACAAAGAAAAATGACTGTCTGTCCGCCGTATGCACAAATGTGTTAGATGAAAAATTAAAATTTTTTGGTGAGGATATAAAAAATCTTAAGAAAATCTAAGAATCGTTTCAGATATGATTTTGAACTTTTTACAGAAGTTTGGGTCAGTAGATCGACACCTTACAGAGAAAATCATATTTGAGTTTGAGTGAAAGTATAGGGTATGATTCACCCTCATTAAGTAGAAGAATTATAGATTTTATTTCTCGAGAAGCACTACGTACTGAAAGCTTAGAGCAGCCTAGAGATTCCTTTGTTGAAACCTTATAATGTTACGCTAGAAAAATGCTATTTTTGATAGGGGTAGAAAAGTATGGGGAAGTATGGTAATTTTTAGTGTCTTAGGAACGACTTATTCTAGAAAGTTGAGGCGATATACATACATACATATATGCTGACGTACCGGCAAAACTAATTTAAATTTACATTGGAGTTCAAAGATAAGGCAAGAACTTTATCATAGAAAGGAAGTTGTATTTTCACGAATTTCGTCTTATCTCTTAGGTCTGCAGATGTATCGAATTAATACTACTTCTACGTACTGTTTTTTGTATGCGACTAGAATTCCTTTTCCAGATTTTTCAATATTTACTCCCATGGGGAGTTAAAGGAGTTCTATAAGTTGTTACGAATTTCGACATATTTCATAGGTCGAAGGAGATATCAAATTTACTTGTACTTGCATAATCACCTAAAAACAATTTTAACAGTTTTCGACATTCACCTCAAGAGGGTGTAAACGAGTTCTGAAGTTTTCACTAATTCGGAAAAAAATATGTAGGGGCTAATGAGATGTTGAATTCGATTAACCTTTAATGAGTCATGTACACAATCACCTTTAATTTAATTGCATGAGTTTGCAATATTGAACCAGCCCCAAAGGGATATAAGATAATTGTATATATTCCAACAAATTCCGACATATCTCTTAGGTCTGATATCAAATTATATTTTTAAACTTAAAAGGCTTTTTATATAATCGCTTAAAAACCGAACTTACTTTTATTTTGTGATGTTGTTATGTCGATGTTTTAAACCCCATGTTCCTTGAAATTTAAAAAAAATAAAGGAATAAAAATTTGGATAAAATCTGATTCTTGATTCTTGTCAGAGTCTATTTAAGGTTTGCGATAATACAATGTTTTTTTAGGATACCAAGTCGTACGAATGTCACAAAGGTGGTGTTAACAAAAGCAATTCGGCAAATCTCAAATTCCATTTAAAATTATTAGTATTAACCAGATTTAATCAAAAAAACAATCTTTTCACTATCGCAATCAACGTACAATTGTTTATTAACTGAGGCTCCTACAGCTACGCTTACACTCAATTTACTTTGCATTACTTTTATTATTGCTAGAGATCAGCCTCAAGACATTTATTCGATAGAATGGACAAAAGTTCCAGGTGTAAACCGATTGAGCTCCTTTATCAATATTTACAATACACACTACTCTCAAGCGCCCGAAATACCATTGAACAACAATTAAATTTCAATTCAAAATAAATAGGTCCGGAATATTGGCAGTTAAGCTGCCGTAACGATAGCAAACTTTAATAAATAATCGCATCTCGAAGTTCTCCGAATCGCACGCAAACAGACACCGAAACAAAACATGGCCCATAACGTGGGGTTTATTGAGTCCCTGTAATCCGACAGCGTAATAATTTACTGCCGAGACGATTCCCTTTAATTGAAATTTATGCTCAAACATTATCCTGATTGGATCCATCCCATAGATACGTGTGCTTATAGCTTATCCATTGTTAGTCCGACCGTACATATATCAGATCATAAACTTAAGGCCATTATCCACCCAGTATCCTGTAATGTTGTCCGAACAGGCATTATTGCTCTTCGTCATTGGTCATTAAATCGTTCCCCGACACTTGTGTGCCATCGGTGGGCAAAAAGCAAAATCCAACACCTAGCTACATGACTTGGTTGACCTTTCATCCCACCCCGATAGCCACGTCCGTTTTCCATCCGACCAACAGTGTACAAGGACTTACCTTGAGGTATGTGTGTCAACAACACGACTATCGCTCCCAACAGGATATGGAATGACACTTAGTCGTGCCGATGGCATAGAGCAATTCTAAAGGTGCAAATTATTACGGAATTGAAAGGAAAAGAATTTGCATATGGAATAAATAACACAGGTCCTTCACATCTATCGTAACCAGCTTCAGATACTTCCCCTGATTGCGTTTGATTCTACCAACCGTCAGATGGAGTATAATGAAGGATTCGTCCCATGTAAATGAGAAGTTCTTGTGAGAATTTGGCTGCATTAGCACGAGAACACGGCTGGATGTTTGGAGACACTCTAGCCATCTGCAGCTATCTATGCATTGGAAAAGTTTCACAATAATCTGTGAAGTTTGTTATTCCACTCCCGATCCGTTCGCCGTTTCTTGATGCCAATCCCACAGTTACTTTCTCCCTATTACGGATCCGAACGTATCTCAGTCAAACTGTCATGCAAAATAGTTCCGGTGGAGGCGGAATGATTAATATGCATGAGCATCTGTGAAGCGTTCGTTATAACTAGGCAGAGGATTCGTTAGGATCTGGGAGTGCGCTTGTTTGGTCGCATTTTCCATATCAACAGCGGCAAGGACGTCTATACAGACAGGAAGTGTTACTGCATGGTAACAACTTTGAAGATACATAAGTCTATCTTGTCGCCAACATTACGTACATTTGTTCGCTCACGAAACAATCTGAATAACAATAACTTTTCTACTAATGAAATCGCAATTCAAAGAAACCTGTATCTTATATAACAATATTCTCTCTGTTTTCAGATTAAATAACATTTCTTAGTACTGTGGATTAGTGATTTATTTCTGGGTTAAGCTACCCTTTAGCTTCGTCCATGATGAAGAGGTATGGAATCCTTTATCGAAGCTTAGCTGTGGGTTCATATCGTCGGTAAGTTCGTTAAGTCGTGAAATATTGATTTTTTTTTTTTTAATTTTGCCAGAGGCCGCAGCAGCTCCCAGACACTTAGTTTCTGATTTTAATATTCATTGGTAGCCGAAGAAGCTTGATCTCTCTATTGCCACTTGTGGTAAAGCACCGGTTATGCATAAGCAAGCCACTCTCTGCACACTTGATAGAATATTCTTGTGTACGTTTTGTCCAGTATTGTCCACAACACCTTTAAAAAAAAAACAGAGTGTGCAGCACCGTGCACATGATAGAAGTGAAACTTCTTGAAAAATAAAGAAAAAGAATAAGAGAGATTTAATGTGAGAGACAGAGAGAGAGAGCATTTCAAAATAAATACAATAACACAAAATTTGCATTTTCTGAGTTTTTCAATGTTAGGTAGAAGGGGGTAGGGGGTAGAGAGGGGAGGTGGGGTGGGGGATAGAGAAAGTAGATGAGGGGGAACAATATGTAGGGTGAGGGATAGAATGATAAGGGTACACAGAGGGGGGTATACAGTGGGGGTGTGAAGGGTTGAAGTTAGGGGAAAGGGGTGTAAGAAGAAAGGTAAGAGGTGAGAGAGGGGTGAGGGAAATCAGTTGTTTAAAAAGGGATAGGTGAAGAGGGGGAAGAGATAGGAGTAGTATTTCAAAAATTTTATGGGTGTAGTTAGAAGGGAATACCACTCCCCGCAGTGTCGCTTTTTCGTTTCATCGAGTTTCGTTTCATCGTTTTTTTTCTTCTTAAATGCCCACAACACGCGGTGTTCCCAAGCGGTCCACCATCTAAGTACTAACCGCGCCCAATGCTGCTTGACTTCGGTGATCGGACGAGAGCCGGTAGGTCCCCAGCATATTATGGTAGTTTTGTCTGTACATAATATCTTTCTTTTCTATCGTGTAACGAAATGTGCTAAAAAGTGTCGCGTCCTTGAAATTTCACCGCCGCTAGGGAAGTTTCACTTCAAAACGGGTCTTTCGAAGGGGATGTACATCCAGTGTACTAGGGTGGCCTTATTATTGCCACGGAAATTTTTGGACCTGCAGAAGGCTATTGTTGCTTTTTGACTTGTTTTACAGGGTGACATTGCCGACGGCTTCAGCTACATATTTCTGTAGTTTAATACATATAGTATGTGAAGACTCATACCATTCTCGAATAGGTACCACCGGAGTTTGTGCTTAGAAAATTTCCTTAGAGATTTAGTTGGGCGATACCTAGTATAATTGAATGGCTGATGACTAGCTCATTCACTAATCGTTTCGATTCGTACAACTAAATAGTTGACTATACGAGACAAATCCCTTACGATCGAAGCGCGAATAAATTATCGCAGGAGACCTCACTATGCACAGCGGCTTATGGAAATGCACACCAGCAAAAAATATAAGATCTCACGGTGCATTCGTTTCAAAACAACGGACCAAAACTGGCTTGCAATGGCTCCAATGGGGTAGAGTCTCACCTGTGAGGAGAGCCACAAGGGTAAGTATGGACCATCATACAACCTGTTTTCTCTCTGTATTTGATCAAGTCTTGTATGTTTAATTCGTGATTATGTGCACAACCATAATATATTCCGTTAGCGGTTGGATATCGGATAACTTAATAAATAATAGCTCGATATATCCACAACTTTTAACATAGTTCGTGAAAGTATGGGTTTCACGTATATTTTTCTCAACCTCTGAACGCCACTAGAAATCTAAACTTTTTTTTGCTTTAATTACTCTAGCAGCGCATCTACATATGTATATATACTTATTTTCAACTTTCGTGCATAAACCGTGTCTGAGACATAAAAAACCACCACTCACCGCATACCCGTATTAAACTCTATAATAATCCTCAATTTTTAGAAATAAAAATCAGAATATATTCCTTTCTACCCTCTTTCACCATCACCCCTAACAACCACACTCCCAAAATTATTTCCTACTAGAGATCTACCATCCCCAACTCCTGTAAAATTTTCAACATAATATCTGATACGTTTTCTGAGACATAAAAATTAAATTTTTTAAGAAATTACTGTCTCAAGCACTATCGAGCTCCACCTCCTCCCTTAAAAAATTTACTTTCCTCTTGTGATCCCATATTCAGAAACTAAATTTTATCTTCCTGATGTAATTGGTTCGGAAGAAATTGTAATCCAAAGTCTTTCACCCTAACAGCCCCCCCCCCCCCCACCCTTAAAAATGTTAGCCCTAGTCTAATTTTGAAGTATTTCTGAGGACAACTACAAAGCGTTAACCTTCTGGCATCAATTGTTCAAGAGATATACAATTTAGAACGTTTCAATCTCGGCTTTCATTGCTTTTACCCCCACTTCATCGAACCAAACACGTAGGAGTTAATCGAATTTATCCACTAAAAAAAGTCCAACTAATATATAAACTCTTCAAAATTTTTCAGTAAATTTACTACTAAAATAATAGGAAATTAAATTCCTACTGTAGTGCATGTAATATTACACCTGTTTGATTTTATAGCATTATTATGTAATCCTTTACACCGGTAGTGTAGCATTTTTAAATAAGAACGTAAGTAAAGTTACTATTATATGTAGTTGGTGTTTTTGCATCCAGTTGGTTGTAAAATTGATCTAAATAATGTAAACTACATATATGTATATTAATGCGATTTTACTTCTTTCTATGGTAATATTACATGCTATATCATGAAATGTTGCTCAAAATAGGACATACGTTTATTACATTTTTGTATTTAGTAATAATTTATTCACATTAAATTCTCATCCATTAAATATATTGTTTCCACAGAGCTCGCTTTTCAGTTCCTCCCTTTTTTCACACAATTTAATAACAAGACATTTACATAAGTTTTAAAATATTTATTTTGGTAGAGTATTTTATAATATCTAGTTTAATATTTAATAATTTTAGTTTAAAATGAAAAAAGCACAACTGAGAGACGACGACGCACCGGCATCGATTTCAAACACCAAATGAACAGGAACGATTCTGTTTGTGAATTGGTGCGTTTTTTTTTTATAGCTACGCGATTCATTATTTTAACATAAGACGTGCTTTTACGCAAAATATTACGTAACTTCTATATATTGACGTAAAATTAAATTAAAACACATTTTTGTTGTGTATATACTTTCAGTTTTTAGAGTGTATAATATCTTATACTTATACTTATAACCTATATCGGATTTGCGAGTGTACGGGCGGCGTACGGCATTCAGCGTCTACGGCCGACAAACGGATATTGTTTTAGGTCGATCACAATACTTAATATTAAAAAAAAAAAATGAAGCTCAACGAAAGTGTAAAAAGAGTTGAAAGGATGTTCTTCCTGAAGGTGGTTCACTGCCTTGCTGGAATCAAGGAAAATTGCTGGAATCAAGAAAAATTGTTTTCCTCACATGGAAAAGTGTTTTCCTCGCATAGAACTGTACTAGGAATGAAGGAATGAGTATTGTTGTGTTCGCGAGGGAACAACCAACCTTATAAATCTGAAGCTCATATTGTACGAAAATTACGACGTCAATGCGATGAACTCTGGATATTACATCTCCACGGGCATTAAGATGTCCCTAGCGGGTGTCACGGAGGACCTGATGGGATCCCTTAAGCAGTACATTGCTCGACGTTTCCAAGCCAACGAGTTCCCTTGAAATTCGTCGCTTGGCATTTTCGCAGAGCTACCGGAATACAGTGCCACCGTTTCAACACCGTTTGCAAGTACTTTGCATCATCTTTACTTATAATGACTCCTTACCGAAAAGAACAGGCTGCCGTTAGCGACAAAACCAGTCGGCTATAAGCACCGTAAAAAAAAAAGAACAAATATAAATTGTGACAATAACGAGCACAATATTGAGTGCGAGAACAGGAAAAAACGTCTACACATATATAAGTCTATTCGCTCGGGTGACATGTGTTGTCATCAAGTGACAAAAGCCAAAGGAAGTGCTCAAAGTGTGCCCGTGGCACAAAACACCGAACACAAAAAGCCGACGACAATGTCTGAAAAGCTTTCCGCAAGTTGATAAATGTCTTTTCGGTGCTCGTAGGTTGTTTCGTCCTAGTCATCCATTTTAAATCGCTGCTGAATCTGCGTAGCGTGCGAGCATGAAATGCCCTCTGGATAGGATTACCCGGTGAAATTTTCGTCCTTCCTTTCACAGGTATATTATGCACGTGTTCAGGCGTTACATGTATGGATGGAGCCGAAATGCGGTGAGTCTACATGGAATGAGGTGCGGATGTTCCTGAATGAGATTGTAGAAGTCTAATGCTTTTCTGAACCAACCGTTGGGTTAAAGGTAACCAGCGGAGAACATTCCTTATTAAAGGAATTCCAGGATACCTGAAGATGAATTTCGCTATAGCTTTGAATGCGGTATAAAAAAAAAACCGAATGACTACGATATAGCGCGTGTAGTGATTCTATGAAGACAAAAAAATTGCTTTTGTCAAGAGATTTATGATTTTTCCAGCGTAGAACCATTCCGATTCAAATAAGATCAACAGGATTTCAAAATCGGAAAAAATGGTTGGTCGACTTCGCTCTTAAGTTGATACGCTTATCTAGCTATTCTGGAAACATTAATCCTATTGAGTTGCTATAAGGTAGAAGACCTTACAGGATCAGAGTTTGCATTCATTCGACATTGCTATGAATGTGATAGTCGTTAAATCATTTGTAAAGCCTGTATTAGATTGTATGCCACTTTGTCAAATAATTTCCGATTTTTGCTGGCAAATGCAATCAGTGTATTTATCAAATCTTTCTTTATCAAATTTTTTGATTTGTAACTCTAGATAACCAAAAAAAATTTGGCTTAAAATAATTTATCGTAATATTTTTTTGTCATATTTTAGATGGCATATATTCTGCAATCAAATTTAACCAAAGAATTTCACAAAAAAGATCCATAAAATTTTTCAAATAAGCAATGCGAAAAGCGAATTAATATAAAATATTTGTAAGGCAATTTTGACAAACATTTGATCGAATACGATTATATAATAAAATGACGAATATAATGAAATATTTGCCAAAGTGGAGTAGCTATACCCTATTATTTGAAATCATAAAATTTATTTTTATTAAATCATTTTATTAGCCCTGGAGTATTTCACGTCTCAAACAGTTTAATACATTGTAACGTATTGGCCAGAGCATCAAACAATTAATTAATTTAAATTTCATCATATGCCAGATATTTAGTCGCTATCCATCCCTCCATCTATCCGACAATGCTGTAACTCGGGAAATCGTTTAGATTTGAGGTCAATATTTAGGGATACCAAAGCTAAAGCCTAAGTTGATTATTGGATGAAATCTGTCCCTGCGAATACTTGAGAGCTATCATTGCAATTAGAGATCCTAAATTTTCGTAACTTTGATTTTAACGAGGTGCAAAAGAACAATTTTGGGGTGTCATTCACTTTTTCGGGTGTCCATTACACAAAAGTCGTTAAAAAATTGGTGCATCCAATCACCAGTTACAGTATAAGCCAAGGCTACGTTGAAAGTATCTACTTTTATTAGTAGCTACCATATAGAAGTCCGTAAAAAATATAGTCACATTTATTCAGCATTCATCATTTCTCAGTTCTAAGCGGGAAAAATATATCTTTCAAATTTTGCGTGAATTACTGATGCAATATGCAAGATGTGTCATACAATGATGTGAAAGCTTTAATTATCGCCGTGGAAAAAATGTAATTCAGTCATTCAAAAGCCAATAGAAGGATGGCTTACGCTATTATTTTAATAATAAAGTACCCAACTAGCAAACAAATTTCGCATTTTGATTTTTCAGTGGCTATAACTTCGATAAGGCTTCGATGAGACTGTTGAGCGCAAATTGTGGATTTTAACTTCGAGCCATTGCTTCGGTAATAACCTTTTTAACGCCTTATATACAAATACCAACAGTCTTATGCAAGTTTGTGGACCTTAACTTCGATAAAACTTCGGTAAGACTGATCAGCGGAGGTTTGTGGACAAACTTTGGTAAATATTTCTTACCCTGAATATTTTTTACACGTTTTATGACAAGTAAACCAAAAAAGCGAAACAAAATTTCAGTCCGTCTGTGCGCCGTCGAAAAATCGTTTGAGGACTTATAGCTCCCAAGCCCCTAGAGATATTAAATTGAATTTTTTTCTGTGTAGACAGGGTAGACCCTTTGAAGTAACCTTTTTCTGTGTGATAAGGGTATGAGTAAATACTAGGAGAGTAGATTGAAAACGAATACGCCTCTGCCCCACTCAAAAATTCGTGGGGGTGAAAAAATTTAGATTGCGATATCTCCGATTGCACTAGAAAAATAAAATAATTCGGTTTGAGTATCAAAATTGACATATAACAAATTTTTAAAAGTAAGATCTTTTTATGGGGCAGTGAAGCATAGAAGTGGAGAGGATAAGAATTTTCCAAAAATATCACGTTTCATATCTCAAGAACAATGTAAGATAGACGCTTCAAATATTTATTAGAAGTACGCCCAATAGAACCCTAATAGGGAAAAATGTTTGGTGAGGAAGGTTGGCGTTCGGAAATGGGTAAAACCAAATTTCTGTGAAAATAGAATGCACATATTTTCACGATTTTCTTCATATCTACTAGGTCTTCCCAAATATTGAATTCATTTTGTTCCTACGGATTCTTCATATAAATTCCAAGAAAGTGTTTTCAAGATTTTTTGAAATTCGATCTCTAAAAGGCTGTAAAGTGATTGAAATACTTTTTCATGTATTCTGCCATATCTCTCAGATTTGATCAGATATTGATTATCTTTTCACTTCCACGGGCTTGTTTAATAATCACCTATTTTTAAGTTTTTTTCTTTTTCAACCGTTATGTTACGCCCTTTCAGACCTCTTTTTACTAGATTTTCAGTCATCAGTGCATCTAAGAATTAACGCGTTCCGAACTTCTGCCAAAAAAATAATATAGTTGCGCCCAGTTTTTTACTAGTTTAATATTTCACCTCAGACAAGCATATGGATGTAATATTAATTTACAGGATTAGCTTGAATATAACTTTTCGCTCTAATACAAAAGTCCCTGAAATCTGGGAACAATTTAAAATTCAAATACTACAACAAGTCTTAAACCATGAAAACATAAGAGCCACTTTTTTTGGAATTTGCGATCACAAAACTTTATTATATAAAGTAAAATTAAAATACGACCGGAATTTTGGTATGTCGTTAAAACAGACAAAAGGTCACTTAATAAGAACTCTGGCACCCATATCGCCCTAGCCTCTCTTGAACATTTCTGATGAATAATTGCCGACAGTTCCAAACTTTTCACTTCACTGTTTCAACTCATAGCTGGCGGGTAAATACCAATGGTTACCGCACTCCTACTCCTGAAGAATTTCTCTTTCTAACCACAAAACAGAAAAGCCTACGCTCTACACTGAACAAAAAACTTTGCATCCTGCCATATATCCCAGCTCGCATCATAACTATCTCACCACTGTTTCATTAAGGATTCACCGAAAAAAGCAACTAGAAACCACCAGAATAATAAATAAATGGAATCCGGTATTTATCTGTCCGACGGGTTCATCCGGTTATAGCAAACCTACTCGAATTCGGTATCCTGTGAATTTTACAAAAGGCCAAACCACATCAGAATACAAAAAACTTCTCTCGTGAAAATATTTGACGAGGATTCGACGTCGATTTAACAATTTACGAATAGCAAGGCTACGTAAATTCACACAGTTAAAACGGTTGAAATTTACTTTTTTGAAACATCTAGTACAATGTGGAATAAAATTGTGCAAGAAGTAGTTACAATACATTTACTTCTTCATAAGATTAGTAACTTTACTTCAATTTATTCTTCAATTGGTTGATTTAACCATCACGAAAAACACGGAATTCAGCTCACTAGGATCACATTGGCTTAAGGGGTTATATATAGTTTTACTGCGTGAAACGATGAAATTTTCTCGATTTTTTTGACACCATAATAAATATTTATTGAAAATTTTTTGTCAACGTCGATTAGTACATGCTTTGAAGTATGTACTTGTTCCAATTTTCCATACAAAAATGTTAAAAAGTAAAAGAACTACAGGTGAATTGCAGGAGCGCCTTTTTTCAAGTCTCGAGAACGGTACATCTAAAATAAAAAATTTAAATAAATTTCGTTAGTATATTATATTGTCTAGTCGCTGAACGAAGGATTTGTAAAAATTTTGATTTAAAAAAAAAATGGCGACGGTTTTAACAAAAAGTGTACTTTTTCAAGTAAATTTTCGATTTTTTGCTGAAAAAAAGAATGTTTTGTAAAAAATTTAAGATCCTTCGTTCAGCAACTAGCCATTATCACAATAAATAAGTGGTACAAATTTGGTGTTGATCGGATTGATAGTTTTTTAGTAATCCTGTCCAACGCAAAGGTACTTTCGAAAAAACAAGATTCTGAGATAATCGCGTTTAAAGTTTCAAGTGTGTTTTGTAGTGGTTGTTGGTTAGTGGGCTCCAACTTCGGTTCTAATGCTTCAATTGTTATGCAATTTGGTGAGAGTATTCTTGAGAGAATATACTTAAAGAATATGCAATAAAAAAAATCGATTTTTTATCCATCACAACTGTAGGTATATACCCCCTTAAAAAACTTCCTCATCGATCTCGACGATTAAATTTTTACTACGTTGACTTCAACGTATTTAGGTGTGTTGTCTTTACTTATAAACGCAAGCCTCCTCCCCCCCTTACGAATCAACCATCAAATCGGCCAAATGTTCATTCATATGAGCGATTTTGTTTTAGAACTTAACATGAACTAATTATGTAGAGTATACAAAATTCAGCTGGTTACCCTTTCTACCATAACACGGCATTGAAAGGATACCTCCAAAGAATAGTGCACACAGAAGAACACCCCCTTCCGAAATAAAATTGGTACTACATACCAGCCTGTTTGTCTGAAGGAAACATTGCAGATTTGGAATTTAATTACATAAACAGCCTTTTAGCTAGACACTTACCATACCGACATACTTATGCATTATAATTTTACTTTAGTAGCAAAGAAACATTATTAAAAAAAAGGGATTACTTTAGTGATGAAATGGTTTAAGTTAAATGGAGTTAGCATTTAAGGTAGTTAAGCTCGAATAATAAATTTATCTTCATATTAAAGATAACAAAATCGTATTTCATAAGAACGCGTTTAAGCAACGATCAACTGGCTTAGTTAGATGACCGTGAACCAAAACTTTTACTCTGACTTGTTAAATACAGGTATCAGGCCCGTGCGCACGGGGGGGGGGGGGGTTTAGGGGTTCAAACACCCCCCATTGGCCTATTTTCATAGGGAAGTGAGGACCTTTTTTTTTTTTTTAGGTCCATCACATTTAGTATAGGGGAACTTGATAAAACCCCCCCCCCATCATACTTTCCTGCGCACGAGCCTGACAGGTATTAATTGAAGGCGTTGAATATCCTGAGTAACGTCACGTTGCAAGGCTTTTACGTATATTGTAATCGAAAAAAAAATTTAACATATGCTTTAAATTTACTGTACTTTCCTGTAAGGTTTCTAAACTTTACGCATGATAAACTACGCTTCTAATTTAAATTGAATTTTTCTATGAGCATCTCAACTGCCAGACATTTAATGTGAGTACCTACGTAACACCGTCGTCTACCTTTCCATCGACCATTGACACTTTTTTTTAAATATCTGATGTTTTTCTTTCAGAACTCCCTTGCCACCGTGCCATTCTACAGATGACTTAACGCTTATCTTCAACGAGTTAAAGATGTGTCTGAGCTGGAAGAGTTTGTAGTGACATTTCCTCAGCTCGCTACCAATTCATAAATGGCGTTCCAAGCACCTTCGTAACGGATGCCAGTACGGAAAAAGGCATGCCAGGAAAAAAAGAGTGGACAAACTCCCTAGGTCGTGGAATTGGAAAAGTAGCAATCGGATGACAAAGCTCGAAACCTACCAACAGTATAGAGGGATGCTGACGAACGGATAAGGGCTTCATGTAAAATAAGCGAAGCAATACACAAAGTTGCGAGCTGGAGGAAAAAATTACACAAAAAGAGCACATCTACAAGATAAAAACACTCGTGATGCTTATAATATCCTTCCACGTTTTCACTCCATCTTCATGGCAGGAAGGGAATACTTCATCGTTCAAAGATGACTGATCTTTATCTTAGAGGAAATGTATGGTAACTAACGCTAGTGCTGCACTATGGATACGTGATAGAAAATACTTCAAATAGGATAAGCCGGCAAAGTGGAGCCCGAGGGTAAAACTTGTATCATGTGTGTTGTAGCCATGTTGTTGGATTGCAATTTATCTTAAAGTTGAGTGATTTCTCTAATGATTTGTTTACTCTCGCTCCGGTTTGCTTGTTGAGGACAACACGTTTGAATTATTATTACGAATTTCAGGCACTTTTCAACTTTTATGACATACGAGAGCGTATTTCGTGATTTTCTGGTCTTATGTCACGAAACACACGATACTTGTGAGAACACGAGAACATTTCGTGAAGTATTTTCGTAGAAAACCAGCTGAGCAGAGCATCCATTTCTTTTCATATTATCCACGAAAAACCAAAAACTCAAGCTAAAGACACGAAAAATCGTCTCGCGTATTTTTCGTCACTTTCTCGTTAAGCAAAACCCTTTGATGCCGTGAAAAAACCGCCTCAAGCAGAGAAAACGCACGAATCGCGAATCGCGTACAACGAAACGCGAGAAACTCACGAGAAACCTCTACACACTATTCACGAGAAAGACGTGGTTGACGCGGAATAGGCGAAACGTTCACTCGTGAACGAGCCATCTCATATTGAATCAACAAACAGATTTACATTGGCATACGAAAATGGGACAAACATATATTTTCGTGATTGTTTTTTTTTTCCACGAATATCGTCATAGTTTCAGGTTCGTTAAGGTTTTGAATTAATTTTAATTCTGCGGCCCCTTATTAAAGAAATCACTCTCAAGACTTTTTAATATTTAACCCCTAAGGAGGTGTAAAGTAGTTGTGTACGATTGATGTATTCCGACATATTTCTTAGGTCTGTATCAGATATCGAATTCGCTTTGACTTCTAAAGAGTTTCAATATAATCGCCAAGAAACTAATTTGTCCATTTTTCGATATTCAGTCCACTAGCGAAAGTAAGGGGTTTGTGTAAATTTTTACGCATGCTGTGAAATATTTAAATATGTTTAGTCGAGAGAGACATCGAATTCGCTTTCATTTCATGTCAATAATGTCAAAACGTCAGTCAAGGTTTACAGCTTATCATGGTGTTCAGTTCACAAATGAGCAGCGTTTGGAAATTATCTCAATTATTCTGTGTTTTATTTATATACGAAATTTTTATGCCCCCTTGGACCCTTCAATAGTGTCATAGCAACCGCATAAGTTTCAGCATATATTTATAATGCATTCAACTGATTCCGTGTTTAAACGAGTCGTTTTCGAGGTATTATCGAAACCATTAAACCTCCCAATCCCGGCTAATGATATCATATTGCTAATTATCATACAAACATTTATTAGTTATTTCCTCGAAGGATACTTTTGCAAAAAAAAATCCTCTTCAAAATTTGTGGAAATTTGAGAGCTCTTAGCATAGGAAGCGCATGCCACAGTTTGCCTCGAGCGAGCATAACTCAAAGTTCGCAGAATTTCCAAAGTCTTCGTAAGCCTTTCATCCTTGAGCTCGTACTTGACTTTATAATCCTGGCCGGATTTTGTAATGCGTAGCGTAACCAAAAACCAATCCCACTTCTGATTTTGAGTTATAATGAGAAAAGTTTGCATCATTTCATTCCCAATTATTCGCTTTCAACACGATGATATAGAGAACATATTGCAAATTAACGAAGCACGAAACTTATGCATTGCGTTCGTGTATAGCGCGAATTTTACCTATCGCCACACCGGTGTGTTTCTAAATCTCATTAACATATCCCTTTCCGTACTTTCCATCTTCCCTGGATGATTGCTTAAGCTCGAGACTGGCAGCTAATTACGTTTACATGGGATTCTTCTAGCAGTTGCACAAGGTACTCGCAGGATATAAATGGGGCATAGCCACACTTAGGATTTTAGTAGATTATCAAAGACGCTTGGCAGGAGTGCTTGCATGCTTCAGATGCGCATCATGGTAATGCACCCCCTTTCACGGTGATAATTTTACCTATGGGAACAAAGTACTTTGTGGTTATGCCGTGTTCTGTCATCAACGAGTTGACAACTTTATAGCATCAACCACAATATGATGAAGTTGCATCTTTCGGAAAAGGCTGTGGTATATTCCACATATGCACATTGTACAATGCGACCAAGGACATCTCTTTTCCATCCATTAATGCATCTGCATTCGAATCCGAGTATCTCCTGGTTATGCTCAAGACCTAAACTGTCAAGGTAGCTCTGCGGTTGATTATGCTGCTACGATAAAGGTCCTGTTCACATTCAGATGACAATTAAACAACCAACCGCAATGACAAACAACATTATGTGATAGTAGATGCATGAATTCGTCTTACTTGGCCAATGTTTCACCAGCACATTATGTACAATTAGTAGTATTCAGTTACACTGCCATATTTCAAATATGGTTTTGTCTACTATATAATTGTCATATTTCGTTAAATTGGAATTAGATGTTTGCCCAAAGGATCGAAAAGGAAAATACTATCTGAAATCTAATCCGAACCAACAGAGGTAGTATGTTTGCTTGCGTTGTTGAAATGGAATAATGGTCAATCAGAACTGCCTAAGGGACGATAAGAGAAATTGAATATCTCTTGAACCAGACTAAATAAATTTTCGTTCTGGGAAAATTGCAATGGGGTATTCCAGTTAAAGGTTGCACCTGTCGTAAATAAAGCAAGGTAGAAATTCTGACTCGAGTCTAGATACCAGTAGGTATACAGACAATTTTTTTTCCGCTACAAAAATAGAATGCGGATCTCCGATGTAACAGGTGGATGTGTTTGCCACTACACCACAGAGACATAAAGAAGAGATTATTGAATTTAGTGATATGGGTGAAGGAATATAAAAAATCGGCCACGACTCTGGCCGCAACTTAATTATTTTACACTTCTTTCTATTTCCCCAATCACTGAACGATCGACTGACTACTGAGCGGTTGCTAAGATAAGTTAAACCGTAAGCAAAAGTACAACTCAACGAATGACTGACTGATTAGTGAGTGACTCAAATGAACTGTTTTGTCCATCTCTAGTTTAAACTACTTCTGTAGTGTCCATCTATATATACAAACTAAGTTTCAACTTTCCAGAGTAAGTTCTTTTCGTGATTCAAAATACTACCCCTCTTATATTCCTTGCTAGGCCAATCAAACAGTTTATTTTTAGGTGTGCATATATGAATGATGAATGCAGCCATCAATTTTTAGATTTCGCTTTTTGATTTTCCCTTTTCACTTCCTACCCTTACTCATACACTCCCACTCAAATTTTACTTTATTATCTTCTAATAAGAAAGTATTTTTATTTGCGCCTGAGGTCTGAAGGGCTCACATTCTGTATAAACTTAAAGGCCATATCTGGTATGTTTCCTGAGAAACAAAACTTTTTTTAATTTCTATCCCAAGCTTACGTGTTCCACCATACCTTCAAATATTTTACATTTTGCAGGCAGCGCTTAAAAGTTTTTACACAAAATTTGTGCTTAATATCCCAACGTGTTTGTGAGCTACTCGTCTACATACGCATTTGCGTACGGTGTACGGCGGACAGACGGACTTTTTCTTATTGGACCTTTTTTGTTCATCTTTGGGCCGTTGCGCCATAAAATAAGATATTTAAATTTCTCACCTCCACCGATCAACCCCTATTTTCACACCCACAAAATTGAGATAATTTGTAATATACTCCCTTAGAATCTTCACTGTTCACCACAAATTATATTCGGTGCATTCCCTTTCTAGTCCTCTTTAACATAAGTAACTACTCCATTTTGATGTATTACTTCCCGGTACAAAAGGCAGCGATCACAGTATCCAACCTGATGGTGGTTTGAGGTCACTTATTGGTCCGATTTGAATGGTCCGAAAACCTCCCCATGGACAAGAGGTAGTGTGTAGACTCGTATGTTACGCGTAGGATCCACAACTTTTCAAACTTCACATTTCCATCACCACATACTAAAACCATTTTCGAACCTAAATGCCAATAACTTAAGCTGAAAACTTTCTTCCAATTCGCCTCTCTATCGAAATACACGTACAGAGGATATTCGTAAGCAATTTTTCAAACACCCCCATCCCAAATCAAATTATTTGTAAATGTATGGTTGTCGTACCCGAAGGAGCAATTCTTTGAAAGTGATCCCACAAGAATTTCAGTTCTTTCTTCTTCACGAAACTTTGGATTTTCCGATTCTAAGGACTAAAAAGGGATGAGTCATTTGCACTGTAACACTTCCTGGTTTCTGATGGCACCCTATCGTATTGGTTCAGTTCACCTAGAGAAATTGAAAGGAGTTATTTCGTTGCCGACATAGTGGAGAAGGAGTTGAAAAATTCATTTCCTGCCACCGGGTTGTTTGTTTCAATTTGCACGAAAAAGTAAATAAGATAAATGGGCTCCGACCTAATGCCACAGAAATGTAATCGCTTTTATGTTTTATGGTCCTGGGGATGCCATGCTGGTTCTTCGGGGAACCAGGAATTCACTACTATACCCATTGTTGCAGAACCCAACTACCACCGTAAAATCAGGGTTGAGTCGAATGGTAGCAGTAAGTAGGTGCCAAATGGGGAAAAAATCTTAGAACCGTGTAAAATGCTTCACAATATTATGCTCTAGTTTTTACTCCCGAATGTAATGGAGGTATTAGCTTCGGACGAATTTTATTGCCCGTATTCTATGCAAATGAGAAGAATATACGGTCTGCCACGGACCATGGGGGCGTTGTTCCATACGAAGATATTTCCATTGTAATAGCCATGGTGTTATTACAGATGAAATATGGGGAGCATATTACCAGCAGGATCCCAAATTTAGATTAAGACTTTTAATTTCAGTTTTATTCACCTAGGACCTCTAAATTGTGGTGATGAAGTTCTGAGACGGTTTAATTATAAATTTAAGTAGTTTACCTTCGAGCTCCTCTACTTTGTCGAAATGGAGTGGCTAGTACCAAAAATCTGAGAGATAGCCTAGTTACATCCTTTCTTATATCGCCTATTGCCTCAACTTTCATGTGGAGGAGTGAACACTTACACTTAGTAGTTAGTGCACTTACTATTTTAGTCCACTTCGACTTATGGCGAGAAAGTTAATTTAACAAAAAATTAAAGATATACATTACCACTTCATGCTATTTCTTGCAAACGTAGCTTTATTTCAGGACTCCAAAGGATCCCGTCTATTGAATTTTTCAGGATATGGTGGCTCTTGCCGGTGAGATCGAGTAGTTGATGTTAAGTCAGCTTTTCTGTTGCACTGCAAAAGAACAGGCTATTATGTTTAAGAAAATGAATTACTGATTTCTTTTGCAAACGTTTTACTTTATTATTTATAATACAGTATTGCTATCGATTTTTAAAAAAAAAAAGAATTTGCAACCCTGAAAAATTTTTTTTCCACGTTTCATGACTAGTAGACACGAAAAAAGCAATAAAAATTTTCAGTCCGTCTGTCCGCCGTACGCCGTACGCCGTACGTCGACCGCCCCAAATCGTTTGAAGGCTCGTAGCTCTCAAACCAGTGGAGCTATTAATTTAAATTTTTGGGTGGGGGTAGCGACGTACGGGGGTGGGGGTTGAAATACTTAACATTACGATATCTCCCAAACCAATGGCACCAGAAAAACAAAATTCGGTTTGGATATAAAGCTTGATAAGTAAAGATTGCTCAAAGTAAAATCTTTGAAGGGACGGGGGAGTATGTAAGTGGAGGGGATAAGAATTTTTCAATAATAACACGTTTCATATCTCAATAACAGTGTAAGATGGATGCTTCAAATTTTTACCAGAAGTAGGCCTAATAGAACCCTAATAGGGAAAAAAAAGTTTGGGGGTGTGGGTGTAGAGGGTGAGGGTGGGGAAGGCTGAGAAGGAAAAAGTTCCGATGTTAATATCTTAAGTACCTACGATATAAAGCTGAGACTTGTTATATAGATAGAGCTATAGTTGTTGCATGGTGGAAAAATATAATATTTTTTAGGTGTAGAATGGTACGGTGGTGGGGGGTGTTTCTCCTAACTTTAGAACAGCTTATGCTAGAAAGTTGAAACTCAATGTGTATATGTAAATCAACTAGAAAAGTAATTTTGATAAAAAAAAAATTCGGATATTCATTGGCGTTCGGAAGGGGAATCAAAAAAAATTATCAGTTAAAATAAAATTCATTTTTATTTTACGGATTCTTCATATGAATACCTAGAAAACATTTTAAGATTCTTTTTAAAATCTAGGGGTCGGAGGTGTAAAGTGGTGGTATTTGTTTTCATAAATACCACCATATCTCTCAGGTCTGATCAGATATCGAATATCTTTTCACGTCCACGGGCTTGTTTAATAATCACCTATTTTTAAGTTTTTTTATTTTTCAACCTCTAGACCGCATTCCGGAATATGACCCAATTATTTAATTCATATGTTACACCATATTCTAACCGTTTCCCGAACTTTTTGTTAGGTTTTCAGTCACATAGTAACATACACCGCATCCCCGAATTAAACACGTTCCGTACTTCTGCCGGAAAAATAATAAAGTTGCGCCCAGACTGTTGGCAGATTTCTATTGAAATTTCGATGGCAATACGAGCTGAAAGTGAATAGCAAAAGTTTGTGCGATGAGTGACTAATTTTGAACAATGCCATAAAACTCCATCCTTACACATATTCTGGAAAAACAGAAGTATGTCCTTCAATAGGAAATATCCGCCAGGCTCAATTACCTTAACTTTTTGAAGAATTGCAGTCGAGGCGCCAGACTGATTTCTATCCGAAAACGACATTAATCTTAAGATGGACCAAAAGATCATGTCCCGAATAAGCACAAGGATACTCCTAGTGCCACAGGCTGCTGGCGTACGTATCCGAGTACAATACGAAGAACCAATTGAAGTGTTGATCGGGCAGAAATTAATATGGAGTTCGGCAACTGCCCATAAAAACCCCCTCCCCTTCCCCGCTTTCTCCGCACTGAATTTCCTCATTGTCCTATAGACAAAGCCACTTTATCCTTTTGACCAATTGTATGGTCCGAAGTAGTTTGACGTATTTTTATTACGGTCATAAAACATTTTTATGACCACGCCGAAACTACGAGCGTAGAAATCAATTTCGACGTGAAAAGGAATCAGACATTCACGTGGAGTATATCGAAGTTTTTTTTTCACTTACGGCTTTATCGCCTCGCACAGCATTATTGTTCTTGGCCAATTATTATTATTATTGCTAGCGAATGATAAGAAAGTCTATAGATAATGCAATAAGCTCTGATTGGCGATAGCAGGGTTTACGTAATATTCTTCGGGGGGTTGCTGTTAAAGCGAAATGTGTTGTCCTTGAAGATTATAGTTGAGCCATGTAGTGGCTATCGCTGATTGTGACACAAATTTTGGTAGAACACATACATCACTTGTTTCAGACTTATAAATCTTAAAGAAAATATATCATAACAAAAATGATGGTTGATAAATTCAATTTCATAAAGAAATACATCATATTTTTACATCCACATCCTGCGCACCACGAACCACTTGACCAATGGCTAAGTTTTAAATATTCCAATATTGAAATAGAATAGCGTAGAAAATTCTTCAATCTTTTCGAATTTTCCGCACACCCTACCAAATATACTGGAATTCTCTCGAGTTAATACATTCGCAGCAGAGCTTGTACACAAGGGTGAGTTTTTCAACGACAACAAGTTTTACTAAAAAGTAGTTATTTTGAACAAAGTGTTTTGTGATTTTGTTAAGTTAACCCAATTGTTTTTTTTACTTGAAAACCCAGCAAACTCCTAGCTCGTAACAATTCACAGTGCGACAAATAAGTTTCGAGACTGGTCATGGATAACCTCATTAAGCAAAAAATCTGGATATATTACATTTTTTTTATTCAAAATATTCTCCGCCAGTTTCGCTTCTTACACCGATTCAACAGTGATTCAAATGCGGGTTCTAGCTAATTTTGTGGAATAGCCTCCACTGCTCGTCGAAAGTCATAAAAAAAAAACATTATTTCAACTTCATTTTCAACATTGGGAATAGTGAGAAATCGCATGGATCCAAATCAGGTGAATACGGTTTATAATTCAATACACAGACTTGATTCCGAGCCCAAAATTAACGAACAATGAGTGAGTTGTGACTCGGTGCATTATCGAGTTCAGTGAATCACGATATTCGGACCGAATACGACGGATTCTGGCCATCATACGCTTCAAAACATCGAAATAAAATGCGTCAGTAATTGTTTGGCCAGTTGGAATGAATTCCCTGTGGACAATTCCTTTGCTATCGAAGATTGTAATAAGCATTGTTTTGAATTTTGAAGGAATTTTCAACATAGACAAAGAAGTTGTTTTAGGAGAACTGTACTAATTTTGCTATCTATCGACCGGTTTAAATAAAACTGGTATTACCGGAAAGAGAAGTGTCCCAGCATTCACGGTCTAGGTACATAGATGGTCCTACCAATTACTCCGATGTGGTTCGAGTCTCGCAACTTATTTGTCGCACTGTATATGTTCATTTCAGCTGGATAAAAAATTGACTAGAAAGGGCGAAGTACTGCACAGGATAATTACGAAATTTAAATTTAAACAAGACCTAACTCCGACCTTTTTTATATTAAACTGATGGTCTTTGCAAATAGTTCTTAGGAATAATTGTGTCTATTTAAATCCCTTTTATTAAAATATAATAATAATAGTAATATTTTTGTCTTTTTAAGCTGATGGTCTGTGTAACTAGTGCGTAAGAATAACTGTGTGTATTTATATGCCTTTCATTAAAATAAAATAGTATAACAATTTTTCTTTCTCCTTTACAAATTTTCTTACATTACGCAGTTATCCGACAAAGGTGCTGTCTTTTATGTGATGTGCAGAAATGAGTGTAGAAAAATAATATGAACTAAAAGTTCATATTCTTCATATTTGTTTTAACGAGGCACCAGGAGTCCGGTATGGCCAATTTTGATGATTTATGACTGTTTTCTTACGAATATTTCACGTTAATGACAACAAAAAAACAAAATAAAATTACACCACTTTATTAGCTGGTATGTAAACTAGTACATGTATAAAAAAAAAATTCAAAACTGCATTTGGAAAAAATGCTATTAGAACAACAACCCTTGTACATTTTTTAAAATGCGTAAATTCGAATTTTTTCAACTGATATTTCCTATTTCTTGAATAAATAACATGTCATTTTCTTTAATATAATGCTACAAAAAAACTTAATGAAGGACTTGTATAAAAAATTTTTTAAGATATTTTCATTTCTGTTAATAATATATGAAGTCAAACTGAAGCAATTTTTCACGATTTTCGTGGCAAGAATTACATAAGAAGACCGCATTTTATTGAAAAGTATCATTGATAGTAAAATTAATTTGTATTTCTAGAAGATAAATCAATGAAAATATTATTGATTTTTAATAGTTATGCCTTGAAATAACTTGAAAACATATAACACTATTTTTTTCTGTAAAATCAAAATTAGTTCGCTGATAGACAGCGAAAGATGCAGGCATATTGTCCACGCTAAATTACACGAACGAAAAACGATTTCAAACGATTAAGATCCTCTCAAGAAAGAAAAATCAAACAGGGACAAAAAATGGTCGTACTGAACCCATGGCCCCTTAAGTGTGGCTGGTAAGCGCCTACGTGATTGATTTATGGGAATTTAGTACACTATTTTCAAAATTTGGACACTAAACCCATTTTCAGGTTTTGATAGCAGCTCAAGCCGAAAAGTTTTAGTTATTATTGACGTGAGTTCAGTTTTACCGCCATTAAGTTAGTAATGTAAAAATGCCACTACATTATCAGACTATCTCTGCTTGATGCAACCATTATCTCATGCCATTTTTGCATTTCAAATTTTGATACAAGTATTCTCAATTACATCATTCCCTGGACTGCATATATTAGGCCTTTCATATTACTGATTTCATTAGAGCCAAACAGTTTTATCCTTATTCCTCAGGATACGACGATGTCATCTTGTTCCGAGGATATTCTTCCTTTTATTCTACAAGGAAAGCGCCCTCGAGCTAATGGGCTTCTATTGAGTCCATAAAGGATTTAAAGGAAAATCACGTCATAAGAGTTGCTGGTGGCTGTAGATAGACACTAACAGCAAGCAGTGCTCTCTATTTTTCACGAGGCTATGCGTCTTACTGCGGACAATTCACTTAAAGTTACACTAATTAATTGCTGATATCATAAAGTGAAAAGTATTATGCGCCAAGGGGACGTTCACTGACGGCATGGTAGATTTAACTATGGAGAAGGATATGAAGCAGCAGGAAAAAGCCGTGTAACTGATATTGCAGTTAGTGGCACCAAGTGCTTTCGAAAGGAAATTTACTTTAAAATTGCAAGTACATATATAATCTGTTTTAAATATGGTTCTCATCCATAACATGTATTGTTAGGAAATGGGAACAGAAGACTTAATTGTTGATGAAAATTCAAATTTAGTGGAAGCAATCTCATGCCTAAAGAAGGAGGCAGCATAATAAAAATTGCATAAAAACAAAGTTTAAAGAATTCGAGAAAAGGAAGCTATTTGTAGCCAAAACTTGCGAATTGTACTGAAAAACGTACAAAGTCTTTTCCAAGCTAAACTATTGAGAAGGAAAAATAAGAGTGAATGTTTCCAAGTGGAGGAGGTCTGATTTGGAAATGAAACTTCCGTCCTTTAGACGTTCCTCATTTCTTTAGACAGGTTTTTCAATCGCCACGCTGCAATATGGTATAGGGTGAATTCCGAAGTTGCCGTATTTAGGAAGTACAAGCATAGGTAAGTAGGTCTTTCAGGCGGGAGTAACACGTAAGTACAATACTTTCATATGGATCAGTAAATTATTTCTTTAGGTTTTATGGACTGCTTTATTTCTTCTACTCCGTTTTGAGAAAAAGGTTTGGTTTGGTGCTTAGTGGCCACCAAAAGACGAGATCTTATTTTTAATATTTTTATTTCTGATGCTGATACTTGAACAATTTAAAACTGACTGAACGAATTCGCTTCTCCCGTTGCTCTTATACTTTTTTTCAGGTAGTGTTGGTTGACCCCCACCATCGCTGGTGCGGTGTACGTGCATTTCTGCCGGTGTGGGGCACATGAATGCCATATTTCTGAACTGCTGCAGTTCTCTTCTTTCGGATTTGTAATTTTTTCAAATAAAATTTTTGGTGATCTATGAAAGCGCATTGAAGCAACCTTCCTTGGGAAAACTGGTGAAATCAGTTCTGCCGAAAGTTGCGTCTTAATAGAACCCGAATTTTTGAATGGTGCAGCAAGAGATGACCAGTGTGATTTAAATTGTAGTCTCATAATCTGTATGCCTATCGTGGATTCTCAAAATTCTTACTACTCCTTTTCATTTTGCATTGAGAGTGTGCTACTGTCCGGCTCAGTGCACATGTGAACATGACCTAATAATTTTTAGTACCTCTTCACAGCCCTGATTCCTTGCATTGTAACAGGTTTTTCTGGATAAAATTTCATTTAAACCAGTCGATTCAATAAACTCCAACAACAAAAAAAAATACTGTGTGCAATACTTTTGAACACTATTGTGAAAAAGAAATCAGAAAAGCGACGTAGCTAAACCAACTCTTAACTGATTTCAGCAAATGACATCAGAAAATTACTTCGAACGGCGGAAATCTCTTCGAAATTGCTGTCCATCAACGGCCAATTACTTAGCTGTCCGAACTCGAATCCATTTCAAATACTCGATGAAAAGTTTCAATTCCATTTCCCGAGTGGTCGCTTATATTCGACCATTTTAAACTCAAGCCATTTTCTAAAGTACTCCGAAAATTGTCCTTTCTCCTTCTGTAAAACATTTTACTCCTCGAATAGCCCGATAGAGACGAGCTATAGATCGATTACAAGCAGAGCGTTTCCGAAATGGTCACAGTTTCGACACATTGACGAAGAAGAACCACAAAAAATCTCATCTGTTTCTAGCATTTTTATTTATTAACTCGCCGAAGAAAGTTTTTCTTGGATAGGGTAGTTTTTCAGTGTGAGTTCCTACTAAGCTTTGATTTTTATTCGCCACATATTTCTGTGCCAACTTCATTGTGGGTGGTGTTTGTGAGGAGTGAGGGGGGGGGGGAGGAGTGTGGCAAAAAAGATTTATGAACGATTCTTTCGATCCCCATATCAACGAGATTCGTCGGCTTTTATATCTTTTATGAGAGCGAATGCCGTACGTGTGAGAAGTTGCGGAAGGATACAAAGTGGCCTATTTTGAAGCAAAAATTGCGAATATATTCGCGTTGAATTTGTAATGAATTAGGGCCAACTTAGTTTTGAAGTCATTGATAAGATTGGTTTTAAAGATTAAAGTGAAATATGAATATATTTTATCAGGGGTATTTTTTACGGTATTTAAATTGTACATGGCAAGCAGATTTTGGCACAAATTTATGTTTACGAGATAAACTGTTCGTATTGTTGTTCTACTGGACCGATGTTTATTTTTAATCAATTGTTATTATTAATAGGTACTTTTGCACTTTGATAGTGTAAATAACCCGGGTACTCAATAGGAATATAAAAATTTTGTATATAAGAAAGACCTAGATATTCACAGCATAGCATTGCTAATATAACAGCTAAGAAAAAGCTTGGCCAAACCGTCAAAATGGGTGAGCTGATGCTTATTTGACACTTTAAAAATCAAAAATTAAATTAAATTCTATAAAAAATTTGAATTTTTTCAGGTCAACTAGTCGAGACAAGAACCGAAAAGGAATTTAGACACAGCATTGCTACGTCTGACGTCATTAACTGTTATAACTAGACGTAGAGGTAGACGTAGACGAAGCAAGGTACGACCTTAGTAGAGATTTTCTCGTAACCTCTTGATTTGAAAATCGATTTGGAGAAGCTAGTAGATTTGTGAAATCGTGAGATGGAAACATGAATGATGGGATGAACCTGCTAGAGTTTTGTCAAAATTTCAGGATTTCTCAAAATCTTATCTGATATCTTTTGATGTAAAATACCGCAACTTGTTCCAGTCGCAATTTAACAATGGCCATGGCTATAAAAAGTCAACTTAAATTGTGAAAAGTGAAGTTAGTGGGACGTGTTGAACTTGAGTTTTAGGTTAACACGTACCAAGGGTCATTTCAATAAATACCCGTATTGCGGTTGTCGTAGTCGTATCGAATTGTGAATGTCGTTTTCATACGACATTTGTCGAAAAAAACGACACTTCTGTCGTCAAGACGGAAGGTCATCGATAGAAGTGTCGTTTTTTTCGACAAATGTCGTATGAAAACGACAATCACAATACAGAATTGGACTGTCGATTTCGATACGTCTACGACTACGACAACCGCAATACGGGTAAAAATTGAAATTGTGTAAGCACCGTGAACAGCAAGATAATAGAAACTCCCTCCGAATACTTTCATCATTTCAATAAAACCCAGCTAGTATCGCCTTCATCTTTTCAAATTGAAACACTTGCTCCTTGAGTCTTAGTTGCTGAAATGATGTTAAAGTTTTCACTCATCTTATCACTCTGAAAAACTTTTCACGACATCAGCATACGCACACACATATGTACAACGTACCCGTGCATATCATTCTCGCAAGAAGACGACTGAAAACACGAAGAAGATTGTGAAAGTTCCTTGCACTGTTTTGACGGATATCAGTGAAACACGGATGTTGAAGAAGTTTCCCGTTGACAAGTGACACTGACGGGAATTTTAATCATATCTTATGCATATGCGTCTGAAAGCTCAGGTGAGATACACACAAGCATAAGTTTTATCAACGCTTCAAAATCACAGAGTGAAATCCGACACGAGTGTGCAAAGTCGAGGAGAAGGAGCGTGACATGATGGTATCGAAGGAGCAAGGACCAAAAAGACGAATCAGGTCACTTAGTTCAAAGGTTAATTTCCCAACGGTATGAAAATGGTTTCGGATGGTACGAGAGCTCCTAAAATTGCTTGAGATTGAAATCAAAAATTGGAATTGATAGGCCCCGTTCGCAATAAGCAGTCGATCAAAACTGAAATTTATTCAAATTGTCTACCGTACTTTTTCACTCTTATCACGATCCCTGCATCCTACACCTTTTTTTTTTTTTGAGCAATCATTTCCTTATTCGTGTCGTTTCGAAAGGAACTTTTCCATTTTCCATTTAGTTTGCTCCCAGTTGGAGGAAAACTACTATCAATCAGCAAACAAACTTCTGTCTCTATTTAACGAAAACTTGCCCGAAAGGATATATAGTTCCCATCTATACATGAACACAGAGAAGGACACCCCAGAGGCTCTTTTCCATTCACGACGATATCAAGAAAACTTAAACGGTCTTTGGGACAAAACTGTGTTGTCCCCCTTCCAAACCAACGTCTATGAACATCAAGCAGACAAAGTCAGTTCGCTAGGAATCCTAATACATACTCGAAATCTATCCGTTTGCCGACTTAACGGATATGGCAGCAGACAAACCAATATATGGGGACAATGGGAAAATAAATTAAATCCTTCGAAATAAATCCTGTGTACCGCAGGATAGACATATAAACTGACATGACGAATTGCTGCCATTAATCACAGTGTAAATTGGTTGGCAGATTTCGAGATTCGTCTGATGGCGAATCCACTACAACAATATTACAAGGCCCGGATATGCCAGGGATATTTTATGCCACTTCACTAACTGCTAATCAATGGAATTAATTATCGAATCCGATAAGCACGCCGCAAGGACATTATTATAAATGTCGGTCGGCTGAACTTCATCATGATTATGTTAGTTATGTCTGCGGGGACAGTTGTGATTTAGCGCGATATCTTAGCGGATTGAAGGACTCTACGGATATGAAGGGATCATGTTTGAGATTGTTTCACTTGACATCCTTCACGTTAAATAAAATAACTGCTTAAAAGGGATAAAGAAATGGGCGCATTATTAAAATCATAGCGGCATCATAACCATACACTATCCATTCACATTGCTATGGCTTTTACGCTCTTACTCTAGTTTTTCCTCCTGGAATTTTTTGTTTTTACTATATATTTTTTTAATTTTGACACCCAGTTTTGACACCCAAATTGAAAACCTATTTTCGACAAACAATTTTGTAACCCGTTCACCAAATAAAAAATACAAATACAAATAAAATTTATTGAGTCTTTAAGAACTAATGATCCTATACAACGAAATATAGAAAATGTCTGACAGCGACTTTAATAAAGTCAAATAACATATATTACATTAAAATACGACCGAAGTCAATCAATGGTGGCAATTAAAAACAATAATTATAAATGTAATCGCCATCTGCTCACATGGCTTAATTAGCTTGAAAATCCTTAAACTTTAATTAATAAAATATCTTAAACTAAATTAACTTAACTAAAGAACTAATAAATCACCAAATAAACAACTTGCCGTTTATTGCAAAGAGTATGAAATTTTATTGCATTGTTTTTAGAGGGTTGTAGTCGACTGAGAAAACAGATTGCTCCGCTTTTCGAATACGGTCCCTTTCCACTCTATTTCATTCTCTTTAAATTGACCTAAGTGATATGTCAGAATTCGTAGAAACATACACATTCAATTTATGTACACCCTCTTAGGAGTTGAATATCTCAAAATCCCAGAATTAATTTTTAGATCGTGATACCGAAAGGCAGACGAGTTCGCCAGAACGGGGTACAAGATGAGCATAGAGCCGGCCGACGAATTAATTCTAGGCCCCATTGTTAAGGCAATGATTAATGTTGAAGCGCTCTGACAGATGGAGGAGGCCTGGATGAATCTGTCACTATGCCACAAGTAAGAATCTGCAGGCCAAAACTCGATAGGAGGAACTCTAGCCTTATTTTGTCTCTGGGCAGGGACATTTACAGACAACTTATAGGCGTTCTGACGGGACACTGTCCTTTTGGAAGACATGGAGAAAGACCCGATGACCCGACACTGGAGCCGATACTGGAGCCGACACTGGAGCATCTAGTGCGTGTGAATGCGAAAGTCTGGCAAATTAACAGATATCGGTACTTGGGGAAATTGTTCTTGACCGATCTATCAGAAGTTGATTCCTTTATTAAGAACTGCTCTCTTCAGAAAGAAGAGTAATATTTGAAATTAGTAGTAGTATAGCCCGGTTTGAGGACTGTTGCACAATGCTTCAGTCCACCCTTCTCAACCTAACCTAACCTAGATCGTGATATATGAAACCCATAGAAGTAAAGTCGATTTCGGTTTAAAAGATTTTTCAGAATTCGTAAATCATTATATCGAAATTTGTGAAATTATACTCAACCACTTATTCCTCCTTAGGGGTTGGGTATGGGAACATTTCGAAAAATGTTTCTAGGTACTTTAACAAGGAGTCTGCAGAAGTAAAATTAATTTGATAACTCGACATGACCAAGAGATATAACGAAATTCGTAAAAGTGTGGAAAAAAACATCCCCACTCCCTCACCTCTCAACCCGTATTTCTAAATTGGTCGACTATTCTCGCTTTTCATAAGTTCCAGCCACCTAACATTAGCGGATACTGAGATCAACAAACCAAAATTGTTCGACTAAGTCCCATACTTGTAGAGGTTTACTCTATCTACCCACCAAAAAATTTCAGCTGAAAGGGTTACAAACATTTTTCCGTACGATATCTACCGTGGACAGACGGACAATGTTTTATGGTATGTACAAACATAATTCCAATCGATAATCATATCTGTCAATTATTTGTTGGTTTTGGCCATAGAGCTATAACTAACGGAGATCGCAAAGCGCCGTTTCTGTATAAAGCACTGTGAAGCATTTTGATGCAAAATTGAACATTTTTGTTTGGAGCGTTTCATGCCCGGTGGCAGTGAAATGCAAATAGTAGCGTAGTACTTAAAGGTTGGGCTTTTTTTCTTTTCAATATCGGAGTATAACATACATGTGAGTAAAATGCTGATAGTAGCATAGTGAATATCGCCGGTCCTTTGCAAGGCTTCAAAAAAGTCGCTGCACGCTATCTCCATTATACATATAGCTCTATGGTTTTTGCGGTCCGATGTTCACATCGTTTTGATGATTCGATGGTTTTAATCATAGAGCAACGAGCAACAAGCAACGAGCAACGACTGTTTTGAAGCCTGACGATTTCTCGCAAAGGACCGGCAATATACACTTTGCTACTATCAGCATCTTACTCACATGTATGTTATACCCCGGTCTCGAAAAGAAAAAAAAACAATCTTTTTAATACAAGACTTCTATTTGTATTCCACTGCCACCTGGCATCAAACGCTACATACAGAAACGTTCAATTTTGTATCAAAATGCTTCAAAGTGCTTCATACAAAAACGGCGAATTCCCGTCTCCAATATTTATATCTCTATGGTTTTAAAAGGTTTTATATGGACTGATCTGATACCAAGCCATAAGTTATTTATACTAGCACCCTGCACTTCTACTTAGTCAAAATATTTATTTTCGGCTAGTAGTCAGCAGTGATGACATAAATGAAAATTTCTAATAGGGACCATAAAAATATTCAGAAATATCTGCCAAACTTTGAATGGTATGAATTACAAAGTAACTTTATTTGTAAAACTTTATTTAAATTTAAATTTATTTAATCTTTTTCAGAACAGCTTCTAAATGAAAGTTTAAAATCTAAAGCAAAAAGTTTTGAGAAAAAAAGTGAAATTTCAGTGTAAAATTCAATTAAAAAAAAAAAAACGCCAGATTTTTTGAGAAAAGTTAACAATGGTTTGGAGGAAGTCAAAAACAACAAAAGCAAAGTCCGTAAGGAACTTAAAGTGGTACCAATGTCTCATGATACGTCCCTTCGGTTTTGCTTGCTATTCGGTTTGTTTTTTCATGCTTGCGCTGCAAAAGCCATTTGGAACGACGGAAATGTCTAGTTCTATCGGCGGAATTGGTTTTTAGATTTTTTATTGTATTTAGTATCTGATTTATATAATTTAAATTTAGTAACAATTGTAAGTCGAACAATGTTAATTTGAGCTTTAGCAAGCCATTGGAACGCCGGATAATAAAAATTATGATTTGAGTTTCACATTTTTATCTGTAGATGATTTGAATATTCTGCGTTGAAACTACAGAAAATCTAAGAGGGGAGAAAATATTCCTAAGGTGTCAACGATTAAAAACCTTGAAATATTTTCAAATTTGTACCGGATTACTTCGAATAACTACCTAGGGTCCTATTATGATTCAAATTGTGATATCGGGTTCGCAATGTCTTAACGATGCGCACCAATCGGATTTCTTTAGTATGAATCAATACGAAGGCGTTATTTAATTTCCCAACTTAATTCCAGAATTTCAAAATATTTCCAATTTAATGTCGAAATAGGAACCGAAATTCATAAGTAAAACGAAGTTGAAGTAATTTTATTGGTATCGGGTCAAAATCCCGTTTTGCAAAATTCAGTCTTCCCAAAAACCAGTGTTTTTAAAAATCCCGTGTTCCAAAATCTCGTTTTCTCAAGAACCCACTAAAATTAAAAAATCCCGTTTATAAAATTACGTTTTTTCAAAATTATAATTTTTAATTTATAGTTTTTACTTAATTAAATAATATTTTTCAAATTCAGTTTATTTTTAAATATATGTAATTTTATTATTATTATTGATATTGGGTTTTGATTAGGTAACTAGGATAGGATGTGTAAATGCGTGAAAAAAATAGAAACTAAAATTATTTTGATAGCACCATGGGATCCAAGGACGCAAGGGATCTTGCGAGTCAAAAATGCATGGAAAATAATTATGAAGGAATATTTTGTTGTTCGTTTTTATTGATTGTCATGGTAACCTGAAAGGCTTGGATATTGGATTCAATGGCGTAGCAAAATAACGTGCTACGGCACTCTTCAAAAGATGTCGTTGGGCGTAATAAGAAGAAACACTGGCGTGAAGAAAAGGTGTAAGACGACTAGATCGTTAGAGGAGACGTGTCCCTTTTCTGAAGTAATTGATGTTCTTGTGTTTTTTCTTGATGGGATTGATTGCGCTAAATATTAAATTAAACTGAGGCGAATATAACTTAAATTAGTTGTTTTTGTTTTACAATAAAAATAAGTTTAGAAAAAACGTTATATTTGGGGCCATTTCGAACATGCAACTGTAGTTAGAAAATAAATAGGTAAAATATCCATTTCTCTACAAACGCTCTCCCTCCCTTGAGCTCACAATAATATAGCAAGAAGATATTGTTAAAAATAAGTCTGACATAAGCTGTATTACATTCACTTTGGATTTATAAATCAGCTTAATGCTATGTTCAGACTATGCGTTTTAAACACATTTAAGTAGGCAAAATTCACGTCTCAAAAAAGTAGTGTTCACACTAGGCAACTGGTTTTATTTTGATACCTGACAGCTTGGCGTAAGTTTTTCTGACAAGTAGATATTCAGCTGTGTTTCATTACCAAATTTATGGTGTGTAAATTGTTTAAAACAAATGTGTTTGCATAGTAGTAATAAAAAATGAATTTATTAGTTAATGCAGTCGTTGCACAAGCACAAAATTGAATTTCTATCGCATTACAAAGTTTCTTCCAAAGTTTACTTCGATTTTCGCGAGAGTCGCAGTGCGTGTTTTCGGTTAAAAACGTCGTAGCTACGTGTTTTCGTAAACGCCTTCGGGAAGTGTTTTCAACGCATTTAACTCGATTTAAACGCGTCAATCTCGTAGTCTGTACATAGCATTAGGCTGCTTTTCAATCCCATTAAAATGGGAAATGGGAAATTTTTAATGGATTGGAAAGCTGCTTTAAGGAGGGGAAAAACGGATTTATAAATCCCAATTAAGGCATGGATTTAGCTTTTTCAGTGCAAAATTTAAAAAACCAAAGTGAATGTAATACACCTATTGTATCGAAATTTAGTGCTTATCAAAAAAGTACGGATTTAAAATCTGAGAGGATTATACTCGTATGTTTAATCCGGAACAAAAGTTTGTAACGCTTAGAACAAAGCCTTACACCAAAAAAATTTAAATATTATTTTGGGCTTTTTTGGGGACGAAACATATAACTCCGCTTGATGTCCGTCCGTCTGTCTGTCCGTTAACTCAAGAACGCCCTATGATATAGACCTTTGATCTTGAAATAATTTTGAATCTGGATGTTTGGTCGAATTTGTAAGGCTAAGTTCGTTAACGAGCCTCATCTCATCTAGAGTATTATACGGTTGCTTGCAGCTTATCGTAACTGCTGTATTTTTATGCAATATATGTATTTAATATGTAGTACATATATGCAAAAAAAAATTAAGTACGCGCTAAAATTTTTTGCTCATAAAACATCTTGGCTCTTTTTTTTATTGTGGAATGTCCCATCCTTTTATAATACATAATCAAAGATATTATAATACATAATCTAAGATATTATGCGTAAATTCTTCTACAACGCGGACTTCTATAACGCGGTCTCACTGCAATAATTTGTAAATCTTTCGTCAACTCTTTTTTTGAGACACTTGAAAACCTGGCAACCGTTCCTGCTCAGGTATCCAATCAAGGATAGCTGATGTTGCTAGACATAGACAAAGAGAATGAGATTGAGTGGAAGCGGACCGTTTTCGAAAAGCAGCGTAATCTGTTATCTCAGTCGACTACTACAGTCTAAAAACATTAAACTATAAATGCAATAAAATCTCATACTTTTTTCAATAAACACCAAATTGTTTATTCGGTAAACGTTCCCACCAAGTTATTCGAGCATCGAACATAATCGTTTGACTTATGTTTCGAAACAGCAGTTTCCGTCGCTCTTTTAAGTGATTGGGAACCCATGTAAAATTATTGGTTACCTAACTGGTATTTAATTGATTCCGGCTAGATAACCAGTAGTTCCTCTACACTTTGAGCATATTTGAAGTTTATTTTCGAATAAATCTGCCGCTGGCGGTAAAATGCTCCTCAACCTTGTAAATACCATATACCAAAATAAACGTTGAAAGCGTTCGAAGTTCTGACTTTGATTCATAATTACTTTTACGGAAACTTCCCTTCTTCAATTTGTTGTTCGCGTTCATGGCTCGTTCGCTCACGATAATGTTGACATTTATTACGCTCGAACTTGATTCGCTTTCAAAAGCAGGCAGACAGGCTGTTGAGCAAACAAGTCGACTAATCTAAAGCGAATTTAATAATCATCCCCCCCCCCCCCCCCGATTCTGATGATTAATTAAGTTTTGAATTCCGTTTCGATAATTAATTAACGTTGGCGGGGGTGATATCGCACGGCAGCAACGACTATGATCTGACGAACTGGGAGAGGACATTGTCGGATGTCGACTTTAAGAAACTGTCACCAAATTGCAAATTACTTGTGCCGACAAATTCAAATTTCTCTGTCATAAGTCGTCACGCCTTACATTGCTCCTGTCAACTGAGTGAAACGACCGTGAGAATGGCAACTAATTTTCAAACGATCCGACAGAGTTAGACACACAAGGATAATTCCTACTAGTTGTCTGTAAGTAGCACTTCGTATTCAAATCATATAAGTTTAATGAGCAATGCGAGATTTAATGCGAATTTTATTGAGCAATAACGTGAGAACTTTCTGGATTTTAAGGTAGATTTTGCGTTTGAGGTAGATTTTGCCGTGAGACAATTTTTAAAAACTTGTGATTAGTTGTTTATTATATTATATAAATTGGGCGCGACTATATTATTTTTTGGATAGTAGTCCGGAACGGGTTTAATTTTGAAATTCGGTAAAGGTTACTATGCGACTGATAGCTCAAAGAATAACCAGGTTGCTACATAATTTTGGAACATAATCTTGGAACATAATTTTTTAACCTACACTTTATTTCAGAACAATACCACGAAATACCCATGAAATAATAAAGTTGTGCCTAGACTGTTGTCAGTTCAAAATTTTTTGGCAAAATAAAAATTTTAACAAAAAAAAACGATTGTTTTTCATTCAAAAAACGATTGTTTTTCATTTGTCCCCTGAGATATGTTGTTGAAACCGTGTCAAATTTTACTTTATTATTTATAATACATTTTCATATTTTGATTTTCAAAAAAAAAAAAATTTCTGCCCTCAAAATTTTTTTGTGTACATTTCATGACACGAAAAAAGCAACAAAAATTTTCACTCCGTCTGTACACCGTACGCCGTACGCCGTACGTCGACCGCCAAAATCCTTTGAAGGCTCGTAGCTCCCAAACCAGGGGAGCTATTAAATTAAAATTTTTTCAAGGAATAGACTGGGTAGACCCCTTGAGTTGACATTATTTTCAGGGGTGGGGGTGTGAGGGGAAAGGTGGAGGAAGCGTTTTAGACGAAAAATTTTGGTTTCTAGATCTCAGCAACCGCTTATATTAGGAGACTGAAACTTGGAATTGCTATAAAGCTTTAATAGCGGACCCATTTGCAAAAAACTTGATGATATGGGTGAAGGGGTGTGGGAGTAGAGGGGAAAGCAATGCGTCCGAAACGCAAAAAAGTCGAGATCGACACATTCTTAAATCCATATCTCCTAAACCATTAATAGCAAGCAATTTAAACTTAACAAATATCTGTAGTTATGTAGGAGAGTAGATTGAAACAAAATTTTTGCGTGGGGGTAGTGGCGTACGGGGGTGGGGGTTGAAATACTTAACATTACGATATCTCCCAAACCAGTGGCACCAGAAAAACAAAATTCGGTTTGGATATAAAGCTTGATAAATAAAGATTGCTCAAAGTAAAATCTTTGAAGGGGCGGGGGAGTACGTAAGTGGATGGGATAAGAATTTTTCAAAAATAACACGTTTCATATCTCAATAACAGTGTAAGATGGATGCTTCAAATTTTTACCAAAAGTAGGCCTAATAGAACCCAAGTAGGGAAAAAAAGTTTGGGGGTGTGGGTGTAGAGGGTGAGGGTGGGGAAGGGTGAGAAAGAAAAAGTTCCGATGCTTATATCTTAAGAATCTATAGTAATAGGAAGCTGAAACTTGGTATTTAGATAGAGCTATAGTAGTGACATGGTGGAAAAATAGAATTTTTTTTAGGTTGTGGGGGGTGTTTTTCCTAACTTTAGAACGGCTTATGCTAGGAATTTGAAACTCAGTACGTATATGTAAAATAACTAGAAAAGTAATTCTAATAAAAAAAAATTTGAATATTCATTGGCGTTCAGAAGGGGGGGGGCAAACAAAAATATCAGTTAATATAAAATGCATATATTTTCACGATTTTCGTCATATCTACTAGGTCTTTCGAAATATTGAATTCATTTTTATTCTACGGATTCTTCATATGAATACCTAGAATGTGTTTTCAAGATTGTTTGAAATTCGACCCCTAAGAGGGTGTAAAGTGGTTGTATACTTTTCATGAGTTCCACCATATCTCTCAGGTCTGATCAGCTATCGAATATCTTTTCACTTCCCCAGGCGTGTTTAATAATCACCTATTTTTAAGTTTTGTTTTTTTCAACCTCTAGACCGCATCCCGGAATATGACCCAATTATGTTACACCCTTTTCTAACCGCTTCCAGAACTTTTTGTTAGGTTTTGAGTCACATAGTAACATACACCGCATCCCCGAATTGAACGCGTTCTGAACTTCTGCCGAAAAAATAATAAAGTTGCGCCCGGACTGTTAGCAGATTTTTTGTTACAATATAGACAACATTTTTTTTTTCTTTTAGCTCCGTGCGATTTGAAGCATAATATGTATTAGTATCTATGGTATATTGCCAGCGGCACTTGTCAGAGTAAGTCTCGTCGTTAATAGCTGATTCTGAATTTTCCAATTCAATATAATGATAGTTTTAACGTTACTGGATTTTAATTTAATATTATAATGTTTTTGAAATCATGAACACTACAATTTCTTATAAAACATATTTTCCTTAATTAAATACTTATATTTACGATGTTCAAATTTCATAAAAACTTGATTTGTGAAAAAAAAAAAAATTTTACTGCCCTTTCTTGGTTCTTTACATTTTTGAGACAAAATTCAGAATCAGCTGTTGAATTTCCATTTCAACCGGTACTTATTGATTTTGTATGGAAAAATATGACAGCTAGCAATATAGTTCTAATCCATATATGATTTGAAGCTATGAGGCGAATAAAAATATATTCATTTATTGAGTGACAGCCCAAATCGAGCCTTGGCTACTTTCCTGGTCAAATCTGGAACATTGTGGTCATTCCTTCATCCAATTAAAGATTTTCTCCAAACATAGTTGTTTTCTCTACACTCCGAGAAAACCTTCTTAGCATTGACAAGAATGCACTTGAATACGACAAAAATACTGTCAATATACGTCCAACAAAATACTTTGTCGTATTGACAAATTTCATATATTCTTTGACAAAAAACCCACTGTCTAGACAACAAAAAATTTAGTTGAATTGAGGAAAAATTTTGTAGTTTTCGTATTTATGACAAAAATAAATTATCATATCAACGTCATTTTACTTTATTATTTTAATAATTAAGTATTGTGATTGATTTTTTAAAAAAAAAAATTTGCTACCCTCAAAATTTTTATTTTCACGTTTCATAACTAGTAGACGCGAAAAAGGCAATAAAAATTTTCAGTCCGTCTGTCCGCCGTACGCCGTACGCCGTACGCAAGATCGTTTGGAGGCTCGTAGCTGCCAAGCGCTTTGAGATATTAAATTGAAATTTTTTTAACGAATAGACGGGGTAGGCGCCTTGAAGTGACCAAATTTTTAGGGGTGGGGGTGTGAGGGGGAAGGAGGGGAAAGTGTTTTAGACCGAAAATTTTGGTTTCCAGATCTCAGTAACCCCTTATGTTAGGAAGCTGAAACTTGGAATTTCTATAGAGCTCTGATAGTAGATCCACTTGCAGAAAAATTGTCAATATTGATCAAGGGGTGTGGGAGTGGGGGGAAATGTAATGCGTCCGAAACCCAAAAAAGGTGAGATAGACACACTCTAAAATCCATATCTCCTAAACCGTTAATGGCACACTATTCAAACTTTAAACATATTTGTAGTTATACTAGGAGAACAGAATGAAGAAAAATTTTGGGTGGGGGAAGTTGTATATGGGGGTGGGGGGTGAAAAACTTAAGATTACGATATCTCATGAACCAATTGCTCTAGAAAAATAAAATTTGGTTTGGGTGTAAAGGTTGACAAAAAAAGATTGATCGAAGTAAAAATTTTTAAGTGGGAGGTGGAGCATAGAAGTGGAGGGGATGAGAATTTTTCAAATCAAACACATTTCATATCTCAAGAACAGTTTAAGATAGATGCTTAGAATTTTTACCAGAAGTAGCGCTAATTAAACCCTAGTAGAGAAAAAAGTTTTGGGGTTGAGGGTGAATAGGGGGAGGGTGGGGGAGGGTGAAAAGGAAAAAGTTCCGATGCTTATATCTTGAGAACCTGTAATGATATAAGCCTTAAACTTGGTATTTAGATAGAGCTATAGTAGCGGAATGCTGGAAAAATAAAATTTTTTTTAGGGGTAGTATGCTACGGGGGTAGGGGGTGTTTTTCCTAACTATTAAACGGTTTATGCTAGAAAATTGAAACTCGGTGTGTATATGTAAATCAACTAGAAAAGTAATTGTGATAAAAAAAAATTTGAATATTCATTGGCGTTTAGAAAGGGGGGCAAAAAAAATTATTTGTAAATATAATAGATATAAAATTCATATATTTTCACGATTTTCGTCATATCTGCTAGGTCTTTCCAAATATTGAATTCATTTTTATTCTACGGATTCTTCGTATGAATACCTAGAATGTGTTTTCACGGTTTTTTGAAATTCCACCCCTAAGGGTAGTGTGGTACAAGTGAAGGTGTTTTTCCTATACATGGGACGGCTTAAGCTACAATGTTGAAACTCGGTGTGTATATGTAAATCAACTAGAAAGGTAATTGTAATAAAAAAAAATTTGAATATTCATTGGCGTTTAGAAGGGGGGGGGCAAAAAAAAAAATTTGTAAATATAATAAATATAAAATGCATATATTTTCACGATTTTCGTCATATCTACTAGGTCTTTCCAAATATTGAATTCATTTTTATTCTACGGATTCTTCGTATGAATACCTAGAAAGCGTTTTCAAGGTTTTTTGAAATTCAACCCCTAAGGGTAGTGTGGTACAAGTGCGGGTGTTTTTCCTATGTATGGAACGGCTTAAGCTACAATGTTGAAACTCGGTGTGTATATGTAAATCAACTAGAAAAGTAATAGTGATAAAAAAAAATTTGAATATTCATTGGCGTTTAGAAGGGGGGGGGGGCAAAAAATATTTGGAAATATAATAAATATAAAATGCATATATTTTCACGATTTTCGTCATATCTACTAGGTCTTTCCAAATATTGAATTCATTTTTATTCTACGGATTCTTCGTATGAATACCTAGAAAGTGTTTTCAAGGTTTTTTGAAATTCGACCACTAAGGGTAGTGTGGTACAAGTGGTAGGTGTTTTTCCTATATATAGAACGGCTTAAGCTACAATGTTTCTGCTGACGTTAACAATTGTAATGACGTCGCAATCACTACTCCATCAACAAGCAATCTACCTGCTGCAATAAGTTCCAGTCTCGTTCCGGCGAAGATGCCTCGCTGGATTTATGTGTCTCGCTGTGACGTTGTGACTCAACCGGAAGATGTGGTAAGCTTTGTCAAAAGTAAATATAGTGACGAAATTTCCACGGAACTTCCTTGCTATCGGCTTACGAAGACTGGCGAAGACCTCAGTAACCTTTCGTATGTTTCATTCAAAATTCGCGTGCCTCATGATATGCTACAAAAGGTCATGAAACCTACGTTTTGGCCGAAAGGTCTCGTCGTAAAGGAATTTGATTCGAGATCTCGTAAAAATTTTCGGACACTACCATCGAAGGAAGTTCTCACCTAACGCTCAACACCAACTCGCATGTCTCAAACATTGCATCCGTATCGAACTTATCAAATAAAAATAATAAATCGTCTATTTCTATTTTTTATCAGAATGTAAGAGGTCTGAAAACAAAGGTAGTTACATTTCGAAATGCAGTTCTATCCGAAACTTTCGATGTTATTTGTATTTCTGAAACCTGGCTTAACTACTCAATTCTTGATTCCGAACTTTTACCAGATTTTTATAACGTGTATCGTCGCGATCGCGATCTTCTATGTTCAAATAAGTCTGATGGTGGCGGTGTCATGATAGCTATAAAAGATAACTTGTTCTCCGAGGTCTGTACTGATTTCAATTGCAGTTTTGAATGTATTGCTGTAAAAGTTAAATGTGCAGGATATTTTCTATACATTTTTACTTGTTATGTCGCGTGTAATTCATCGGCAAGTCAACTGACTGCAGTCTTCGAATCTCTGTCGTTTTTTATAAATCAGTGTGACCCTCGCTCTAAATTCGTCATATGTGGTGATTTTAATATGCCATATGTAAGATGGTATAATAACATTCCGGCTACCTTGCCTTCCTATTCTCAACACCTTTTCCACCTCGAATCCTTTATGGAATTTTGTGATATTACGCAACTAAATTTTACTCTGAATAAGAATGACAGAATTCTAGACCTAATTTTTTCGAATCTTTGCTCCAACGATATTGGTATTTTTTCTTCTACTACAGAACTTGTACCTGTTGACTCCCATCATCCTCCCATTGAGCTTATGGTTAAAATAAATACATGTAACCGTTCATCGTTAACAAGTCGTTCAAAGCGCAATTTTTTTAAGTGTGACTATGATGTAATCTCTTCTGACTTACATGAGCGTAATTTGCTAGCAACCCTGGAATCTGAGTCCGTTGTCTCTACTGTTGACAATTTTTACAGTTCTTTAAATTCAATCATTTCTGAGCGTGTTCCGCTCTACTCCTTGAAACGCAGTTCCTTTCCACAATGGTTCAACCACACCAGTATTAAACTAGTAACCTTAAAAAACCAGGCACGGAGAATTTTTCTCAAGAACCGTAATGCTGCAAACTCATCCCGTTTTGCTGATCTAAGAAGGCAGCTAAAGAGTGAAATAAAGAAAAGTTTTCGTTCATATGTGAACAACCTAAATTTCTGTCTTTCCACTGGGAATGTTAAGCCGTTTTGGAATTATGCTAATTCATCTCGAACTACTTCTTCCAACCCTTCCACTATTACACACTTGGATGTTACTGCTTCTACTCCATGTGATATTGCTGAACTTTTCTCGCAATATTTCCAGTCTGTGTACTCCGCCAGTTCTTCTTCATCTAAGCCTTCTTTCATCGAAAATAACGTCAATCTCTTGCCTGAGTTCGATAGTCACGACGTTCTTGCTGTCATCAACTCTTTAGATGGTAATGGCACAGCTGGACCAGACGAAATTCCAAACATTTTTGTAATAAATCTTGGACACATCCTAGCTGAACCTTTGGCAAAAATTTTCACCCTGTCCCTCACTCAAGGAATTTTCCCCACTCAATGGAAGGAATCTTACGTTATACCTATCTTTAAGAAGGGTGACAAGCATAAGGTTGAAAATTACCGTCCAATCTGTCTACTTTCTTGCTTTTCAAAAATATTTGAAAAGTTACTACATGCATTTATTTTTTCACGAGTCTGCTCCCTTATATCTATCAAGCAGCATGGATTTTTTAGAGGACGCACTACGGAGACGAATTTGGTTTCCTTCTCAAACTCAGTATCTTGTGCGCTTGAGAATCGTTTCTCTGTCCATACGATTTATACTGACTTTTCCAAAGCCTTTGACAGTGTTGACCACTCTATACTGCTTAATAAACTGCACTCGTTTGGAATAGATTCTGCTTTGTTGGAATGGTTCTCTTCGTACCTAGGTGATCGTAGGCATTACGTCGTATTTGGTGGAGCTCAATCCCGTCCTTTTTTTGCATCGTCTGGTGTTCCCCAAGGTTCCACCTTGGGTCCCCTACTTTTCGTTTTGTTTGTGAATGACCTTCTTACGGGTTTTCAATCTGATCATTTAATGTATGCCGATGATCTCAAACTATTCAGAGTCGTAAAGTCTATTTCTGACTGTAAAATCCTACAAGATGACATTAATAAATTGAACGATTGGTGTAAGCTGAATAACCTCCGTTTGAACACTCAGAAATGCTTTAAAATGATATATTCAAACAAGGATTGTAGCCTTAACTTTGACTACCATGTTGATAATGCTCTCCTCGTTGAAGTCTCACGCATAAAGGATTTAGGAGTAATGTTTGACAACAGATTAAAATTTGATCAGCACATAGTCGAAGTCTGCAAACACGCATTTAGATTATGTGGTTTTATATTAAGGACAGCTCATCCATTCCATAATATAAATGTTTATATGAATTTGTTTAATAATCTGGTTCGGTCTAGGCTAGAGTATTGTTCTGTTGTGTGGAACCCTCACTACCAATATCTTGTGTCTGCATTGGAATCAGTACAGCGACGTTTTACCAAATCTGTTTTCCGAAAGCTGAATTTATCTGACACTTGCTACGAGAGTCGATTAGAGGTACATGGCCTTACAAGTTTAAAGGACAGAAGACTTTATTTGGACATGGTATTTTTATTTAAAGTAAATTTCGTTTTTGACACTAATCTTCAAGATGAACTTCAATTGCGTACTAATATAAGTAATACTAGATCACAAACTCTATTCGTTGTACCATATGCGCGGCTGAACGTATATTTTCACTCTCCCTTACTTAGGCTGCCTCGAATATTCAATGAATCTTGCCTTAGTTTTCATGACTTCAGTCTACAATCTTTTAAGTTGTATTTAAGATTCATGTTTTCAATTAAATAACTTTGTACATTATATTGAATTCTCTTTAATTTTCATTTTTTCTTTATTTATATTTTTCTATGTTAATATTGTAATTCATTTTATTTTTTGTTTTTTATCATTGACTCTCTGTATAATTGGAATATTTACATTTTCTGTTCATCGAGTCCTTAAATAAATAAATAAATAATAAATAAATGTTAAAACTCGGTGTGTATATCTAAATCAACTAATAAAATAATTTTGAATAAAAAAAACGGATATCTATTAGCGTTCAGAAGGGGGGCAAAAAAAATTATCTGTGAAAATAGAATGCATATTTTCCCACGATTTTCGACATATCTACTACCTCGTCCCAAATAATGAATTTAGTTTTATTCTATGTATTCTCCATATGAATACCAAGACAGTGTTTTCAAGATTTTCTGAAAATTGACCCCTAAGGGGGTGTAAAGTGATTGTGTACTTTTTCATAAACTATTCCATATCTCTCAGATCCAATCAGATTTTCACTTCCATGATCTTGTTCTTTTTGATAGGTTTTCAGTCACATAGTAGCCTACACCGCATTTCAGAATTGAACGCGTTCCTTACTTCTGCCGGAAAAATAATAAAGTTACGCCCAGATTGTTGGCAGATTTTTTGTATTTATAACAAAAGAATATTATCTAATAAATCAAATGTTTTGTTGTTTATTTTGTCGAATAGACAATGGATTTGTCAATTTGCTCACACGTTTGTATCGTGGTATAAGGTTTCCAGTATTGCTTCCAGTTTTGCTCACCATTGCTTCGGCGCTCCCGTTGCTTCTGTTACTCCCGTTGCTTCCGTTGCACCCGTTTCTTCTGTTGTTGCCATTGCTCCCTTTGCTCCCATTGCTTCCCGTGTCTCGTGTTACTTCGTTGCTCCTGTTTCTCCTGTTACCTCCCGTTAGTCACATTACTCCCGTTGCTCCCGTTGCTCCCGTTGCTCCCGTTACTCTTGTTGCTTCCGTTGTTCGAAGTCAAAATTGAAAATTCTATTTGACTATCGACTCGGTTAGTTTCTATAGTAAAGCTTAAGAAAGAAGAATCTCTTCCGGTACATATGTACATCTTTCTGTCTGTCGTTCGAAAAAGCATTTCGTAATGAACTTTTTAACAAATTAATATCTGGTTCTTTCCCTGGTTTTGCAGTTAATACACGGACTAATAATAATTAATGAAGAAATGAAAGGGAACTCTCTCTCTTTTGTGAATCAGTTCACGTAAATTTGATGATACTTATTATCATGTTGCATGGGTCTAGAGAGTCCTTAGTTTCCTTTCCCGACTATTCACTTGTGCACTTCAATTAAGGTAAGTGCAATTAAACGAAAAAGGTTTTTTTTCGTAACTGACAGTCGGTTTCTATGTACGCAGCGAGTAAGCGCTTCTTCGCCGAAATGACTTGTTAATTATTCGAATTAAATGTCGTTGCACCTGAGCTTAACTTTTTCGCTGGCCATTTCTCATTACTCTCGTGGCAGTAAAGGTGTACTGGGAGCTCAGGTGAAGTACCCTTTAGACTGTGTGGTTATATAATTGCACACAATTTGCTCGTTATTATGACTTCAGTTAACTTGGCCATTTTGGAATATTGTACTCCTCACATTTTCATGCATTGCACACAATTTGAATTAAATATACAGGTAAAAGGTTGAATGGTCGGCGATAGTAGTGAATTCTCGTATGAATTACGTGAAAGTGTCCACTCTTGATCAATGAGGTAAATATTTGCACAAATTTGCAAAGGATTAAATGCACTAATTGGTTTCACACAAACGATTTTATTATTCGGTCGTATGTGAGTTTTTAAGCTTTCTATGGATAATGATATTCGGTTAAATAGCCTTATGAACAAGTGATGAAGATTCTTTGCATCAAATAAGTTCATCAATATAATTATTGTCACATTTTGTTTGAACTTCGGCTCTTTTGCCTGGCTACAGTTCCGAGCCGCACATAAGCTCCTTTCCATGTTTCCAGGACATTATCCCACTACATTTTTTATAGTCTGTAATCTGCGTTAAGGAAAAAATTTGCCTTCGCTTCATTACAGCGTTTCAGTTCGTAGTTTTGTCAGGGATCCGTTCACAATGTTATGAGGATAAAAACTGTTGCAATCCTTTCCACATTTTTCTCGTCGGCCTCTCTATCAGCTTTCCTTAGTCAGGATACGTGTCCTACAGTGTGTTGTATAGCTGTGTAGCACTTTTGTTATAAATTCAAACTTATTCATGGTCGGCTGGCTGGGTAATCAGAAGGAAAACTGCGAACGGATTTTCCAACTCCGACCGGCGTTCCGGGGTTAAAGGGAAATTTCAAAAGCAGCTATGAAAATTTTCAGCTGTATTTTTTCGTCCATGGGATGCAGCTAAAAGATATTAAAACATTCTATCATTGATGCTATATAGAGTTGCTGGATTTTCCGTTCTATTTTCAGTTGCTAGTGTGTGTAAATCGTTGCAGAGGGTTCAGAGAAAAAGCAGTTTTCTGCACTTTTCACGGAGCTGAACCTCCGACTTTTCATTTTATCTAAAATGGCGTAATATTAAAATTGAATAAGGATAATGTTGTTGATAGTGTTTACTCTTTTACGTTGTTGATTTCATTCAAGAGTTATTATTATAGTTAATAGCTTCAGTCATTCCACATATCCTGCAATAGGCTAGAGCCTGCCAAATTATTTTTTAATTGTAATTTTAGTGTAAATGGCATTTACTATGCAAATACAGTAAGTAGTTCAGAGAATAGATACGGCAAAATTCTTTAAATCGTATACAGCCAAGATTAAACCCACTTCGGGGGTGAAAATAAAAAAAAATCTGAAAATAATTTCTAAGTCTTCGTACGCTAATGAGAGACTATATTTGAATTTGTTTCGCTGCGGCCCCTAGATTGGTTTCAGTTAATGTAAAAAATATGTGTTAAGTTTCCGATCAAGTAAGGGACGTATCTCAAGGCTCTTAAAGAGATAGAAAGTTGGCCAACAGTCTGATTACTTTTTGGGTGAAACTTTGAGAAGCGGATAAACTGGGGTTGGTAATGTCGTGCTTACTTACACCATTGCGAGCAAGTTTTTTGGAAAATTAATTTTATCACTGGAATAGCTCCATATAAGATACAAGTTTGTACATTCTTTATACCAGCACTGCAATTAATAAACTGTTCACATAAGTAAACATATCGAAAATATCGAATACTTGTCGAATATTGAAAAATCGTGGAATGGCTTTTTAGGCGATTATATAAAATGCCCATAGAAGAAACAAGTAATTTTGCTTCAGATTGACCCATAAATTGCGAAAACTACGAAACCGTATGATTACACCCCCTTAAAAGCTTTATAGTCTTAAGAATGTAATCTGTAAGTGAAATTCCAATAATTGTAGAACGTATGGGCAATTAACTGGAATGAGCCCTTCGTGAATTCTCTATATAGCACGTCATTCATACGCGATTATTTCGAAACATACTTTTCAAAGACGGTTCCCAAAATTTTCGGAAAACGGCTGAACCGATTTCTTCCAAAATTTCACAAATTATTTTTGGATAGGTTTTCTCTACTCTCGCTACGTAGGATTTTTTTTTATAATTTATTTACTTGTTTTTATATCAAGCTAGAAAGGAGGTTAAAAACTGAAAATAAAGTTCAATCGGCACTTTAAGGTCCCTTTTTTGATTTTTCGCTTATATTTCGGAAACTATGAGTCGTAGCGGCTTGATCACTATGCACAAAATTGAAGCTGAAAAAATAGCTACAAGAATCACTACTTACATTAGTCGATATGTTGTTCTGTTCTCGAGTTATCCGCCCTTAAAAAAATTTGTATAGCTTGATTATAAGTTAGTTTATAAACATGTGTTTTAAATTAAGAAATTAAAATTTATCTGTAAAGTTGGAATAAAGAAAAATTAAAAAAACCAAAGTTGAGTTTTCTTACTAAACTTCGGGTTTCGGAAATATACTAAACTAGCTATAAATTTTGAACGGTTTGATTAAAAAATCAAAATAATATATATTTTTGAAGAAAATTTATTGGTCTACAACTTTTTCTCTCATGGCTTTTTCGTGGCAACAATATTTGAAGAGATATCTTAACAAATAGAGCAAAAAACGTGATGTAAATTTTTTTTTTCGAAAATTTACGAATTTTAAGACCGGATAACTCGAGAACAGAAAAACATCGACTAATGTAAGTAGTGATTCTTGTAGCAAATTTTGCCAGCTTCAATTTTAAACATGATCAAGCCGCCACGACGCATAGTTTCCGAGATTAAAGCGAAAAATCAAAAAAAAAAATAAGACCTTTAAAGTGCCCCCTCCCCCCCGCTCACCACCTAGGAGTTAGGACTTTTGATATGTTCATCTCCAGAGTAGTCCAAACAAAGTTCCGAAGTCAAATTTTCTGTCTCTAAAATTTCCCTCTACACCCGTTTTTGAGCATTCATTGCATGTAATCGTGGGAAGAGCGTGGCAGAGCGTGCGGGCGACGGACATTCTTTATGCCGACCCTGAATTTTTAAAATTCACCTATTTTTCCCGCTTTCTACTCAGATGATCCCCCTTAATATTAAAAAATCTGTCAACAGTCTGGGCGCAACTTTATTATTTTTCCGGCAGAAGTTGGAAACGCGTTCAATTCGGGGATGCAGTGTATGTTACTATGTAACTGAAAACCTAACAAAAAGTTCGGGCAGCGGTTAGAATAGAGTGTAACATATGAATTACATAATTGGGTCATATTCTAGTGGTTGAAAAAATAAAAAATTTAAAATTTGTGATTATTAAACAAGCCTGAGTTTCAACTTTCTAGCATTAGCCGTTCTATAGTGCGTATAAACACCCCCCACCTCCGTACCGTACTACCCCTAAAAAAAATACATACTGGAAATATATATATTTCCAGTATGTTACTACTATAGCTCTATCTAAATACCAAGTTTCAGTTTCATATAATTATAGGTTGTCAAGATATAAACATCGAAACTTTTGCTTTGTCACCATCCCACACTACACCGACATACGCTCTACTATTGAGCCTACTCCTGGTGAAAATTCTAAGCATCTATCTTACACTGTTCTTGTGATATGAAACGTGGGTTTTTTTTAAGAAAAAATTTATCCCCTCCACTCCTATAATGCTCCCCTGCCCCCTTAAAAAATTTTGTTTTGAGCAATCTTTATTTGTCAACCATTATACTCAAACCGAACTTTATTTTTCTAGCGCAATTGGTTCGTGAGATATCGTAATCTAAAGTTTTTCACTCCACCCCGTACGGCACTGACTCCACTCATAAATTTGTTTTGAAATCTATTCTCCCGATATAACTACAGATATTTGTTAAGTTTTAATTTCGTGCTATTAACGGTTTAGAAGATATGGATTTTAAAATGTGTCGATCTCGGGTTTCGAACGCAATATTTAATAATATAAATAAAAATACTTTATTATTAAAATAATAAAATAAAATCCGTGGAAGTAAATATCAACTTATATAACATCTACAACACGCATACACCAGCTTAAACAGTTAGGTTCAAAACTCCTGCAATCAGTTTGTCGGATATTGTATAGAAAGACAGACGAAAAAAAAAATTAATTCGATATCTATCTGGCCTAAGATACATATATGGCGGAATTTATTCCGTTTATGAGGTCCTCCTTCTTTTAGCGGTAGAATTTAATCAAGTCTCTAAAATATTGCTGTATCTGCAAAACAAGGAGAATTTTAATTAATTCAATATACCTACATACATAAGAAAGCCTACAGGAGCTTGTACACGATCAATTTTTCAAGCAATTAATTGCTCCGCGACTATTGATAAAACTAATGGAGCAGTTAATTGAGCAATACTGGGTAATTTCATACTAGCTGCGGAAACATTTCGGCAATTTGGCAATGTTTTCGCAGATTGCTGGTATTGCTCCCCCTATAGTTGCTGTATTTCCACTAGCTTGGAAAAAACCGAGCAATTGTCGTCTTCAGCTGTCAAGTTTTGTTTTGAGTTTTATGTTTGTTTGTCAAGTTTCGTATGAAAACGGCTTGGAATTCAAATTATTAAAATAATTAAGTAAAATCAAAGCGAACTTGACATCTCATTAAACCTAAGATATCTAAGTATGTTTGATTTGTAAAAACATTTTAGAGGTTAAATATCAAAAAATCTTGAAAATAGCTTCTTTTTCGATCTTTTTACCTTTTACCTAAAACGTGAAAATAAAATTTATAAATAAAAATTTTAATACAGCAAATTTTTTCAGAAAGATTACAACGCATTATTATTAAATAATGATAAATTCAAATTCTGATTTAAATTGGCGTGAAGATTTGTGGTAAATCAATGTTCTGTGAAATAGAGCAGTGGTACATTTTCATGAATTCCGTCATATCTCTTAGCTCTACTGAGGTATCGAAATCAATTAGGGGCTCCTTTTGTAAGCACTGTTTTCAAGGTGTTTCGAAATTCTACCCTGAAGGAACGAAAGTGGTTGTGTGCGTTTTCACGAATTTAGTCGTATATCTGGGGTCAAGTGAAATATTGAATTCCGAATATACTCCTAATGGCCTTACATCTATCAACCTAAAAATTAGTTCTATGATTTTGCTATATTTTATTTATTTAATATTATCTATTTGAAAGTACGAAAAAATAAATGGGTAGAAAATATATAATTTTTCTTTTCTTTTTCCAAAGTTGATCATATTATACACCAAATTTTGAAAGTAGAAATGCACTAGCTAATTTATGGTACCAACGTAGCGTGGAACCTGTTTTTGGCAAAGTATGGAATAAAATTCGTAAAGAAATATTCTTCGGAGACACTAGTCTAGTCTAATGCAAATGAAGTCTAGTTTGTCTTTGGATTGTTTTTTAACCTACTTTAACAAAATTGAGAAAAGACTTTTGATATTTGTCTGAGAAATTGTTCCAGCTTGACGGGAATTCGGCTGAGCAGAATTTGAGGAATTAGAGTATAGTACAAAGTATAGGACGATAGAGTTATATGGAGAAAAAGAAGGTTCTCAACTAAGCATTTCACTTAATCTGCCTGATATTGAAAGTTGAATCTAGCAAAAGTTATGGGAAAGGTTTCTTCCCACCTTTTATGTTTTATCTAAATTTTTTGATGAGCGAGTAACGCAAAGACATTAGTTACACTCTATAAACGCGGAAAAGACAGGCGGGTTTTGATTGACCTGGGTGGGTCATGGGTCAATTCTCAATGCTTAGCTATCATTAAAAAAAATAACATCACGGATAGCAACACACCACATATGTAAGTGAACTCAAAAGTTGAGGAACCGTTGCTGCTATGCATGTTGACAAAGTTTCGCAACTAAATTGCTTCATTATTGGTGTTTGCATTTCTTTTGGTGAAATTTTGTTTATCGACTAGTGGACTACTTTCGCAGAATATTTGAATTAAGTATTTATGGTAAAAAAGCAGGTTCTTTGGAATCATAATTTCTTGGTGTGTGAAAATTTAATATTTATGATAGATTTGGCCGATACTTAAATCAATTCGTTGTAAAATTAGTAAACCCAAAAATTAATTCAGTGTATATAAAACTGTAGCATGAAATTCGTTGATAGGTTAATTTTTATGCTGCGGTACGATGACCTACGATACAGAAAGATTCTGCTCTTGTAATGGCCAACTTTTTGGCTATATAAAGACTGACTCTATTGTAGCAACACCAAACCCATAATGTCGCGAACGCGTTCAAGTGATTTCGTTATGAGATGGGGCTTATGCCTGCTCACAATATGTAAGTCTGGGAAATTTGTCAAACTATAGATGCAGTTTTTTGTTCCTGTTCTTAACTTACTATTTGTTTTATATTTAAGGTGTGGTGCTAGCCGTTACTGATGGTCGTCATACCGAGCATAAACACAAGGCTCGCGTTCAAAGATCATCGTCCAAGCCGGATGCACGAATCGATAATATCAAAGAAGTTTTATTTGGATCGACACCTAAAAATTCTAAAGTGAAGCAAGCATCAAGTGACTCCAGTGTTTCTGACAGTTCCGTTATCTCTGAGAGCTCTGTGGTTTCTGCGAGCTCTACGAGCGCTGCGAGCTCTATGAGCGTTGCCTCCTCTGAGTCAGATTCAGGTTCTGTACCGCCAGTTGTTAATCCGCCAGTTGATCCGCCAGTTGATCCGCCAGTTGTTAATCCGCCTGATTCATCGAATTCGGGTGACGATGAAGATAACTTACCACCCTTACCTAAAAACCCTTTAGCACCTCAGGCTCCATTAAAAGCCGAAGTTCCAGCATCTGAGAAACCAGCAGCAGACAAGCCACTCGAAGTACCACAATAATTTTCGTATGGCATATTTTCGTTTATGCTACAGAAATATCCTGGGAATGGATTAAAAGATCCCTTGGCACTTCCGTATGAATTTTAATTCACATTGTTACAAATTAATTTAAACCCAATTATTTATGAATGAAATAAAATACAAATAGCGGAATTATGTATTACTTCATTATTTTTTAAAATAGTAAAGAATTGTGATCGATTTTCCAAACGTTTCTAGTACACTACGGTCTGTCCATCCGCCTCAAATTTCCCAAACAGTCCGAGGTATAAAACTAATTTTTTTTCTTGATTGAATTGGGTGAACCTCTTTCAGTGGAGAATTTTTTGCGAGGAAGTTAAAGGAGAACATCTTAGACGAAAAATTTCGTAAAACCTCTAGTGTGTGTCACATTTATTTTATAATAGTATAATCATCAAAGAACTTAATTCAACCATTTCCCAATTATGGGGCTAGAAACATGTAAAGTGCACAACTTATGATAAAGCGTTTAGGTGTCATCAAATCAACCACACCACAACATTTTTTATTTCGGTCTTTATAGCTCCTGTACAATTTTCAAGATCATATCTGATACGGATCTTGAGATATAAGAATTGTATTTCCGCGCTTCACCACCCCTTACAAAATTATACATTCGGTAGGCTCAACTGGTAATTCTTTAACTAGGTATATAAAAACCAAATTTTATCTTCCTGTTGTAATTAATTCGGGAGATATTTTAATACAGTAATGTTCACCCGTCCCCCCGTCCCCCCCCATAAAAATGTTAACTCTGTTCTAATCTCTTGGAATCTTTTAAGACAATTACAAAGTTTCAGCCATTTAACGTCAATCGGTCAGGAAATATTAGTTTTAGGATGTTTCAGTCCCAGCCTAAGGCGTTTACTACACATTGTTACCCCCACCCCCCGCCCGTACAACCCTCGACCCAGGGCCGTCTTAAGATATTCGGCGTCCGTGGGCTACTAAAAATAATGCGCCCCTCGTCACAAGAAAATACAATTTTGATGGCTAGTTGAAGCGGGAAATACAAAATATTACAGTTTCCGTACTTGACAATTTTATACCTTCGGATTTGTAGAGGTTGAGTGATTCTGTATCTCATTACGAAAGTACCATATTTTCTAAAGAAGTGTGTAATCAAATAATGCTTTCAATTGTAGTACCTACCTATCAACTTTTTGATGTGATATAATAGTTTTATTTATGATTTTTAATATTTCGCTCCATAATGCTACCATAATAGCAGTTTCCAGTGAGTAGAACTTTTTTTAATTGGCTATTTTATATTATATTATTTAGTTTTTGATTTGGCTATAAGTGCAGTAAGCTTGATCAACTTTACTGCATTTAGCAAAAAAGTGTCATCTTATGACGGGACCAAAAATCATCAAGAATTGCTAAAGCTGTGAACTCACCATCTCTGATCCTTTTGAAAATTTTTGTACTTGAAGAATTAGTGAAAAAAATAATGAAAATTTAAGTTTTTGTTTCTATCTCTAACAAAAACAGCAACAATCTTTGAAATAAGCCTTACTTTATTATTCAAGGACAAAAATTAGCAGAGATATGAACTTTCAAGGTAGTGTAAAGTAGGTGGCTTAGTGGCTAGAGCACTTGCCTTCGATGCACCTGGTGCCAGGCTCGAATCTGCTTGGTGACAAGTAATTTTCGAAAATGGGATTGGGTGCCGGACTACCAGTTCACTCAGCTGTAAATGAGTACCTGAGTTAAAATCGGGGTAATAATCACGGACGAGCGAGTTGACCACTTCAACTCCTAGTGTTCCGTTGGTCTCGCAATGAAGTAACTCTAGCATTACTTTAAGGCCTAGGCCCGATTTGGGCTGTTGCGCCATTGATTATTATTATGAACTTTCAAAGAGGACTCGTACATCTTTTGTGGGAAATCTTTAACATACATACATTGATACATTCATAACAAAAAAAAAGAGATAGAAACCAAATATTAAAAAAAAAAAAATTTTTTCACTTATTCTTTGAGTACACAAATTTTCAAAAGAATCGGCGAAGATAAGGTCACACTTTTGGTGATTCTTGATTAAATAACACTTTTTCTATAGAATAATTGAGAGCCACTATTTCAATTTTTTGACAGAACCCATTAAGATTTATTTTATTTATTTTAGAATTGGTTTTTATTTCTCTTATGTTTGTTTGAGTTCGTGGAACATTACTTCGATATCGCAATGATAAATTAATATATTTAGCTTGAAAAAGATTTTTACCTCTATCATTAAATTATATTAGGTATATATATTTTATTAGGGTAAACATATTTTTATTATTTTTAATTATATGAATAAAAATTAGTGAAGTTAATAGAAATTATTTAGTTCTATCTTATGTTTTCAAAACATACGCTTAATATCAAGATCATTAACTAATTCAGGGTAAGTTAATTTTTTGGTATTTTCTGAAAAACAGTATAACCTACAAAATATAAAGATATTCCAGGATAAGGGACAAAATCGTTTTCCTTGAAAAACAAATTTCGAGAATTTGGTCTGTGCTTGCACCGCAGACAGTAACTGCTAATTACAGTCCACATTGCAGTAGAGTAAAAAAATCGGAGAACGGTTGAAGTAAGTCTAAAAAATTCAGAGTCCCTCTTACCCCCCCCCCCCCCCTTCCCGCAAATGACCTGAGGTCTGTAGAGCATCATGATAAGCTAGCCAAGTTTTTTAGAAATCTGGGTTGTTTAGAGGATGTTTAGTGACCTGCGAGGTTCCAAAGTGATCACTATGGGCCCTTTTTGGAGCCTAGTGTGCGTGGTGGCTCAGTGCGTTGCCCATTCTTAAAACTTAAACTAATAGAAATAGAAATTATTTAGTTTCTTGTACGCAGCATTCCGCCCGACTCTCCAATTAAATTTAAAGAATGTGCTGCACAGGCCACGTAAATGGCAAGATTGTTTAGATTTAAGGCGCGCTTGGATGCCGCTGTACTCGTAAATAGAGGCATTATCATAAGACAGTCCTCTACAATCTTCCAAATTAATATCTAAATCAGAAAACTGCTTAAAATACAATATTTCATTTCGTTCTTGTGAGCAGTATTTTCTAAAAAATTTAAAACATAACATCAATAAAAATTGCCGCCCCCAAAAGGCTTGTGGCCTAGGGCTATAGCCCATTTTGCCCTGAGGATAAGGTGGCCCTGCCTCGACCCCTATCGACAATTTGGGGGTTCGTTTTTATTAAAATACGTTTTTATTAAAATACAAAACTCTTATGTATCTATCGAATAGTCCTTTATAATGCAAATTGAATGGGTCATTCGTGCTCAAGTCTACAAAAGTCCTTCTAAATGAATACAACTTACAGAATCCACTATTACTCAAGACCGAATTAAAGCATCAAGAAAAAATTTCAGATGCATAAAATAAAAGCTAGATTAAGCTGATCAATTTGTAACATCAGTCTAAAAGCCCTTAAAACACTCAACAAAATAAAATAAAAATATATAACGATACCTTCAGAACGCTTTAAATATTCCCTAGATAGCTTAGAAAAGGTTCTAAAAATTCGTGTTCAAAAATATTTCAGTAAAAAGATTTAAGCGCTTTGATGGTAAAATTTTAAGAAAAGAAAATGTATCGAATAGCCTCACGATATTTTTTAAACTTTATATTTGGATCTAATATAAAATTTTCCATTCATTAGTTGTACTAATCAGGTTAATTATTTAACAACACAGTTAAAGGTTTTATGAAAATCACTGTCCTTCAAGCCGTAATATATTCCGAATCGGTGTAGTAAAATTACAAATTTTCATTAAATTTAATTAAATTACGAGTAGTTGTTAAAATGATTAATTGTGATATGAAATTTAAAAGAGAAAAATGTTTGTAGTGTATGAAATTTGTGGATTAAAACATATAAATAAAATTTATGTAACAATCATGTATTGTGCTTTATACTTTCTACACTTTTTTTAACTATATTCTGGGTTTTTTCTCAATTATTATCTCATTGATTTTTTCCATTTGTCGATTACAGTGTGCTCTGCCATTCGAAATACGTCTGGGAATTCATCTGCCCATTTCTAATATCAATAAATACAAAATAATAATAAGCAAACATAAACCCGTCACATTTTTGTAGTACAAATTACATACTAGTTTTTTCACACCGTTTTCAATTTTACGAATTGCAAGATAGAGAATAGAAAATAATAATATTAATACAAATTAGCAGATTTTGAAAAAAATAAGGTCATTGAAGATGGTTCTTTATTTTCATCAGCGCTTTTAAATATTTTAAATATGCATTTGAATGACGTAAATACTTGTCATTAAAAGCATTCATTTTAATACTATATCTGGTGTTTCGGCACAAGTTAATATATTTGTCTAAAATTGCAATTACGTTTATTTCTTTCGAATTCAATAGCACTTATAAATATTAGCGTATGCCAATTTCTTCGGCACTCTACGGCTCATATCAACAAGTAAAATAAAAAATAACTGCAATTTTATACATATGAATCGTCAATTATATTTTTATGTTTATATCAATAATGCTTAAATCATACCAGTTTGATAATTTAAGTTAAGTGCCGAGCCAAGTTCAATTGTCGATAAAACGACTTGCATTGTCAAGTTTTAGTGTTAGACAAACTTCACATCTTGAAAAGGATTGTGCCCATTTCGAGCATAGTTTTGAGCATGGTCTTTAAGAAATGAAAAGTTTTTGTGCTATAAATACATTCACGTCTTATTATCATATGCATTTATAGGCTTGGATGCATATTGATAGTTTGCAGCATATATTAGACGCTATTGGGGTCGATATTAAGAAATATAATTTATTCATCTAATATAGTCTATCCCCCCCCTTTAGTTTGTTTGATTTAAACTTTTTCAGTATATAAATGAGAACGATTCTTTAATATGCAACTATAACAACAATGGGGCGACTGCATTCAGACGATTATGTTATTCGATACGGCCTATGCCTTTTTGTATTATGTGAGTATCGGAAATTAGAGTTTTTGAACATATCTTAATTGACTTCTTTCAAGGTGTTGCAATAGTCGTAACAGACGCTAGACATATCGATCTCCGTAAGAGTCATCTCAAGACAGATCCTAAAATTGAAAGTATCAAAAAAATTTTGTTTGGCCAACGTGACGCCAATGATCAGCAAGTAGGACCAAAGTCAAGCTCCAGCTCGAGTTCTAGTTCTGGTTCCAGTAGCAGCTCTCGTAGCAGCTCATCCAATTCTGTCAGTTCTGTCGCTTCTGTAAGTTCTGCTTCTTCCAGTTCTTCCAGTTCTTCCTCCTCTGAGGAGGGTGGAGGAGGCGGTAATGGTAACGGTGGAGGGGGACCTGGTACGAGTAATTCAAATGAAACAAATGATAACTTATCATCCTTACCATGAAACCCCTTAGCATCTAAGGCACCAGTTAAAGCTGAAGTTCCAGCACCGAAGAAACCAGCACCAGACAAACCACTCGAAGTAACCCCATAATTTTCTTATGGCATATTCTCGTTAATGCTACGGAAATATCCTGGGAATCTATTAAAAGATCCCTTGGCACTTCCGTATAATTTTTAATTCACTATGTTACAAATTAATTTAAACCCAATTATTTATGAATGAAATAAAATACAAATAGCGGAACTATGTATTACTTAAATTTTTTTTTAAATAACAAATAGTTGTTATCGATTTTTCAAAACGTTTTTAGTACACTACGGTCTGTCCATCCGCCTCAAATCTCCCAAACAATCCGAGGTATAAAACAATTTTTTTTTTCTTGAATGAATTGGATGAACATCTTTCAGTGGAGAATTTTTTGGGAGGAGGGTCAAGTTGAACATCTTAGACGAAAAATTTCGTAAAATTTCTGGTGTATGTCGCATTAATTTTATTTTTTTGTATACGAAAAGAACTTAATTCAACCATTTCCCAATTATTGGGCTAGAAACATGTAGGGTGCGCTACTTACAGTAAAGCGTTTATGGTAGGTGTCATCAAGTCAACCACAACCATAACAATTTTTATTTCGCTCTATATAACTCTTGTACAATTTTAAAGATCATATCTAATACAGATCTCGAGATATAAAAATTTTATTTTTTGATAAATGTTTCGCCCCCAATTTCCGCGCTTCTCTACCCCTTACAAAATTATAGATTCGGTAGACTCAACTGGTAATTCTATAACTATATAGGAACCAAATTTTATTTTTCTGTTGTAATTGGTTCGGGAGATATTGTAATCCAAAAAAGTTCACTATATAAAAATGTTAACCCTGTTCTAATCTCTTAGAATCTCTTAAGACAATTACAAAGTTTCAGCTATTTGACATCAATCGGTCAAGAAATATTGATTTTAGGATGTTTCAGTCCCTGCTTAAAGCGTTAATCACACACTGCCCCCCCCCACCCGTACACCCCTCAACCACTATCGACAATATTTTTGCAAATGGGTTCACTATCATAGTGTTACATAGGTTCCAACTTTCAAGATGTTCCTGAGACCTAGAAACCAAAATGTTCATCTAAAACACCTCTCCCTCCCTCTTCTCATACACCCACCCCTCCAAAAGCTCCCACTCGTATAAGTTCACTCATTCTACCTACCATAAAAGTTTCAACGTAATATCTGAAGGGGTTTGTGAGCTTCAAACGGTTTTGCGAATGGCGTACGGCGGAGAGACGGATATTATTTTTTTTCTTTCTTAATGTTTACTTGTCCTAAAATGTGAAAATATAACATTTCAGGGTTCAAATATAATTTTTTTAGGGGTAGTATGGTACGGGGGTGGGGCATGTTTTACCTAACTATAGAACGGCTTATGTTAGAAAGTTGAACCTTGGTTTGTATATGTAAATCAACGTAGAACAGCAAATTTGATGAAAAAAAAAATTCGAATATCCATCGGCGTTCAGAAGAGGGCCAGAGATAATGATCAATGAAAATAGAAAGCATATTTTCCATGATTTTCGTCATATCTACTAGGTCTTCCAAAATAATGAACTCATTTTTATATTTATATCTTTGGATTCTCCATATGACTACCTAGAATGTGTTTTCAAGATTTTTTGAAACTCGACCCCTAATGGGGTGTAAAGTTGTTATATACTTTTCAGGAATTCTTTCATGTCTCTCTGACAGATGTCTGACTGTTGGCAGATTTTTTTTTCTCACACCAATCTCTTAGCTAAAAACATTTTTTTTGCTTCTTCTCTAATGTCTCACCTAAAAATCTAAAAACATCGATGTTTAGAAATGTTTTTCACCGATGTTTTATCGACATCGATGTCGTTTATTTCAAACATCGATGTTATGAGGTCGATGTCGCAGCACTAATGCACAACGTGATTTTAACGGAATCGTGTAAAATTTAGTGATATGTACCATGAAAATGATTCACCATTAACGCAATGTATTGTTAACATTTCGACCAACTTAAAACAGCCGTCAGGGTGATCGATAGTTATGAGTAATACATTCACTGAGGAGTTAAAAACAAATTAAACTGTTGGAGTTGGTGGTTTTAAAACTAGACGTTTCCTGGAGAATTCTTCACCTGCCATACTCTCAAAAGTTGGTTTCATTTGAAAACTCACAAAAAAAAATTCTTATTAAAAATTATTGACAACGATTTTCGTAAGTGCTGCAGTTTCGACGAGATCAATGATGACTATTACTGGTGAACAAATAAACGGCGACGATTATGCCTGAAAGTTTCTATTTAATTTTTTTTTATATCCATTGCAATAATTGAATTGCATTTTTTCTCTATTTTTTTATTAAATAAAATTTATATTAAAGGGTTGTAGAGTTTTATTGATGAAGTAATCCTACCAAGTTTTTCTGGCTAACTCGATTCATGCTAGAAGGTCCAATGTTTCTAGATATTGCGATTTAATTAGTTTTGAAGTCTTTAAAAATTGGCACATCTTAATATTAAGTAATCTAATCAATTTATCTAGTAACACATCTATTAAATTTCAACTTTCTAGCATAAGCCGTTTCTGAGATTAAAACCACCCCACACTCGTACCTTACTTCTCTAAAAGAATTTAGTTTTCTGGGATGTCTCCATAGTAGCACTATACAGTTGTCAATTTTTATCTTTCTCTACTTTGCTACTTTCAAAAAATGAAAGCAGAATTTTTTCATTTCCATCTCCTTCTACAATCACCCACTACAACCTCCCCGGTAGAAGTTCACTAGTACTAACTCCTGTAGAATTTTCAAAATCATATGTGATATGGTTCTCGAGATATAAGAATTTAATTTTTTTCAAAAATGGCTCTCCCTCCACTTCCGCTCTTCACTTCCCCACTCAATAATTTTACATTCAGTAGATTTAAATTATATTTCTAGATACACAAACCAATTTGTATCTTCCTGGTAGTATTGAGTCGGAAGAGACTGTAATCCAAAGTTTGTTACCCCCCACCTTACCAAAGAACCTGAAAACCCTTTTCTAATTTCTAGTCTAGTAAATCTAGGAATTCTAAAAAGAAAAAAATAGAAGACGCTATTTTTTGACGTAGTTAGGTTCCAATGATGGAGTAGAATAGGGAATCACAGTTTTACACCAAAATTTGATATGGTGTGGGCCCGAAATATTGACTTTTTTATTTTGTCGATTTGTAGCCGTATTTTGCATTTCTCGCTAAAAATGGTGACAATCAAATTTATAGAGAATTAAATTCTCTATCTTTTTTACCTGTACAACTTTTTTGTAAAATCATTATTTATTGCATTATAAAGCGTAAAGTGCAAAAAATTAGGAGATTGTCCCAGTTTTTTTAAACTTTTGGACCATTGTTATTAATAATAGGTGAAATATTTACCTGGCAAAGTTGTAGAGGATTGAATTGCCTACAAGTTTTTATACATCAGTTTTTCGTACGACGAACGGATCACTATTATCCAATGATTTTTCGACAAAACAGAAAACTCTATATATCGGGCACACGCCATATCAAATTTTGGTGTAAAACTGTGATTCAGTATTCTACTCCATCATTGGAACCTAACTACGTCAAAAATTGCGTGATCTATTTTTTTCATTTATTTAGTGAATTTATGACTCTGATTAATGGACTATTCCTAGTAAATATCTAAGTTAACCACAAAGTGTCTACCGTGTAACATTAATTGTTCAGAAGACATGAATTTAAGAATGATGAGTAAACCTTTACGAAGTTATTCTGACTAACTCGATTCATGCTTAAAGGGCCTCAGTCCACGGATTTCAAAAATTTGTCAAAATTTCCCTATATTATAATATATAAGTTATAAGTAACCTCTTTTATTGATTCGATAGAGTATTGTTAAGAATTTAACTTAGCTGTTGTTTATAGACGGCTTTTTTGGTTTTTCCAACAGTTTACAAAAAATCTGCCAACAGTCTGGGCACAACTTTATTATTTTTCCGGCAGAAGTTCAGAACGCGTTCAATTCGGGGATGCGGTGTATGTTACTATGTGACTGAAAACCTAACAAAAAGTTCGGGAAGCGGTTAGAAAAGGGTGTAACATATGAATTAAATGATTGGGTCATATTCCGGGATGCGGTCTAGAGGTTGAAAAACCAAAAATTAAAAATATGTGATTATTAAACAAGCCTGGGGAAGTGAAAAGATATTCGATATCTGATCAGACCTCAGAAACATGGTGGAATTCATGAAAAAGTATACAACCACTTTACACCTTCTTGGGGTCGAATTTCAAAAAATCTTGAAAACACATTCTAGGTATTCATATGAAGAATCCGTAGAATAAAAATGAATTCAATATTTCAAAAGACCTAGTAGATATGTCGAAAATCGTGAAAATATATGCATTTTATATTAACTGATATTTTTTTTTGCCCCCCCCCCCCTTCTGAACGCCAATGAATATTCAAATTTTTTTTATCGGAATTACTTTTCTAGTTAATTTACATATACGTACCGAGTCTTAACTTCTTACCAAAAGCCGTTCTAAAGTTAGGAAAACCATCCCTACCACCGTACCATACTACCCCAAAAAAAATTTTACTTTTCCACCATGCCACTACTATAGCTCTATCTAAATACCAAGTTTCAGCTTCCTATCACTATGGATTCTTAAGATATAAGCGTCGGAAGTTTTTCTTTCTCACCCTTCCCCACCCTCACCCTCTACACCCACACTCTAAAACTTGTTTTCCCTACTAGGGTTCTATTAGGCCTACTTCTGGTAAAAATTTGAAGCATCCATCTTACACTGTTATTGAGATATGAAACGTGCTATTATCGAAAAATTCTTATCCCCTCCACTTTCGTACTCCCCCGCTCCCTTCAAAGATTTTACTTTGAGCAATCTTTATTTATCAAAACCGAGTTTTGTTTTTCTGGTGCCACTTGTTTGGGAGATATCGTTATGTTAAGTATTTCAACCCCCACCCTCGTACGTCACTACCCCACCCAAAAATTTTGTTTCAATCTACTCTCGTTCAGCGAAACTCTACGGTTTAGGAGATATGGATTTTTGCTTCCCCCTCCACTCCTACACCCCTTCACCCATATCATCAATTTTTTTGCAACTGGGTCCACTATCAAAGCTTTATAGAAATTCCAAGTTTCAGTCTCCTAACCTAAGCGGTTGTTGAGATCTAGAAACCAAAATTTTTCGTCTAAACCGCTTCCCCCACCTTCCCCCTCACACCCCCACCCCTAAAAATAATGTCAATTCAAGGGGTCTACCCAGTCTATTCCAAGAATTTTTTTTAATTTAATAGCTCTAAAAGTGAGAATATTACAATTATTCACAAACATACTTTCCCATGGTGATAATATGTATATAAACGTTGCTCGTTCGTGAACTTCCCTATGATAAACATCTAAACCTTGACTGATGTTTTGACATTGACAGACCAGAGAAAAATTTTAAAAGTGCGTGTTTATTAAAATACAAAATTCTTATGTACCTATCGAATAGACCTTTATAATGCAAATTAAATGAGTCCTTCCTACTGAAGCCAACAAAAGTTCTTCTAAAAGAATCCAAGTTGAAAAAGTCTAAAAGTCTTTAAAACACGTGTTAAAAAGTATTTAACGATAACTTCAGAACGCCTTAAATTTTCCCATACGTTGATTTTATATTGGAGTGGAGTCACAGCTTTAAGTTATGAATGTGAAAAATGAATTGTTCATTTAGCTTTCAAACAAAATAACATGAAAAAATGTTCTAACTCAATTAACTGAACTCACAATAAATCAAGTTATCGTGCAGCCACAAAGTCGAAATTTTGAACAAATTTGTTTTCAGTGGAAAAGATGTTACAATTTATTAGTCAGCGAAATCGCTCTACTCCTTCGGATAGCTTACAAAAGGTCCTAAAAGTCCGTGTTCAAAAATATTGAGCGGTAACATCGATCATCTTGAAATTTGAAGAAATTAAAATTAAGCTTATTAGACCATCGAATCGCCCCATAATATTTCTTAAAACTTTATATTTGACTGTATATAGAATTTTCAATTCATTACTTGTGTACTAATACTAATCAAATTAATTATTTAACTACAAAGTAAAATATTTTGTGCAAATTTGCACTTTCCACTTCTAATGTATAAAATTTGTCACTGTGTATAAAATTACAAATTTCGCATGTGATACGTATATTCACGATTGTTTGACACACTTGTATGTGTATTAGTATGTGTGAATTTCCGAATTTGGAAATTTGGAAATAGTAATTTTACCGCTTTCATAATAGGCACTACATTGGCTACTGAGAAAAGTAAAAATTTCTTAGTGAGAATTTTTTATGCTGCGGTACGATGACCTACGATACAGAAAGATTCTGCTCTTGTAATGGCCAACTTTTTGGCTATATAAAGACTGACTCTATCGTAGCAACACCAAAACCATAATGTCGCGAACGCGTTCAGGTGATTTCGTTATGAGATGGGGCTTATGCCTGCTCACAATATGTAAGTCTGGGAAATTTGTCAAACTATGAATGCAGTTTCTTGTTCCTGTTGTTAATTTATTATTTGTTTTATCTTTAAGGTGTGGTGCTAGCCGTTACTGATGGTCGTCATACCGAGCATAAACACAAGGCTCGCGTTCAAAGATCATCGTCCAAGCCGGATGCACGAATCGATAATATCAAAGAAGTTTTATTTGGATCGACACCTAAAAATTCTAAAGTGAAGCAAGGTACACCAAACAGTTCTAGTGATTCCTCTGCCAGTTCCGTTAGCTCTGTGAGCTCTGTTAGCTCTGTGAGCTCTGCGAGCTCTGCGAGCTCTTCGAGCGCTGCCGGCCCTGCCCCTCCTGTCCCTCCTGCAAGTTCTGAGTCCAGTGATTCCTCCTCCATGGATCCAGTTGGGGGTGGAGCAGGTGGTGGAGGTGGCGGGGGCGGGAACGGGGGTGGGAGTGATCCAAATGCCACAGAAGATAATTTACCACCCTTACCAAGGAACCCCTTAGCACCTCAGGCACCAGTTAAACCTGAAGTTCCAGCACCGAAGAAACCAGCAGCAGACAAACCACTCGAAGTAACACCATAATTTTCTTACGGAATATTTTCGTAAATCCAGCTGAAATAATCAGGGAATAGACTAAAAGGTCCCTTGGTACTTTCGTATGATTTTTAGTTCACTATGTTACAAATTAATTTAAACCCAATTATTTATGAATGAAATAAAATGCAAATAGCGGAACTATGTATTACTTAATTTTATTTTTAAATAATAAATAATTGTAATCGATTTTAGAAAAATTTCTAGTAGACACTAAAAAAAACAAAAAAAAAAGTATCCGCCGAATGGCGTAGGTGCTCGAATCTCCCAAACTCTTCGAGTTTTAAATTTATTTTTTCTTCTTCAATGAATTGAATGAGCTTTCTTCAGTGGCAAACCATCTCCAAAAAGTATTTACATTGAAATTCTCAAGGTAGACGTGGTTTGGGTAGTTGCAGGAACACCTGTATATCAACAATCGAATAATAAATCAGTATCCTGCTGACAGGTTAAGTCTTTCGCTCAGAATTGTGTCATAACGAGGGGCACTATTGCTCTGATTATTTCACTTCCACCCCACCCACTACCACTTCCTACACCCACAACCACAACTTCCTACACCACAACCACAACCTTTTCTTTTCGCTAGAGGTCTTAACTAATGTACAATTTTCAAGAGATATAGAAATTGAATTTTTTGAAAAATGGTTGTTCCTCCCACTTCCACACTTCACCTTACCCCTCATAAATTATATATTGGGTAGATTCCACTAACACTTGCCTTTGGTGCACCTGGTACCAGGTTCGAATCTGCTTGGCGACAAGTAATTTTCGCCGGACTACCAGTTCACTCAGCTGTAAATGAGTACCTGAAATAAATCTGGGTAATAATCACGGACGAGCGTGTAGCTGACCACTTCACCCTCTAATGTTCCGTTGGTCTAGTAATGAAGTAACTCTAGCATTACTTCAAGGCCTAGGCCCGATTTGGGTTGTTGCGTCATTGATTATTATTATATTCGACTGTATAGTTTTATCTTCCTTTTAACACAAAAAAAGTTCACCCCAGCCAACACCATCCCCTTTAAAAATGTTAAACCTGTTCTAATCTCTTAAGATAATTACAAAATTTCAGCCTTACTTACTTACGATGGCGCTACAGTCCAAATTTCCTTAATGTGCCGCCTCCGGCCTTCTCGTCCAGTTTCTGAATCTTAGCAGTGATTTACTGTCTGCGTCAATAGAGTCCTCCCAGCGCTCTCGTGGTTTTCAAACTGGTCTTTGTCCATAAAATTTTCCCTTTAGTGTGCGTTTGGGGATTCTTCCGTCATCCATCCGCTTCACATGACCAGCCTATTGTGGCTTTTTGAATTTTATCAAGATCTATACTTCTAAATTATCGAAGATGACATACAATTCCTTTTTATTTCGTATTCTCCAGATCGAGTCTTCCCTCACAGGTCCGAGGATTCTTCTGAGTACTTTTCTTTCAAAGGCGTTAACTAATTTTTCGGACGCCAGAGTCTTATTGTTGTTTTGTATCGTTTAAGGGAGGGGTCTGGTTTATTCGGTCGAAAAAAGGCATATTTTTAAGAACTTTTTTCAATACAAACGTAATGCTGGTTTATTTCATTTCATTTTTATATTTTAATATAACATCTGAACTATCATCGAAAAAAAATTAATTTCAAAATATTTATAAATAAGCCGTTGGCAGCAAATCCCCGCAGGCCCCTCGAAAAAGAGTTGCTCTGCGGTGTGCACTACAACTCGAGACTAGATCATCCGAAACAAAAAAAATCAAAATGCGTTTATTAGATAAGATGTTCTCGAGGTAACGCGGTAGAGTTTTTTTTATCGATTTTTTTTCATTTTTGGTAGCATTTTGAAATCAAAAACCCAATTTTCGCTAAAAAATTCGGCAAATTTTTTATTGTAAAATTAAAAATAATGAGAGAAAAGAAAAAAACTCGAAAGCGTTACCTGCTGATTTATTTGTAGAAATAGTGTAAAAAATTTCAAAAAAACACCGACTTCAAACATGACAAGTTTCAGAAAAACGCTTTAAAGTTTTGCACACTAGGCGTCACATACGATAACGTATACCTTTAAACTGCTCATAACTCCGATCGACTTGAAATTTTGGCACAGCATTCTTGCAATGTTATACATTCATTTAAAATTTCAAAAAAAATATTAAAAAAAAAAATTAAGAACCAGACCCTTCCCTTAAGCTTTGTTTTTCTGTACACATTTTTCTTTTTAATAATTATACTAATATTATTATAATACTTCTTATTTTCCATCAGTATTCTTCTTTTAACTTCGATGGGTTCGCTTCCATCCTTCGATATGTTTGCCCCGAGATATACAAAGTTGTCTACGTTTTCTAGGTTGAAGTCTCCTACTGTAATACTCGTATTTTGTCTGATTGGCATATTTTTCCTTGTTTGTGTCATGATTTTGGTTTTGTTTTCGTTAATACTTAGGTGTGTTCCTATGATCGTCCTTAACGTTCTAGCTGGAGCTTTAACTGACAGATGCACCAATTATTTTGTCAGCAAAGGGCTTTTCTAGAATTTTCGTCAAGATCATATAAGACGTACACAACAGGGTTATACCTCGGTAGTTTTCACAGCAGAGTTTTCCCTTTTTTATAAATTGGATATATGATACTTCTGCGCCAATCTTCAGGAAGTGCTCTAACATATATGTATGTCCGATATAAATCTGTGTAGGAGATGTGTTACGCAGGTGTCGCCGGCTTTCATAAGTTCAGCTGGAATTGGATCAGTGCCCGGCGCTTTGTTGTTTGGGTGGTTCCTCAGGGTTGTTTTTACTTCTTCGATTGTGGGTGGACTCTAAGAGGATCCTTCCACAGCTGCTACCTCGGTTGTTGTTATGTCTGATGCTGTGCGGATGATGGGCTAGGATTGAGAAGGTGTTCAAAATATTGTGTCCATTTTAGTTTTATCTGTTCCGCATTACTTATAATGTTGCCTTCTGCATCCTTACAGAGGATCGTCTTCGCTTTTAAATAGGGAGTATGCGGCTCTTATGTTGTGTAATTTAAATTGTTCGTTCATGTTGTTAATTTCGTCATTATTGTACTTCCGTTTGCATATTTTGTTTGCAAATCGTCTAAGATCATTATTTTTATCCTGTTTGGTTGGTTCAGTCATTTGACATCAATCGTTCAGGAGATATGGATTTTAGAATGTTTTAATCCCAGCTTTAAAGCGCTTACCACCAATTGTTTTCTCCCACTCGTACACCCTCGACCCCTATTTTTTCGCAAATGGGTCCACTATCATAGTACTACAACTACATATGTAAGTACCAACGTGAAAATACAATATTTCAAGGTAGAAAATTGTTTTGAAGTTTCAGGTGATTCAGTATCTTTATCACTCATTGTATAACCTTGACTGACGATATTAAGTTCAACGTTATAGGCCCTCGTCATTCAACTATGAAGTAGCAGCTTAAGCTCTAGTCCGGGATCTCTTTTAAAAAACTTTAGATTTGTACGATCCGAGAATTGAAAATTTCGCTTTTATTGTGAAATTAAAAAAATAATTAACTATACGTTTTCGAAACACAATTTCCTTCATTAAAATTTTTACAAACAAAAAACTGTAGTCTATAGTCTCATGAGATAACGAATTTTTATGTTATGAGTGATGATTGCACACATTTTAAGAATTTTCGACATACCCCTTAAGTCCAGATGAATATTAAATTCATTTTTGGCAATCCACGGCGTAAAATCGCCTTAAAACTGATTTAAGGATTTTGTTGAAACTTAACCTCTCTCAAGCTATAGCCTGTGTTGTATTCGTTTTTACGAATTCCGCCATATTTCTTCAGTTCAGGATATCGATTTAATTTTTTTTTTCAAAAGCTTTTAATCACGTAAAAATCTAATATCTTTACTTTCAACCTGAAAGGTGGTGCAAGCAGGCTTTTTACATAGTCGCATAAGAACTTAAGGATTTTTTGATTTTAGAACACTATGGAGGACATGAGGATTGTGTTCCTTTCACGAATTCTGCAATATCTTTTAGGCATTTTTCTATATAAAAACCTAAAAATCAACTTTATTATGTTTTGTTGTGTAAAATATCGCCATATATTTTCAGTCAGATCAGAAGAACCATTGATGTATGTGCATAGCATGTTGTATCTAGCAAATGTTACATAAACTTCATTGTTTCAAAACAACTAGTGTTACATTTTAATTTAGTATCAAAAATGGAATTAGTATTTTGCACTTGAATTAGACTCAAGGAATATGCCAAAAAATATAAAGCTAGCACAAATTTCTGAAAATAGTCAATAATTTTTTCTTCGAAATTTTAACACGTATGAGACCAAAGACTTGCTTTGGTATCTTAACGACTTGACCTCTATTTTAATTTTATTTTTCTAGAAAAGTAGTCAGAACCATGCATGCACAACGTGCTTTTAACGGAATCGTGTAAAATTTAGTGATATGTACCATGAAAAAGATTCACCATTAACGCAATGTATTGTAAACATTTCGACCAACTTAAAACAGCCGTCATGGCGATCGATAGTTACGAGTAATACCTACATTCACTGAGGAGTTAAAAACAAATTAAACTGTTGGAGTTGGTGGTTTTAAAACTAGACGTTTCCTGGAGAATTCTTCACCTGCCATACTCTCAAAAGTTGGTTTCATTTGAAAACTCACAAAAAAAAATTCTTATTAAAAATTATCGACAACGATTTTCGTAAGTGCAGCAGTTTCGACAAGATCAATGATGACTATTACTGGTGAACAAATAAACGGCGACGATTATGCCTGAAAGTTTCTATTTAATTTTTTTTTGCAATAATAATTGAATTGCATTTCTTCTTTATGTTTTTATTTAATAAAGTTTATATTAAAGGGTTGTAGAGTTTTATTGATGAAGTAAGCCTAACAAGTTTTCCTGGCTAACTCGATTCATGCTAGGATGTCATGAGTCCAATGTGTCTCAATATTGCGATTTAATTACTTTTGAAGTCTTTGAGGATCGGCACATCTTATCATTAAGCAATCTAGTCAATTTATCTAATTTTCCAACAGTTTACAAAAATGGACTGAGGCTCTTTTAGCATGAACCCATTCATGTTAGTGATGTGCAAAGCGATTTTTTTGGAGTAACGAATAATTACTGAATACTTTCAATTTAGTATTCGTTACTTTATTGAGTAATTCGTGTGAGCTAAAAAAAAAAAGGTTATCCGCTCAAGCGAGAGAATTTTTGGGATTTGAGTACCAAACACAATGTGAGAAGCTAAAAACAAAGGTCATCCGCTCAGGCGAGGGAATTTTTGGGATTTGAGTACTAAGCCCAATGTCAGAAGCTACAAAAAAAAAACAGGCATCCGTTCGTAACGACTACTTTTGTAAAGTAGTATTCGGTACTCGGTACTCATTTCAAGGAACGAATACTTAATAACGAATAATTACTTTTTGCACACCACTAATTCATGTATAGCAAGCTCATTTTGCTCTCTCTTCAATTTTTGAGAAATATTCACGTTATGATTTTGCTACTTCTACAATAAAATATAATCACCCACACAATAGAATTTTGAGATCTTTTCAAAAAAAATACAATTTCCAATTCCAATTCCATATTTCTTCAGATCAATGAAGTATAATGAAATCGAACATCCGTTTTCTGTCCGTCCGTCCTTCCATATACGAGACATCAAGAATGCGGAAATTAAAAAAAGTATGAATGAGTTCATTAATAGGCCTTATTCTTCCACTCCTTCAAGTACTTCTCATACAAGAGAACACGTATTTACGCATTTGATAAAAAAAGTGAGAAAAATGCAATTATTCACAAACATACTTTCCCATGTTTTAAGTGATAATATATAAACGTTGCACGTTCGTGAACTTCTCTATGATAAAAATCTAAACCTTGACTGATGTTTTGACATTGACAGACCAGAGAAAAACTTTAAAAGTGCGTGTTTATTAAAATACAAAACTCTTACGTACCTATCGAATAGTCCTTTTTAATGCAAATTAAATGTGCCCTTCCTGCTGAAGCCTACAAAAGTCCTTCAAAAAGAATCCAAGTTGAAAAAGTCTAAAAGTCCTTAAAACACGTGTTAAAAAATATTTAACGATAACTTCAGAACGCTTTAAATTTTCCCATACGTTGATTTTATATTGGAGTGGAGTCACAGCTTAAAGTTATGAATGTGAAAAATGAATTGTTCATTTAGCTTTCAAACAAAATAACATGAAAACATAACGCAGTCACGATCGGCTGCAAGCCAATCGTATGATACTCTCGATGAAATATTGAACTCCGATTTATATTTTAGTTGGAAATATATCAAAAGAATGAGGAGAGCACAAGCAATTATTACATGACCTTTTACTTACAGGTAGAAACTTTTGTATAGTGGAAGGACTCATGGGATATTTTTCATATTGATAGTTTCAGCTGCGACTATTATAAAATTTATGTTTGTAAAATTTCAAAGTCGTAAATTAAAGCTTTCTAAACTTATCGTGCAATATTGGTGAATATGTTTATTAAGGACTTTTGTATGACAGCTACCCGAAAGAGTCAACGGATGGCGCTAATTAATGAACTCCGTCTTGTTTTTGGTATAAAACTAATTCCTGTAAAATTTGAAATTCCTGCTCTAACTCGTTCTGGAGTTATAGTGAATTCAGTAAAAAGCATACATTTTTGTAGGACTTTTCTAGGCTGCTACACGAAGGACTCATTCGATTTGCATCATATTCGGAACATTCAATTCAAACATTTTAAACCATACGTATGCAAAATTTCAAGTTCCTAACTTGAAGCATTCGAGCAATAACTGGGAAAACGTGTTTCAATGACTCTTGTATGGGAGGTATCCGAAGGATTGGAAGAATATCGCCCATTAACGAACTTAGCCTTACTTTTTCCATTTTACAAGTTGTGACAAAATTTCAACTTCCTAGGTCAACGCGTTCTTGAGTTATCGTGCTAACGGACGGACGGACAGCAAACGGATTCGGGGGTTTTGGCCAAAAATAATCACAAAATATTATACAACTTTTTTTCGTCCGAAGCTCGGTTCTATGCGTTACAAACTTTTCGGGCTGGATTAAACTTATAATACTCTATATGTTCATCTAGAGTATAAAAAATCTGGCAACAGTCTGGGCGCAACTGTATTATTTTTCCGGCAGAAGTTCAGAACGCGTTCAATTCGGGGATGCGGTGTATGTAACTATGTGACTGAAAACCTAACAAAAAGTTCGGGAAGCGGTTAGAAAAGGGTGTAACATATGAATTAAATAATTGGGTCATACTCCGGGATGCGGTCTAGAGGTTGAAAATAACAAAACTTAAAAAAAAGTGATTATTAAACAAACCTGGGGAAGTGAAAAGATATTCGATATCTGATCAGACCTGAGAAACATGGTGGAATTCATGAAAAAGTATACAACCAGTTTACACCCTCTAAGGGGTCGAATTTCGAAAAATCTTGAAAACACATTCTAGGTATTCACATGAAGAATTCGTAGTTTAAAAATGAATTCAATATATCGAAAGACCTAGTAGATATGACGAAAATCGTGAAAATATATGCATTTTATATTAACCGATATTTTTTTTTGCCCCCCCCCCCTTCTGAACGCCAATGAGTATTTGAATTTTTTTTTTATTCGAATTACTTTTCTAGTTAATTTACATATACGTACCGAGTTTCAACTTCCTAGCATAAGCCGTTCTGAAGTTAGGGAAAACACCCCCCACCACCGTACCATACTACCCCTAAAAAAAATGTATTTTGCCACCATGCCACTACTATAGCTCTAGCTTAATACCAAGTTTCAGCTTCCTATCATTAAAGATTCTTAAGATATAAACATCGGAACTTTTTCTTTCTCACCCTTCCCCACCCTCACCCTTTACACCCACACCACCAAACTTTTTTTCCCTACTAGGGTTCTATTAGGCCTACTTCTGGTAAAAATTTGAAACATCCATCTTACACTGTTATTGAGATATGAATCGTGTTATTTTTGAAAAATTCTAATCCCTCCCACTTCCGTGCTCCTCCACCCCCTTCAAATATTTTACTTTAAACAATCTTTATTTGTCAATCTTTATAATAAAACCGAATTTTGTTTTTCTGGTAAAACTAGTTTGTGAGATATCGTAATCTGAAGTTTTTCACCCCCCACCCCCGTACGCCACTACCCCCACCCAAAAATTTTGTTTCAATCTACTCTCCTTGTATAACTACAGATATTTGTTAAGGTTGAATTGCTTGCTATTAACACTTTAGGAGATATGGATTTTAGAATGTGTCGATCTCGGCATTTTTGCGTTTCGGACGCAATATTTCCCCCTCCACTTCCACACCCCTTCACCCATATCTGTTTTTTTTTTTGCAAATGGGTCCATTATCAAAGCTCTATAGAAATTCTAAGTTTCAGTCTCCTAACACAAGCGGTTCCTGAGATCTAGAAACCTAAATTTTTCGTCTAAAACGCTTACCCCGCCTTCCCCCTTACACCTCCTCCCCTGAAAATAATGTCAACTCAAGGGGTCCACCAAGTCTATTCTTAGAAAAAATTTTAATTTAATAGCTCCACTGGTTTGAGAGCTACGAGCCTTCAAAGATTTTGGGCGGTTGACGTACGGCGTACGGCGTACGGCGTACGGCGTACGGGGTACGGCGTACGGCGTACGGGGTACGGCGTACAGACGGAGTGAAAATTTTTATTGCTTTTTTCGCGTCTACTAGTCATGAAACGTGGAAAAAAAAATTTTGAGGGCAGCACATTTTTTTTTTAAAAAAATCGATAACAATACTGTATTATAAATAATACAGTAAAATGTTCTAACTCAATTAACTGAACTCACAATAAATCAAGTTATCGTGCAGCCACAAAGTCGAAATTTTGAACAAATTTGTTTTCAGTGAAAAAGATGTTACAATTTATTAGTTAGCGAAATCGCTCTACTTCTTCGGATAGCTTACAAAAGGTCCTAAAAGTCCGTGTTCAAAAATATTGAGCGGTAACATCGATCATCTTGAAATTTGAAGAAATTAAAATTAAGCTTATTAGACCATCGAATCGCTTCATAATATTTCTTAAAACTTTATATTTGACTGTATATAGAATTTTCAATTTATTACTTGTGTACTAATACTAATCAAATTAATTATTTAACTACAAAGTAAAATGTTTTGTGCAAATTTGCACTTTCCACTTCTAATGTATAAAATTTGTCATTGTGTATAAAATTGCAGATTTCGATTGTTTGACACTCTTATGTGTGAATTTACGAATTTGGAAATTTGGAAATAGTAATTTTACCGCTTTCATAATAGGCACTACATTGGCTACTGAGAAAAGTAAAAATTTCTTAGTGAGAATTTTTTACGCTGCGGTACGATGACCTACGATACAGAAAGATTCTGCTCTTGTAATGGCCAACTTTTTGGCTATATAAAGACTGACTCTATCGTAGCAACACCAAAACCATAATGTCGCGAACGCGTTCAGGTGATTTCGTTATGAGATGGGGCTTATGCCTGCTCACAATATGTAAGTCTGGGAAATTTGTCAAACTATGGATGCAGTTTCTTGTTCCTGTTGTTAATTTATTATTTGTTTTATCTTTAAGGTGTGGTGCTAGCCGTTACTGATGGTCGTCATACCGAGCATAAACACAAGGCTCGCGTTCAAAGATCATCGTCCAAGCCGGATGCACGAATCGATAATATCAAAGAAGTTTTATTTGGATCGACACCTAAAAATTCTAAAGTAAAGGAGGCATCAAGTGGCTCCAGTGCTACTGACAGTTCCGTTATCTCTGCGAGCTCTGCGAGCGCTGATAGTCCTGCCCCTCCTGGAAGTGCTTCATCATCTGGGGGTCCAATTTTGGGTGGTGGAGAGGGTATTGGAGGTGGTGGGGAAGGCGGTGGTGGTGGTGGTGGAGGGGGTGGGGGAGGTGGAGAGGGTGGAGGAGGGGAAGGTGAAGGGGGAGGGGAAGGGGAAGGTGGTGGAGAAGGGGAAGGTGAAGGCGAAGGGGAAGGGGGAGGGGAAGGGGGAGGAGAACCGAGTGATCCAAATGCCCCAGAAGATAATTTACCACCCTTACCTCAGGCACCAGTTAAAGCTGAAGTTCCAACACCGAAGAAACCAGCAGCAGACAAACCACTCGAAGTAACACCATAATTTTCTTATGGAATGTTTTCGTAAATCCAGCTGAAATAATCTTGGAATAGATAAAAAGATCCCTTGTCACTTTCGTATGATTTTTAGTTCACTATGTTACAAATTAATTTAAACCCAATTATTTATGAATGAAATAAAATGCAAATAGCGGAACTATGTATTACTTAATTTTATTTTTAAATAATAAATAATTGTAATCGATTTTAGAAAAATTTCTAGTAGACACTAAAAAAAAACAAAAAAAAAAAGTATCCGCCGAATGGCGTAGGTGCTCGAATCTCCCAAACTCTTCGAGTTTTAAATTTATTTTTTCTTCTTCAATGAATTGAATGAGCTTTCTTCAGTGGCAAACCATCTCCAAAAAGTATTTACATTGAAATTCTCAAGGTAGGCGTGGGTTGGGTAGTTGCAGGAACACCTGTATATCAACAATCGAATAATAAATCAGTATCCTGCTGACAGGTTAAGTCTTTCGCTCAGGATTGTGTCATAACGAGGGGCACTATTGCTCTGATTATTTCACTTCCACCCCCACCCACTACCACTTCCTACACCCACAACCACAACTTCCTACACCACAACCACAACCTTTTCTTTTCGCTAGAGGTCTTAACTAATGTACAATTTTCAAGAGATATAAAAATTGAATTTTTTGAAAAATGGTTTTTCTCCCACTTCCACACTTCACCTTACCACTCATAAATTATATATTGGGTAGATTCCACTAGCACTTGCCTTGGGTGCACCTGGTACCAGGTTCGAATCTGCTTGGCGACAAGTAATTTTCGCCGGACTACCAGTTCACTCAGCTGTAAATGAGAACCTGAAATAAATCTGGGTAATAATCACGGACGAGCGTGTAGCTGACCACTTCACCCCCTAATGTTCCGTTGGTCTAGTAATGAAGTAACTCTTGCATTACTTCAAGGCCTAGGCCCGATTTGGGCTGTTGCGCCATTGATTAATATTATATTCGACTGGATAGTTTTATCTTCCTTTTAACACAAAAAAAGTTCACCCCAGCCAACACCATCCCCTTTAAAAATTTTAAACCTGTTCTAATCTCTTAAGATAATTACAAAATTTCAGCCTTACTTACTTACTACCTACTTACTACCTCGGTAGTTTTCACAGCAGAGTTTTCCCTTTTTTATAAATTGGATATGTGATACTTCTGCGCCAATCTTCAGGAAGTGCTCTAACATATATGTATGTCCGATATCAATCTGTGTAGGAGATGTGCTACGCAGGTGTCGCCGGCTTTCATAAGTTCAGCTGGAATTGGATCAGTGCCCGGCGCTTTGTTGTTTGGGTGGTTCCTCAGGGTTGTTTTTACTTCTTCGATTGTGGGTGGACTCTAAGAGGATCCTTCCACAGCTGCTACCTCGGTTGTTGTTATGTCTGATGCTGTGCGGATGATGGGCTAGGATTGAGAAGGTGTTCAAAATATTGTGTCCATTTTAGTTTTATCTGTTCCGCATTACTTATAATGTTGCCTTCTGCATCCTTACAGAGGATCGTCTTCGCTTTTAAATAGGGAGTATGCGGCTCTTATGTTGTGTAATTTAAATTGTTCGTTCATGTTGTTAATTTCGTCATTATTGTACTTCCGTTTGCATATTTTGTTTGCAAATCGTCTAAGATCATTATTTTTATCCCGTTTGGTTGGTTCAGTCATTTGACATCAATCGTTCAGGAGATATGGATTTTAGAATGTTTTAATCCCAGCTTTAAAGCGCTTACCACCAATTGTTTTCTCCCACTCGTCCACCATCATAGTACTACAACTACATATGTAAGTACCAACGTGAAAATACACTATTTCAGGGTAGAAATTTGTTTTGAAGTTTCAGGTCAATATCAATAAAAATTAAAATGAAACACTTGGTGATTCAGTATCTTTATCACTAGGTGTGTTTTTTTCCACTGGATCACGATCAAGATCATTCATTTTGCATTGAAAACAACAACAATTGAGATGATCCAAAATCAAAATGGAATCATAGTTGGATCATTAGAGCTGCTTCTAAATTCAACAAAATTTTCGCATTTTCACAGTTGTCGCCCTGCAACTCAACTGCAACGGCAGCTAATAATTAACATTTTTCAAACGTCAATAAATATTTTCCATATTTATTAAAGAACATTCGCAAATATCTGCACAGTATTAGTTCAATACATAGTAATTTTAAGAACTTACTGCTTCTATTTCGTTACTATTCATTATGTTCACTATTGTATCTGCCAAGAAAATATTAATAAATATTTGACAGACCACAGCTGACCATGGCAGTCTACAGCTGACACAAATACATGTCATTTCATAGCAGGAATGCCAACCGTATAAAATGATTGTTTTGGATCATCCCCATCGTTTTTTCATTTATGATCTTGATCCAGTTGAAAAAAACGCACCTACTCATTGCATAACCTTGACTGACGATATTAAGTTCAACGTTATAGGCCCTCGTCATTCAACTATGAAGTAGCAGCTTAAGCTCTGGTCCAGGATCTCTTGTCCTACAAGCCGTACAAATAAAGAGAGAAATTTTTGCAAACAAAAAACTTTAGTCTATAGTCTCATGAGATAACGAATTTCTTATGTTGTGAGGGATGATTGCACACATTTAAACAGTTTCCGACATACCCCTGAAGTTCGAATGAGTACTAAATTAATTTTACACAATCCACGGCGTCAAATCGACTTTAATGGATTTCAGGATTTTTTTGGAATTTAGCACCTCTCTCTTACAAGTTACAGTCCGAGTTGTATTCGTCTTTACGATTACGCCATATTTGTTTTGCTTGATTGGATATCGATTGAATTTAATTTCTTCCGAAAACTTTCTATCACGTAAAAATTAAATTCAGTATTTCTTTACTTTCGACCCGAAAGATTGTGCAAGCAGGCTTTTTACATAGTCGCATAAAAACTTAAGGATTTTACTTTATTATTTTAATAATTAAGTATTGTGATTGATTTTTTAAAAAAAAAAATTTACTACCCCCAAAATTTTTATTTTCACGTTTCATAACTAGTAGACACGAAAAAAGCAATAAAAATGTTCAGTCCGTCTGTCCGCCGTACGGCGTCCGCCGTACGCAAGATCGTTTGGAGGCTCGTAGCTGCCAAACGATTTAAGATATTTAATTGAAATTTTTTTAACGAATAGACGGGGTAGGCTCCTTGAAGTGACCAAATTTTTAGGGGTGGGGGTGTGAGGGGTAAGGAGGGGGAAGGAGGGGGAAGGAGGGGGAAGGAGGGGGAAGGAGGGAGAAGTGTTTTAGACCGAAAATTTTGGTTTCTAGATCTCAGTAACCCCTAATGATAGGAAGCTGAATTTCTATAGAGCTCTGATAGTAGACCCATTTGCAGAAAAATTGTCAATTTTGATCAAGGGGTGTGGGATTGGGGGGAAATGTAATGCGTCCGAAACCCAAAAAAAGCGAGATAGACACATTCTAAAATCCATATCTCCTAAACCGTTAATGGCACACTATTCAAACTTAACAAATATTTGTAGTTATACTAGGAGAACAGAATCAAGAAAAATTTTGGGTGGGGGAAGTTGTGTATGGGGGTGGGGGGTGAAAAACTTAAGATTACGATATTTCATGAACCAATTGCTCTAGAAAAATAAAATTCGGTTTGGGTATAAAAGTTGACAAATAAAGATTGATCAAAGTTAAATTTTTTAAGTGGGAGGTGAAGCAAAGAAGTGGAGGGGATGAGAATTTTTCAAATCAAACACATTTCACATCTCAAGAACAGTGTAAGACAGATGCATAGAATTTTTACCAAAAGTAGCGCTAATTAAACTCTTGCAGGGAAAAAAGTTTTGGGGTTGAGGGTGTAGAGGGGGAGGGTGGGGGAAGGTGAAAAGGAAAAAGTTCCGATGCTTATATCTTGAGAACCTGTAATGATATAAGCCTTAAACTTGGTTTTTAGATAGAGCTATAGTAGCGGAATGTTGGAAAAATAAAATTTTTTTTAGGGGTAGTATGCTACGGGGGTAGGGGGTGTTTTTCCTAACTATTAAACGGTTCATGCTAGAAAATTGAAACTCGGTGTGTATATGTTAATCAACTAGAAAAGTAATTGTGATAAAAAAAATTTGAATATTCATTGGCGTTCAGAAAGGGGGGCAAAAAAAATTATTTGTAAATAAAATAAATATAAAATGCATATATTTTCCCGGTTTTCGTCATATCTACTAGGTCTTTCCAAATATTGAATTCATTTTTATTCTACGGATTCTTCGTATGAATACCTAGAAAGTGTTTTCAAGGTTTTTTGAAATTCGACCCCTAAGGGTAGTGTGGTACAAGTGGGAGGTGTTTTTCCTATATATAGAACGGCTTAAGCTACAATGTTGAAACTCGGTGTGTATATCTAAATGAACTAGAAAAATAATTTTGAATAAAAAAAACGAATATCTATTGGCGTTCAGAAGGGGGGCAAAAAAAATTATCTGTGAAAATAGAATGCATATTTTACCACGATTTTCGACATATCTACTACCTCGTCCCAAATAATGAATTTAATTTTATTCTATGTATTCTCCATATGAATACCAAGAAAGTGTTTTCAAGATTTTCTGAAAATTTACCCCTAAGTAGGTGTAAAGTGATTGTGTACTTTTTCATAAACTATTCCATATCTCTCAGATCCAATCAGATTTTCACTTCCATGATCTTGTTCTTTTTGATAGGTTTTCAGTCACATAGTATCCTACACCGCATTTCAGAATTGAACGCGTTCCTAACTTCTGCCGGAAAAATAATAAAGTTACGCCCAGATTGTTGGCAGATTTTTGTGATTTCACGTGAACATGGGGAATATGTTCCTTTCACGAATTCCGCAATATATCTTAGGTATTTTTCTATATAAAGGTTCCCACACACTGACACGATTTATTCGCTGACGCTGCTATTCTTTGCGATTATTTTGCAGCGGTGCGGTCATTCTCACCATGTAAATAAATGAAGGCGATTGTACCGCTGCAAAATAATCGCAGCGTCAGCGAATAAATCGCGTCAGTGTGTGGAAACCTTAATACCCTAAAAATCAACTTTATGATGTTTTGTTGTGCGAAATATTGCAGAACCACTGATGAATGTAATATATTGTAACTAGCAAATGTTACAAAAACTCCATTGTTTCAAAACAACTAGTGTTATATTTTAATATTCTTCCGCACTATGTCTCATAAATGCAATTATGAATTAGACTCAAACATTAAGAAAAAAAAATATATAAGGCTAGTACAATTTTCTGATAATAGTCAACAATATTTTCTTCGAAATTTTAACACGGATAAGACCAAAGACTTGCTTTGGTATCTTAACGACTTGACCGCTATTTTAATATTTATTTTTCTAGAAAAGTAGTCAGAACCATGCATGCACAACTTGATTTTAACGGAATCATGTAAAATTTAGTGATACCATGAAAAAGAGTCACCATTAACGCAGTGGATGGTAAACATTTCGACCAACTTAAACCAGCCGTCAGGGTGATCGGTAGTTACGAGTAGTACATGCTACATACACTGATGAGTTAGAAACGGATTAAGCTGTTGGAGTTGGTGGTTTTAAAACTAGTCCTTTGAGGGAGAATTCTTCACCTGTCATACTCTCAAAAGTTGGTTTCATTTGAAAACTCACAAAACAACAATAATTCTTATTATAAATTATTGACAACGATTTTCGTAAGTGCAGCAGTTTCGACAAGATCGACCTTTGCGAAATTTAGCTTTGGTCTGACGGTGGTCACTTGCTTTTCAAAGTGGAAACATCGTATTTAGAATGGTACCATGTTCCAAAAATGGTAGTCAGCATTATAAAAAATTTATGAATTATTAATAAAACTGAAAACTAAATGCTCGAAAGATGCGATGTCCTAATTTTTAGAACTTATAAACATTTGAAAGCGATACATTCGTATTTTTACAATAATTTTATTGCTATTATTCATAATAGAGGTCTAGACAATTCGAGACTCGACTGAATATGTGTTGCAAAGACGCGGAAGTGTTTTAAAATTCTAAGCTAAAGAACGTTGATCTCTGCTGTAATATTAAACAAAATTGTATATAAAGAATTTTTGCCTAAGAATTTTTAAAAATAGAAATGCCGCAATCGCGCTCTTATCATTTGTTAATTATACTTGCCGTATGGCTATTTATTATAGGTACGTAAGTGGATTAAATCACTAACCGTTTTTGGGCCTTATCCTTCCACTCCCTCAAGTACTTCTCATACAAAATAACACGTATTCACGCATTCGCCCAAAAAAGTGAGAACCTTACAATTATGCAAAAACAAACATTCCAATGTTTTAAGTGATAAAATATAAACATTGCTCGTTAGTGAACTTCCCCATGATAAAAATGTAAACCTTGACTGATGTTTTGATATTGACAGAACAAAGAAAAACTTTGAGGGTGCATTTTTATTAAAATACAAAACTCTTATGTACCTATCGAATAGTCCTTTATAATGCAAATTGAATGAGTCCTTCCTGCAGAAGCCTATTAAAGGGTTTTTAAAAGAATTGAAGCCAAAAAAGTCTAAGACTCCTTAAAACACGTGTTAAAAAATATTTAACGATACCTTCAGAACGCTTTATATTTTCCCATACGCTGATTTTATGTTGGAGTTGAGTTGTTCATTTAGCTTTCAAACAAAATAACATGAAAAAATGTTCTAACTCAATTAACTGAACTTACAATAAATCAAGTTATCGTGCAGCCATAAAGCTGAAATTGTGAACAAACTAGTTTTCAGTGAAAAAGATGTTACAATTTATTAGTCAGCGAAATCACTTTACTCCTTCGGATAGCTTACAAAAGTTTCTAATAATCGGTGTTCAAAAATATTGGGCGTGTTCAAAAATATTTCAGTAAAAAGATTTAAGCGCTTTTATGGTAAAATTTGAAGAAAAGAAAATGTATCGAATAGGCTCACGATATTTTTTTAAACTTTATATTTAGTTCTAATATAGAATGTTCCATTCATTAGTTGTACTAATCAAAAATCACTGTCCTACAAGCCGTAAAATATTCCGAATCGATGTAGTAAATTTACAAATTTTCATTAAATTTAACTTAATTACGAGTAGTTGCTAAAATGATTAATTCACTCGTTTCACTTAAGTCGTGATATGAAATTTAAAAAGAAAATAATGTTTATAGTGTATGAAATTTGTGGATTAAAACATATAACAATCATGTATTGTACTTTATACTTTCTACACTTTTTTAACTATATCCTGGGTTTTTCTTTCTCAATTATTATCTTGTTGATTTTTTCCAATTGTAGATTACAGTTACAGTGTGCTTTACCATTCGAAATATGTACGTCTGGGAATTAATCTGCCCATCGTTCGCTTGAAGTTTATCTATCCATTTCTAATATCAATAAATAAATAATAATAATAAGCAAACATTAACATGCCATATTTTTGTACTATAAATTACATACTAGTTTTTCCACACCGTTTTCAATTTTACGAATTGCAAGATAGGGAATAGAAAATAATATCTTATATTAATACAAATTAGCAGATTTAAAAAAAATAAGGTCGTTGAAGATGGTTCTTTATTGTCATCTGCGCTTTTAAATATTTTAAATATGCATTTGTATGACGTAAATACATTAACAGCATTCATTTTAATATTATATCTGTGGTGTTTCGGCACAAATTAATATATGTGTCTAAAATTGCAATTACGTTTATTTCTCTCGAATTCAATAGTACTTATATTAGCATATTCCAATCCCTTCTGTACTCTATGGCTCACATCAACAAGTAAAATAAAAATAACTGCAATTTTATACATATGAACCGTCAACTATATTTTTTTCCTTATATCAATAATGTTTAAATCATACCAGTAGACACTTAACGAGATTCTTTGCAATGATCTTTCTTTTGGCATATGACTTATGCTTAATTATAAACAAAGTAGAGGGGTTTGATAATTTAAGTTAAATGCCGATCTAAGTTCAATTGTCGACAAAACGACTTGCATTGTCAAGTTTTAGTTTTAGACAAACTTCATATCTTGAAAAGGATTGTGCCCATTTTGAGCATAGTTTTGACCGTGGTCTTTAAGATATAAAAAGTTTTTGTGCTATAAATATATTCACGTCTTATTATCATATGCATTTATAGGCTTAGATGCATATACACAGATAATTTGCAGCAGATATTAGACGCTATTGGGGTCGATATTAAGATATAATTTATTCATCTAATATAGTCTATCCCCCCTTTAGTTTGTTTGATTTTAACTTTTTCGATATATAAATGAGAACGATTCCTTAATATGCAACTATAACAACAATGGGGCGACTGCATTCAGACGATTTTGTTATTCGATACGCCGTATGCCTTTTTGCATTATGTGAGTAAATATTGGAAATTACAGTTTTTGAACAATATCTTAATTGACTTCTTTCAAGGTATTGCAATAGTCGTAACAGACGCTAGACATATCGATCTACGTAAGGGTCATCTCAAGACAGATCCTAAAATTGAAAGTATCAAAAAAATTTTGTTTGGTCAACGTGACGCCAATGATCAGCAAGTAGCACCAAAGTCAAGTTCCAGCTCGAGTTCTGGTTCTGGTTCCAGTAGCAGTCGGTCTAGTAGATCATCCAATTCCAATTCCTGTGATTCTTATTCAAGTTCGAGTTTTTCCGGTTCTTCTGGTTCTTCCGGTTCTTCTGGTTCTTCCGGTTCGGGATCTTCGGATGCTCATAGATCTTCTAGTTCATCTAGTTCTTCAAATTCTTCCAATTCTTCTAGTTCTTCCAATTCTTCTAGTTCATCTGAGGATTGTGACATTCAAACGACAACTCCACCTCAAACGACACAACAAACAGAACCTACGGTCAGAAAGCTACATACATAAACTATAATAACTAAACTTTTAAACATACTCGTGATAATTCTTACATTTGAAACTAAAATAAAAACATTCTTTGCACGTTGCGTTTTCTTTATTTCATTCACAGCAAAAACCTTTTTCAAATCTCGATTTACATAGGTATATCGTTTCAATCTTCAGAATCAACGTTTTCTTAAATTATCGCTAATTTAGATGAATGCAAGCGTAGTTTTTTTCAGGACTTTTGTACGGTATGTACTCAAACAAGATACCTACTTAAAGAAAAAAATTAAACAATTTTTTTTTTGCGTTTATAGTAAATCGTAGTAGCATCACGAATTTTGAATGCTCTTAAAGTTATATTTTATGACGTCAAATATACCAAATTGGATTCCCAATTAAATTTTGGTTAGTACCCTGACTTCGACTGGTTTAACATACACAATTCAAAATTTTCCTCCATGCAAAGCTGTAATTAAACCTAAAGGAGCTTGTACACTAATTTGACCAATTTTTCAAGCAATTAACTGTCCGGCGTCTGTTGCCAAAACTAGTGGAGCAATAATTGGAGCACTACCGGGCAATCTCATGCTAGTTGCGGCAATATTTCCGGAATTTGGTAATGTTTTCACAGATTGCTGGTGTAGCTCGCCCTATAGTTGCTGTATTTCCACTAGCTTAGAAAAATCCGAGCAATTATTGATTTAATTTGAGTTTTATATTTGTTTGTCAAGTTTCGTGTGTAAGTTTTACATTTATTTTGTCAAATTTTGTTTTCGTGTTGTTCATAGACTGAATCGTCTGTGTATGATGTCATTGCCAAATTCTTGAGAATTGCTCCATATCGCTAGTCACAGTTGATCAACGAGTTGACAATCAATTGATCAATATCGTCAATTGCCAATGTTGCTAAATGTTGCTATCTGTTTTCGTGACGTCAAAATTGTCTGGAATTGCTGAAAATTGAGCAATTTTAATCGCTGGTGTAAAAGCACCATAAGAAGATTGACAGAATTCGTAAAAATTTAGTCAACCACTTTTTCGTTATGCAAATGCCAAAATGATTGCATATCGAAAAAACCTGAAAATCTATACTCTCTTTGCGGTTGAAAAAGAAAAAAAATTGAAAACGGATTTTAGGCGATTATAAAATAAGCTTGTGAGAGGGAAAAGTTAAAAATCAGACCTGAGTGATACGGCCAAATTCGTTAAAATGTATACACTCCCTTTACACCTCTACGAATTTCAATAAATGCTGAAAACACTTTCTAGATAAAGGAATCAGTGGAATGAAAATTCAGAATTAGAAGACCTGACGAAATTCGTGAAAATATATGCATTTCGTTCTCAAAAGTGGATAATGTTAAATTTTTTTTATCTAAGCTTATTTTGATATATGTTATACTTAGATGTTCTCACCAAGTTTGAACTTTTTCACATGGGCCCTTCTATTGATAGGAAGAACACCACCCGCCAACATACTATAATACCCTTCATCATATCACTACTATTGATCTATCTAAACAGCAAGTTTCAGCGACACATCAATATGGTTTCTTGTGATATAAAAATCTTACCTCTTTCCCTTTAGCTCTCCTAATAGTGGTTCGTACCATACAAACATCCTTTAAAAATATCTTCACGTAATTTACGGAACTCACTATAACTCAAGTAATCTTTTAGCCACGAACTCGTAATTTCGTATGAATTAGTGAGTGAAAACGAAGTCAGTGAAAACGAAGTCAGTGAAAACGAAGTCAGTGAAAACGAAGTGAATGAAAACGAAGTGAGTGGAAACGAAGTGAGTGAACACGAAGTGAGTGGAAACGAAGTCCAAGTTAAGAAGTCAGCAAATCCATCTATTCCTTCCGGTAGCTTTCGTGGAAAAAAATCCTTAAGACACGAATTCAACAATAAATGGTTCCAATGAAAAGAATAAATATGAAAACAAAAAACTAATTAATTCTTTCCCGCACCTCCAATCTTAAAGTCCTTAAAAAAGAGAAAAAAAAATTCGAAGACTCACCCAATTTAAGGTATGAGATTAAACAGTGACAATAATCAATAATAACAATAATCTCAATGGCGCAACAGCCCAAATCGGGCCTAGGCCTTGAAGTAATGCCAGAGTTACTTCATTACTAGGCCAACGGAACATTAGGGGGTGTAGTGGTCACGCTCGTTCGTGATTATTACCCCGATTTTAACTCAGGTACTCATTTACAGCTGAGTGAACTGGTAGTCCGGAACCCAAACCCATTTTCGAAAATTACTTGTCTCCAAGCAGATTCGAACCTGGTACCAGGTGCACCGTAGGCAAGTGCTCTAGCCACTAAGCCACCCAGACTAACAGTGACAATATTTTCCTTTTTTTTTGGAGTAGCATTCAAATGGAAATTTTTAATAAAGGACGAAAGATAGAGGTGCAACCAAACGAGAGTGGCCTTAAAAAAGAGAAAACTACATACACATACCTTATCTAAATATTCCCCAACTAAGTGATAAATCGGAGTTCAGTATTTTCTCTAGATTATCACACTATTGGCTTACAGCTGATCTTGATTGCAGTATATTCGGTTTTTTATTTAATTTGAATTAAATAAACTAATCTGCATTTCGAAATAAAATTCTAGCGCGAAGAAAGAAAAATTTAAGCTTATTAGAATATCGAATCGCCTCACAATATTTTTAAAACTTTATTTTTGTTTGTATATAGAATTTTCCATTGATTATTTGTACTCTAGGCAGACTAATTATTCAACTAAACAGTCAAATATTTTTTGAAAATAACTGTCTTTAAAGCAGCAAAATATTCCAAATTGTTATAGTAAATTTAACTAAATTACGAGTAGCTGTCAAAAGTTTTGTATTTTTACACATTTTCGTCGAGAATTTACTGACTGAAAAGTAAAATTACAAAATCGACTGAAATTTTCAACTTTTAATGTATAAAACTTCTCATTGTGTATAAAGGTACTCATTGTGCATGTTATTTTTTTTTGTGATATGTGTTAACTTCATTGTTTAATTCACATGTTTCACTTAAGGCTCCATGTGCACGTTAAGTGCGATTTTGATCATTTATGACTGTTTTCTTACCAATATTTCACGTTAATTGCAACAAAAAAATAAAATAAAATTACACCACTTTATTAGCTGGTATGTAAACTAGGTCGTGTATAACGAAAAAATTCAAAACTGTATTTGGAAAAAATGTTATTCGAACAACAACCCTTGAACATTTTTTAAAATGCGTAAATTCGAGTTTTTAAATCGCATATTACCTATTTCTTGAATAATTAACATGTCATTTTCATTAATATAATGCTAGAAAAAAAGCTTAAAGAAGGTCCTGTATAGATCTAATTTAAAAAATTGTAAAACCTGTAACATTTTTTTTCTATTAAATTAAAATTAGTTCACTGATAGACAGCGAACGATGCAGACTTATTGTCCACGCCAAGTTAGACGAACGAAAAACGATTTCAATCGATTAAAATCCTCTCAAGAAAGAAAAATCAAACTGGGATAAAAAATTGTCGAACCGGACTCATGGGGCCTTAAGTCGTAATATAAAATTTATGAAGAAAATGATATTTATAGTGTTTGAAGTTTGTGGTTATAAAAGAAATAAATTAAATTCATATAATAGGCATGATATTGTTTTATACTTTCAACCGTTTTTGAACTATGTATGTTTTTTTCCAATTTTTATGTCTTGTCTTTTATTGAATTTTACAAATTGTGGATTGCTGTATCCTTGCCCATCAGAATACGCCTTGGAATTCATCGGCGAATGAAACTTTTTCATTTATATATTATGAATAAATTAATAATAATAAGCATACATAAACATGTCACAATTTTGTAGTACAGATTATATACTAGTTTTTACACACCGTTTATAATTTTATGCAGTTTTGCCCATCCACACGAGCAGTAAGTTTACATATTTTTCGCGATTGTTTTCCACGCCTATCTGTGAATTTCCACATTAATTGTGTGTTCAGCGTAAGTAGTAAAAATAACAAGACTGCGAAAAAAAATTTGAAAATAGTAATTTTACTGCTTTCATATTAGGTAGATACTTAATTGGCTACTCTGAGATTGGTAAAAATTTCTTACTGTGTATGGAATTGATAAATTCCTTTGAGGAATTTGATATAAGCTATAAAACCGCTTCCCACTGCAGACTACAAATTAGCAGATTTTGAAAAAAAAAATAAGATTTTTGAAGATGGTTCTATATTTTTGTATGCGCTTTTAAATATTTCACGTATGCGTTTGTATGACGTAAATACTTTTAATCAAATGCCTGTATTTTAATATCATATCTGCGATGTTTTGGCACAAGCTAATATGTTCGTCCAAAATTGCAACAAAACTACTTTTATTTCTCTCGAATGCAGTAGCACTTATATTAGCGTATGCTAATTCGATCGGTACCCTGTGAATGGCCTCATATCAACAAGTAAAATAAAAATAACTGCCCTATTATGCAAATGAACCGTCAACTATATTTTTATGTTTATACATACCGATAGTGTTTAAATGATAGCAGTAGACACTTAAAGAATTTCTTCAGAATGTTCTACCTTGCTAAAATATTAACGAAGTACAGGATTTTGATAGTTTAAGTTAAATACCGATCAACTAGTTCAATTGGCGACAGAACGGATTCCATTGCATTCAAGTTTTAGAAAACTTTAGCAACTTGAACAGGATTGATCTCGTTTTGAGTCTGGTTTAGGGCATGCTCTTTGAGAAATGGCAAGTTTTTGTGCTATAAATACCTTCACGTCTTGACAGTATTTATAGGCTTGAAAGCATATCTATAGATAATTTGTAACAGATATTAGGCGCTTTTCGGGCCGATATTAAAAATTATAATTTATTCATCTAATATAGTCTATCCCTCCTTAGTTCGTTTGTTTACAACTTTTTCAGTATATAAATGAAAATGATTCTCTATTTTACAACTACGACAACAATGGGGCGGGGGCATTCAGACGATTTTATTATTCGATACGGCCTATGCCTTTTTGTATTATGTGAGTAAATTAGATTTTTTGTTGGTTTTGAACGTAACTTAATTGACTTCTTTTAAGGTGTTGCAATAGTTGTAACCATAGAGCTACCTATATGTATAATGGAGACAGCGTGCAGCGACTGCTTTGAAGCCGGAGGTTTTCTCGCAAAGGACCGGAATTATTCACTATGCTACTATCAGCATCTGACTCACATGTATGTTATACTCCGGTATTGAAAAGAAAAAAAGCCCAACCTTTAAATACTACGCTACTGTTTGCATTTCACTGCCACCGGGCATGAAAAGCTCCATACAAAAATGTTCAATTTTGCATCTTGCGTCTTGCGATCTGCATTAGTTATACATAGCTCTATGGTTGTAACAGACGCTAGCCATATCGATCTTCATAAGGGTCATCTCAAAACAGATCCTAAAATTGAAAGCAACAAAAAAATTTTTTTCGGTCAACGTGACGCCAATGATCAGTAAGTAGGACCAAAGTCAAGCTCCAGCTCGAGTTCTGGTAGCTAATCCAATTCCAATTCCTGCGATTCTAATTCAAGCTATTCGATTTCTTCCGGTTCTACGGGTCCGGGATCATTGGATTCTCTTAGATCTTCTAGTTCATCTAGTTCTTCTAGTTGTTCTAATTCTTCTGGCGATTGTACGACAGCTCGACCTCAAACGACACAACCAACAGTAGGTACGCTCAGAAGGCTACATAAACCATAATAACTAAACTTTTAAACATGCTCGTGATAATTCAAATGAAACTAAAATAAAAACATAACGCATTCACGATCGGCTGCAAGCCAATCGTATGATACTCTAGATGAAATACTTAACTCCGATTTATATTTTGTTTGGAAATATTTAAAAAGAATGAGGAGTGCACAAGCAATTATTACATGACCTTTTACTTACAGGTTGAAATTATTGGCTACTCGATTTTTTGATTTATAAATCCATAAAGTAAGTTTGGACATTTTACAGAATTTTTGTATGGCAACTACATGAAGGACTTATGGGATATTTTTCATATTAATAGTTTCAGCTGCGACTATTATAAAATCCACGTATACAAAATTTCAAAGTCGTAACGCAAAGCTTTCTAAAGTTATCGTTCAATATTGGTGAACACGTGTTTTAAGGACTTTTGTATGACAGCTACCCGAAGGAGTCGACGGATGACGCTAATTAATGAACTCCGTCTTGGTTCTGGTATAAAACTAATTCCTGTAAAATTTTAAATTCCTGCTTTAACTCGTTCTCGAGTTATAGTGGATTCAGCAACAAGCATTCATTTTTGAAGGACTTTTCTAGGCTGCTACACGAAGGACTCATTCGATTTGCATCATATTTAAAACTTTTGACTCAAACGTTATAAGCCTTAAGTATGCAAAATTTCAAGTTCCTAACTTGAAGCATTCGAGCAATATTTGTGAAAACGTGTTTTAAGGACTCTTGTATGGGAGGTACCCGAAGGAGTGGAAGGATATCGCCCATTTACGAACTTAGCCTTACTTTTTCCATTTTACAAGTTGTGACAAAATTTCAACTTCCTAGGTCAACGCGTTCTTGAGTTATCGTGCAAACGGACGGACGGACGGACGGACGGACGGACGGACAGACGGACTTTTCGGGCTGGATTGAACTTATAATACTCTATATGATTTCATCTAGAGTATAAACATTCATTGCACTTACAGTGCGTTTTCTTTATTGAGCCACAGCAAAAACCTCTTCCAAATCCCGATTTATATGCTTTTTCATAATCAACGCATTCTGAGCTTGTCGCTAATTTCGATGATTGCAAGAATAATTTTTTTAGGAGTTTTGAACAATCAACTCGACGATCTGATCCAGTCAGATGAAATGTGCACCGAAGAAAACGAGGAGCATTTGTGCACCTATTTACGCTACATATTTCGCAATGGTTGGGTGTTTACCGTGCTCCCGCTCGTGATCCGTTCGTCGTACGAAAAACTGATGTAGACAAAACTTGTAGGGAATTTAGTCCTCTACAACTTTGCCATGTAAATGTATCACCTCTTTTTAATATAAATCGTCGAAAAGATTAAAAAACTAGGACAATCTCCTAATTTTTTACACTTTACGCTTATTATTAGCAATAAATAATGATTTTACAAAAAAGTTGTTGAGATAAAAAAGATAGAGAATTTATGTCTCTGTAAATTTGGTTGTGACCATTTTCAGCGAGAAATGCAAAATACGGCTACAAATCGACAAAACAGAAAATTCAAAATTTTGGTCACTCGCCATATCAAATTTAACTTTATTAGTAATAATACAGTATTGTTATTGATTTTCAAAAAAAAAAAAAATTTGCTATCCCCAAAATTTTTTTGTGTACATTTCATGACTAGTAGACACGAAAAAAGCAATAAAAATTTTCACTCTGTCTGTCCGCCGTACGCCGTACGTCGACCGCCAAAATCCTTTGAAGGCTCTTAGCTCTCAAACCAGTGGGGCTATTAAATTAAAAAAATTTCTAGGAATAGACTGGGTAGACCCCTTGAATTGACATTATTTTCAGGGGTGGGGGTGTGAGGGGGAAGGTGGGGGAAGCGTTTTAGACGAAAAATTTTGGTTTCTAGATCTCAGGAACCGCTTATGTTAGGAGACTGAAACTTGGAATTTCTATAAAGCTTTGATAGTGGACCCATTTGCAAAATTGATGATATGGGTGAAGGGGTGTGGGAGTGGAGGGGGAAGCAATGCGTCCGAAACGCAAAAAAGTGGAGATCTACACATTCTAAAATCAAGATCTCCTAAAGTGTTAATAGCAAGCAATTAAAACTTAACAAATATCTGTAGTTATACAAGGAGAGTAGATTGAAACAAAATTTTTGGGTGGGGGTAGTGGCGTACGGAGGTGGGTTGTGAAACACTTAACATTACGATATCTCCCAAACCAGAGGCACCAGCAAAATAAAATTCGGTTTGGATATAAAGCTTGATAAATTAAGATTGATCAAAGTAAAATCTTTGAAGGGGGCGGGGGAGTACGTAAGTGGAGGGGATAACAATTTTTCAAAAATAGCAGGTTTCATATCTCAATAACAGTTTAAGATGGATGCTTCAAATTTTTACCAGAAGTAGGCCTAATAGAACCCTAGTAGGGAAAAAAAGTTTGGGGGTGTGGGTGTAGAGGGTGAGGGTGGGGAAGGGTGAGAAAGAAAAAGTTCCTATGCTTATATCTTAAGAATCTATAATGATAGGAAGCTGAAACTTGGTATTTAGATAGAGCTATAGTAGTGGCATGGTGGAAAAATAAATTTTTTTTAGGGGTAGTATGGTACGGTGGTGGGGGGTGTTTTTCCTAACTTTAGAACGGCTTATGCTAGGAATTTGGAAATCGGTACGTATAAATAAATAAACTAGAAAAGTAATTCTGATAAAAAAAATTTGAATATTCATTGGCGTTCAGAAGGGGGGGGGGGGCAAGAAAAAAATCAGTTAATATAAAATGCATATATTTTCACGATTTTCGTCATATGTACTAAGTCTTTCGAAATATTGAATTCATTTTTATTCTACGGATTCTTGATATGAATACCTAGAATGTGTTTTCAAGATTTTTTGAAATTCGACCCCTAAGAGGGTGTAAACTGGTTGTATACTTTTTCATGAATTCCACCATGTTTTTTTTTTTCAACCTCTAGACCGCATCCCGGAATATGGCCCAATTATTTAATTCATATGTTACACCCTTTTCTAACCGCTTCCCGAACTTTTTTTTAGGTTTTCAGTCACATAGTAACATACACCGCATCCCCGAATTGAACGCGTTCTGAACTTCTGTCGGAAAAATAATAAAGTTGCGCCCGGACTGTTGGCAGATTTTTTACTTTTAATGCAGTATTTTTATTTTCTGTTTTTAGAGTGTATATAAAAAAATTAAAGGGGTTATGTTCATAGTTATAACTTTTCAGCAGGTATTATTGGCTGTGACGTGATCTATCAGAACAGCAAAGTTGCCTATGGCAAATCAACTACTATCTGGTAGATCTGGATGGGCTTAGTGAAACTGCTCAGAATGTAAACAGAACTCATCTGCTCAGTGTTAAATCCTTTAGTAGTGATCCTATTAAACAGTCCGCACAGTTCACTATTTATATTAATATTTCGAAGGCAATAGCAAGTGAAAAATTCTTATAAATAATTTGTCAATGCGTTGAGTGGGAATTGAACCGACAACAGTACAGAAGCAATGTTCACAAGCCTACATACTACCACTGGACTACACCTGGTTGCACTCCTGTATACCAAGAACCGTAGAATATGTGCGTGCTTGCGGGGGGAAGCAATAGCGAAGTGCTTTTCAATTGCTTTCCACTCTTTACTGGTGTTCAAGATAAAATCAAAAAGAAAGGAAAATGTTGAGCAAAATGGTCAAAAATTCGAAATAGGTCCTGTGATATACTTATATCTGAAAAGGTTATCCGCGGACATGGTCACTATAAATTGAGTTGTAAGTTTTACCGAAAACATCTTAACATCAAAATTGGATTTGATGTGGAAGACCAACAAAAAAAAAATAAATAAATAACCGAAAGAAAAGACAACAATATCTTATACCTATTTAAAATATTTTTTTACAAACAGTGACAACTTTACAAACACTCAGCGAAAATGCATGAATAATAATTTTTAAACAAGTTAAGAAGAAGTTTTTGTATTCGATCTAAATAACATATCACGTTTGAGATAGCAAATATTTTCATATTCGTGAGAGTAACAGGATTTTTTCGGTTTAATAGCCGCAACATGCGGAATTTATTGCAAGTTTTTGATTCAATGCATCGGCGAACACACCTTGCGACTATCTTCTTAAGATAATCGCATCAAGTCGTCGAAGAAAAATGTACAGACTATGTCCAACATCACATAAAATAAAACTCACATTCGATTTTATGACATCTTCGAAAATAAGCCGTAAGCTCTAGTCTCAATCTTGAGACGCAGGTTTAACCCATTACATAAAATAAATAGCTTAATAACAAATTAATTCGTCTGATTCACTAAAATAGGCACAAGCAACCTATTAAAAAATGTGCGATCTAAAAACTGGTTTGTGCTGACCGAATTTTCTTGAGATTTTTTATTAATGTGGTTTGGAGTATATGTCGCTGCCATTGTAAGATTGATGTAAATTCAAATCGAATTAACTATGTAGCTGTAAAAGCATCGTTGAAATGTTCTGCACAGTTTAGAATTGGTAGAATTGCAAATTAGGCTAAAGAATTTCATATAAATATCGGAAAACTACGAAATTTATCTATTGGTCCGAAGAAATTGCGAAGAATAAGATTTGATCTTACTAGATCCACCGTTATAGTTCGGAAATCAAGACAATATAAATAGAAGAGATCGGCGTGGGCAAGACTATTCCACAATGACGAGAACACGTCCAGTACGTTCCTATGGAACGAGTAGTCTAGCATTCAAGCACTGCGTAGTATTAATCATCGCACTATGTAAGTTGGGCGGCATCATCAAAAGTGTTCCTTTCTTATTAACAATTTTTTGCATTTTTTCCAGGTGTCCTCGTTACTGTTGCCGAGGCGAAACATAGATCGCATAAAAGTCACAAGAAAGATACAAAAATTTCGTCAACCGATCCTCGAGTCCTTCGTATCAAGAGTACGCTATTCGGCGAAGAAGAAATGCAGCGAAAACGCACTCATAATCCGAATCTGAGACAACGCTGGGACTCGAGATCGCGTTCGAGCGATTCATCATGGGGTTCAAACTCCAATTCCAACGGCTGGGGTGGAAATAATGATTGGGGTAGTTCGAACTCACGGGGCTCAGGTTCATATTCGGATTCGGGAAGACCATGGAATAATGGCGGCGGCGGCGGCTGGTACGATTCCCGATATTCTGGACAAAATTCAGGGAGCTACAGCGGCGGTGGTAACTCTGGCGGATATGGAAGCTACAACAATGACGATTCGGGATACAACTACGGAAGCTATTCGGGAAATCGTGGTTCGGGCTCTGGAGGTAACTCGGGCGGTTATTCTGGATATTACAATTCTGGAGGCAACTCAGGTGGCAATTCGGGTGGCTGGAATTCGGGTGGCTGGAATTCGGGAGGTTGGTCGGGCAGTAGAAGCTAGTTTAAGTCGTATATTAAAAAAAAATTTGAAAAACACTTCATTGGTTTTGTTTTTTACTCTAGATCTAGATCAATTTCATTGGGATTGAATTGTAAGTTAATCTTGTCCCAAAAGGGTCCGTCGATTGGAGCTCATAATTGTTCTAGGCCGAGTTTTGATACAAAAGTTATTGAAATGAATTATGATATTATTACAGGAAATCTAGTGCGAGTCTACGAATGAATCTGACATGTTAAGTACATCTATTGATTGTGGCCTCCGTACAACAGTCCTTCAAGGGTTAAATATCAAAAAATTCTGAAACCGTTTTTTAATCGATTATATAGAAATCTCGTTAATTTTGAAAAAATCATATCTAAGTACTACGTCGGAATTCGTAAGACCGGGCACAATCGCTTTACAACCACTTAGGGGTTGTATATCCTAAGATCCTGAAGTAAACGCGTAAAATCGAACTCGATCGATACCAGTAAACCTGAGCAATTTGTCGGAATTCTTGAACGTTACCTTAGTTCCCAACTCAAGGGTGTTCCATATCGAAAAATGCATAAATCAGTTTTCGGCTGAATATATTTAAAGCCTTTGGCAATGAAAATGAATTTGATATCTATGAGACCTATGGAATATATCGGAATTCGTGATAATGTAAACAACCATTTTACACACCACTTAGGCCCGTTTCTACGATCGTCAGTTAAATTCTAACCAGAACTTTAACTGCACGTTTTGTATGCAAATATGTCTGTTGAAGTTTCAGTTAGATCATAACTGACGATCGTAGAAACGGGCCTAAGTGTTTTACAAATGTATATCGAAAATATTAAAAACGATTCTACGCCCGAAGAAGTAAAACTAATTTGATAGCTCAACACGTCTTAAAGATATAACGGAATTCGTGAAAACTGAAAAAAAAACCATTTGCACAGAAACTTTGCTTACTCCACTTTTGTACGCCGATCGAAATTCTACTAAATACGAAATACTACAGGTACAATAGCTACAATATTTCAACTTTCTTGCATGATGTTATCAAGATATAAAAATCAGTGTTTTTTCTTTTCAACAATCAATGAAGTAAAATAGGGCTACGAATTCCGTCATTTTCGGAAATTTCTCATAGAATAATCTTAAGGCATAACAAATAATCAAATCCTTTTCATTTTTAATAAAATGGTTTTTATAGTAAAACGCATAATACATGATGAGTAAAGTAAAGATTTTTTTTTCGAATAGATAATTTACTAAAAGTAAGTAACAGGAAATTTCGATGATTTCTTGAGTTACAGTGAGTTCCATGAATTCAACGAAAAAAATTATTTAACAGGTTTTATCTTTAAGAACTGCATGGCTTTATCTGAAATTAAAACTATTCAAAAAACCATTATATAAAAAATATCCATCCATTGAATTTTAAATCTTTTGGATAATAGGCAAATATTTCACACTTTTTCAAGTAAACTTACATTGAGATGTACGGTAATAGTTAATTAGAATGTAATTCTCAATTTTTGGTCAGTAGATTTCAATTTGTATGGGAAGGTGGCGCAAAGTGAGCCAATAAGGTTCGTACTAAGATTCTGTGAAATGGGTAATAGTTATAAAATCATTTTCATGTAAATTCGATAGCTTAGGATGTTAGTCATGTATTCGTGAAATTAAATTATTGATGCTGATAAGAAAGTTATCTACTTCTATACAAACTTCAAAGGGCCCACTACTGGGGCAAAGTGAGCCCTTCCAAGGGGTATAGCATAATTTCATCCAAAACTGGAGCAAAGGAATATGGCAATGGATCAATTAAAACAAACAATATGATTTTAATAAATTGAAATGAAATTAAGTGTGTTGAGAGCGTGCTCTGCTTTGAGGAGTAGCCCTGAGAACACCAAAATATTTACTGGCCTTCTTGAGGTTAATTTTTTTCAGCAACAGAAGCTTTTGCATTTTTCATCGCAACTTGAGTCCCCTGTTGTTGCATTTGCACTTGTTGTATGTTCTAGCCATGTTAAAATTGTTATTTTTACTTATCAAATAAAATTATATTGGTATGGTGAATTGGAATGAACACTAAATAGTTAGGGTGCCCGCTTTACCTTGCTGGCCCACTTTGCCCCACCTTCCCCTACTCAGTAAATTTCCATTTTCAATCAATAAATTTCAACTTCGAAAGCAGCAAATTTACCGGATATTCTCTTGAATTTGCATTCAAAGAAAAGTGTATTATTAGAGTTCATTAAGATACACTTATTTCTTCTACTAATATTATTTCTTACTTAGTTCAAAACCATTGGCTGTATGTAGGAATCAAACCCGTAACTAATTCTGGTTATGCTGAGTAGATTTGGCATGCGTTGTCCCTGCGCCATTGAAATCATTTCATTTTCATTTTAGTAGAAAACAACGAACGAAACTGCGAACTTCGTGAATTTATATATTACATGTTTTCTTCGTGAAATTTAAATAGATAAGTAAAATTACAGGAAAAAGAATGTAATTTTCAGTTCATATTTACGTATAAATAGAGTTAATCTAGCACGAAATCTTACATGATTTTGTGAGCCTTCTCATGTAAATTGTACTGTTTAGTTGAAAAGTATTATAAATGAATAACTATTGCAGTAATTTCGTATAAAAATTATATGTGATATGTGCACTTTTACTTGAACAATGAGATATATAGATGTATGTACATACTGTAAATTTCAAGTGAAAATTGGGTTGATAATTGTTTTTAAAACAGTGCAATCTTATTTAATGGTCTTTCGTATGGTAGCTATCCGTTAATGAACTTAGCATTATAAAAGCGATCAATAATTTGGTTCCATATTTCAATAGCCTATAGATCAAGGGCTTACATTATCGTGCGTCCTAACTGACGAATACACTGCATTAAAAATGTAAATTATAAATTTTTTGTTTGAAAAATGCGTATAGATATTACTTACAATAATTTGCACACTCTCGGATTCGAACCATGGACCCGTCGCACATTACTATAGTCTGATACGCAAGCACTAGGCCACCTGAACACTTTTGCAATATGCTTATTTCATTAAGAATAGCCAAGAATAACGTTAGTACTTTCCAAAAAATAGTACTTTTACATAAATTGCTTACTGTGTACACAACTCCATTGAATTATGCACAACTTCATTTAAAGTTACATATTTTTAGGTTATTTTTACAGAAATTACAACATTTACACATTTAATTGCATATAAGCACAGAATTTCCTTAAAATAACGATCTAATTCAAATTGCATTAACCCAACAGTTAAAATTACTATTAAAAAAATAGTATGTACTTTTATATAAATTTCTTAATGTGTACACAGCAGTTCTATTTGAAATTTCTGGAAGAAATTTAGCAAAATTAAATATATGAATCACTATTTTTGCATAGTATATCTGTTTCAAAATATTATCTACATTTCAAGTACCTACCTACTGAATATTTTCTTAACTTAAAAATCATAGAAAAGTTGAGTATTTTCTTCAAAAGTACGAGAAGAACTTTTACCACTGATCAAATTCAAAAATCCCGATAATACCATCAACGAACTGCCAAAGTTCTAAACATTCATCGATTCTTTCCGTTGTAGTTTTGCATTCCACTTTGAAATTCCCCAAAAACTTTAAATTGAACAACTTATCGCTATGAGCACCATCAAATTTAATTAATAGCACAATTTTAAGTCGACTGAGTGTTCCGTCCTCTTCACAACAAATTCAAACAATTTATTTATTCAAGATTTCATTTTTTTTCAAGACTTTTTGATCGAATTTTATCTGAGTACATATTTTCAATATCTGTTCGAAAGACACCATCCTCAATACACTCCGATAATGGGAATGGAGGGGAAAAAAGGATTATAGAAGTTTGTGGCCACCGTTCTTCCTGGGCTATTGGCTACCGTAACCCCAAACTATCCTTAGCAATGGGTTTCAAACAGCGAATACTTCCGATAGCCTCAGGCTAAATCCCATTATTATCCCAAGAGAAATTCCTTAAGTTTGCAAGTATCGCGAGAATACTCCTTTTTGTGAAGAAAACGCGCTATTCCTTCTTCTTGCTTAACCGTTTTTTGTCCTTTTAAGTTTAAACTGGCGTGATTTATCCGGGAATTGGACAGGACAGACATAAATCCTTTTTGTCCATTCCCGGCGATGTTTGAGAGTTGTGGACGGCATTGTGGATAGAGTCCGCCCGCATATGTACGTAGTTCATATTGAAAGCGTATTTTCTATGTGCAAGTGCAATTATGCTGCGAAGTGGTCCTTCAGCCCGAGTGCATTGTTTCACGGCTTTTGTACCCGAGGCTATCGTTTCAATTTTCTACGAGGAAGAAATTGTTCTCAAACGCAATTACTCTTCCGGTCGGTTCGTTCATCCTCTCAAGGACTTAAGGAAAGGTGGAGGGTAGTACCGATTCAGCGTTAAGATGCCGCCGTTTCTTCTACTTACGAGTATGATGTGTACTATGGAGGCCCACGATCGCCAACAAAAGAAGGCCAAACAAGAAAAAAACTCTATTTCTTCAAGTTTATTAAACTTCTTTGCTTGTTTGAGAAGTTGGGGTGCCGAGGACAAAGCGATTCGAGCGAAAAGAAATTTTTGAGCTGTGATGGATGGATTAAAGAATCGAGGGTTATACTTTTTGAACTCAGTTTTTTCTACATAAGTCGATACTTGAGAATAAACTTTAACACAGGCACAAGTTTTCATCTTTCGTTCGGAATTAAAAGCAATGTTTTTTGTTTTCATATTAGATGCTACTTGAAGGTCTTCTTGAGGAAAGTATTTAATTTATAATTATGCCGAGTTATTTTACGCTTCAACGTTTCATAAAACACAGTGATTCGAAAATGAATCATTTTCGTATCATGTGTAGCATATTGTAATTAGTGATAGTGATAGTTGCAGCTTATAGCCGCTGAGTGGCTTGAAAGGTTGCACTCTGTCGTATCGAAAAATCTCTCGTAGTTCGAGTAAGTGATAACAATTTGATCCTTTTATCATAACAGCATCGCCACGATTAAAAGCTTTGTTATTGCCCCAAGCAAACATTCCGATCGAAAATGAATATCTTTTTTATTACTTTTTCACAATTACGAGTCTTAGCAATATACACTTTTTTAATAATACCATTTTTTTGACAAAGTTCTAAGAGCACGGCTTTCATATAGTACTTAGAAAAAACTTCGAATTAAAAGACAAAACCCCCGATAATAATTTTTAAGCAGCTACGTTGCAAGTACAATACTAAAAATCTGGAAGAAAAATTTCTTATTTGATCTCTGCTCAGTTCATTTGATGAGCTCTCAATCACTTTGTTGAAATCACAACCTTTTGCATAAAACCTTCACACTATCTTTCACCCCATAATTACACCGTTTACGATATGACCCCCCCCCCCCCAAATGTGACTAGTAGAATCGTCACCATCAAAGAACTCATTCAGCAATATCCACCAAAAACTTGGATAACTTATGGCTTGAAAAAATGAGGCATACAACTTTAAACACAATACATTTTACAATTCGAAGATTCTATGAGGAAAAAATAAAGCAACTCTTTCAAGCTGCTTGAAAATTTGTTCATTTTTTCGAGATGGATAAAGGATATTATATTTTTTTTTTAAACAAAATTACTTTTCTAGTTGATTTGCATACATATACATGACAGGTTTCAACTTTCTAGCATAAACCATTGTACAGCTAGGGAAAACACCCCCCACCCCGTATCTCTTAAAAAAATTACATTTTTCGAACATGCTACTACTATAGTTCTATCTTAATACTTAGTTTCAGCTTTGCATCGTAATACGTTCTTGAGATATAATCATCGCAACTGCTTTATTTTCGTCCTCTCCCACCCTCATCTTCTACATCATTATATCCAAGATTTTTTACTTCTGGTAAATATTTTGAGCATCTATCTTACACTCTTTTTGAGATGTGAGAAGTGATTTTTTTTAGAAAAATTCTTATCTAATCCACTTCCATGCTCCACTGCTCCCTCAAAAACTAATTTTATTTTTCTACTGTAATTGGTTTGCGAGATATCGAGATCTTAAGTTTTTCACTCCTCACCCACGTACGCCACTGCCCCACTCAAAAACCCGATCTATTCTCCTAGTATATCTACAGCTGTGTATTAAGTTTCAATTTCGTGATATTAACCGTTTAGGAGATATAGATTTTACAATATCTCGATCTTCGAGCGTATCGGACGCACTGTTACTTCTCCAATTGTTTTGCAAATGAGTGCACTATCGATGCTCTATATAAATTCCAAGTTGCAATCTCCTAACCTAAGCTGTTACTGAGATCTAGAAACTAAAATTTTCAGTCTAAAATGCTCGACCCACCTCCCCCCTCACACCCCAACCACTCAAAAGGTGACCACTTGAAGGGGTCTGCTCAGTCTACCAACGATTGAAAAGCGGCCGAGTGTTTAAGCATGCCAGCCTATACGAAAAGTGTGCAGTCAGTATACCCCGACTGTAGTATGAACTCAATAGCTCACCGACTTTGAGAGCTATAAGCTTTCGAAGGTTTTTCGTACGGCGGACGGCGCCGTACGCCGTCGGACTGAAATTTGTTATTGCTTTTTTGGTGTCTATTAGTCGCAAAACGTGAAAAAAATGTTTCAGGGTAGCAAATTTTCGTTTTTAAAATCGATAACAATAGGTGCTTTATTATTAAAATAAAGTAAAAAATCTGCCAGCAGTCTGGGCGCAACTGTACTATTTTTCCGGCAGAAGTTCAGAACGCGTTCAATTCGCGGATGCGGTGTATGTTACTATGTGACTGAAAACCTAACAAAAAGTTCGGGAAGCGGTTAGAAAAGGGTGTAACATATGAATTAAATAATTGGGTCATATTCCAGGATGCGGTCTAGAGGTTGAAAAAAACAAAACTTAAAAATAGATGATTATTAAACAAACCTGGGGAAGTGAAAAGATATTCGATATCTGATCAGACCTGAGAAACATATTGGAATTCATGAAAAAGTATACAACCAGTTTACACCCTCTTAGGGGTCGAATTTCAAAAAATCTTGAAAACACATTCTAGGTATTCATATGAAGAATCCGTAGAATAAAAATGAATTCAATATTTCGAAAGACCTAGTAGATATGACGAAAATCGTGAAAATATATGCATTTTATATTAACTGATATTTTTTTTTGCCCCCCCCCCCCGTCTGAACGCCAATGAATATTCGATTTTTTTTTATCAGAATTACTTTTCTAGTTAATTTACATATACGTACCGAGTTTCAACTTCCTAGCATAAGCCGTTCTAAAGTTAGGAAAACACCCCCCACCCTCGTGCCATGCTACCCCTAAAAAAACATTTATTTTTCCACCATGCCACTACTATAGCTCTATTTAAATACCAAGTTCCAGCTTCCTATCATTATAGATTCTTAAGATATAAGCATCGGAACTTTTTCTTTCTCACCCTTCCCCACCCTCACTCTCTACACCCACATCCGCAAACTTTTTTTCCCTTCAAGGGTTCTATTAGGCCAACTTTTGGTAAAAATTTGAAGCATCCATCTTACACTGTTATTGAGATATGAAACGTGTTATTATTGAAAAATTCTTATCCCCTCCACTTACGTATTCCCCCGCCCCTTCAAAGATTTTACTTTGAGCAATCTTTATTTATCAAGCTTTATATCCAATCCGAATTTTGTTTTTCTGATGCCACTGGTTTGGGAGATATCGTAATGTTAAGTATTTCAACCCCCATCCCCGTACGCCACTACACACACCCAAAAATTTTGTTTCAATCTACTCTCCTAGTATAACTACAGATATTTGGAAAAGTTTTAATTGCTTGCTATTAATGGTTTAGGAATTAGATTTTAGAATGTGTCGATTTCGACTTTTTTGCGTTTCGGACGCATTGCTTCCCCCTCCACTCCTACACCCCTTCACCCATATCATAAATTTTTTTGCAAATGGGTCCACTATCAAAGCTTTATAGAAATTCCAAGTTTCAGTCTCCTAACATAAGCGGTTGCTGAGATCTAGAAAGCAAAATTTTTCGTCTAAAACGCTTCCCCCACCTTCCCCCTCACACCCCCACCCCTGAAAATAATGTCAATTCAAGCGGTCTACCCAGTCTATTCCTAGAAAAAATTTTAACTTAATAGCCCCACTGGTTTGAGAGCTACGAGCCTTCAAAGGATTTTGGCGGTCGACGTACGGCGTACGGCGTACGGCGGACAGACGGAGTGAAAATTTTTATTGCTTTTTTCGTGTCTACTAGTCATGAAATGTACACAAAAAATTTTTAGGGGACAGCAAATTTTTTTTTTTTGAAAATCAATAACAATACTGTATTATTACTAATAAAGTAATTGGTTCTGCATAGATATCCACGCAGTATTAAATTTCAGTTCAGGTGAAGTACCACCGTTCGAGATTTTATCAAATTTTGATAACAGATCAGATTAGATCAAGACCAAATCCCGCAGGAGTACCGATATGATAAACGGATATTTCTTTTAAGTTTCGTACGATTACTTCCTGCCTATTGTGGCCTTACCATTGCCGATTCTTTTGAAAATTTATGTACTAGAAGCATTAGTGAAAAAAAAATATAATATCACTTTTTTGTTTCTATCTCATTTTTTTTGCTAGTTATGGTATGTTAAAGTCTTCGCAAAAATTGTGTCCGAGTCGTTTTTTAAAATTCATATCTCTGGTAATTTTTATTCTATAACAATAAAATAGTATGAACTTGGTGCGTTGAGAAGAAGCTTACATACAAATGTTCTAGAAAAATTCGTTCATGTATGGACCGAAAGCAAAGCCAATCTTTTCTGAAAAATTTTACGAATTTTCCTCACTTCCAAAATTTAGGGTAATCGTTGTGCCACTATCAGGACCGACATACTATACATACTGCGTTTTTGAATTTAGAATCAATTAGTTAAAATTCAATTGAATCAGAAAATGTCCCAGAATCGTTCTACTCCTATCCATTGGAAGAGTAAGATGGTATAGTTATTCGCTTTTTTAAGAAAGATATAGGTATCTAATATTGTGGAAAAATTCTGGCAGAAGTTCATCAGCTGCGGATAGAAGCAATCTTATAACTGAACTTACCTAATAAGCTTATGCCTTAAAAAAAAAACAATAAATCAATTTTTGTCATTTATCAACACAGAAAAATTTAAATCGCCTGTCAATTATCCGGTGATTCTCTGATTGATTACTCAACTCCGTCCGTCACCTTACCGAAACTCTTTAAACTTTTCAAGGATTCTTGCAACTTTTGTTCGAGCTTAAAAGATTCGTCCGAACTCAAGCACAATATCGCTTCAATCGAAAGTAAATTGACTGACCACCTCAACATCATTCAACAGAATAACAAAATACAAAAAAAAATAAACATAGCCACTTTAGTATGTGACTACTGCAATTCGATACACGGTAAAAATATGTCGACTCCTTCATGTGGAACGTGTGTGGTTCAAGTATTTTAAATATACAAACTGTGGGGAAATTCACCACACAGAATCATGCCGAAGGTGGAGAAATATTGTGCGCACTGAACCGCACGAAAACGTATCAAACCGTGACCCGTGCGCACAATTTTTCCTGCTCGTTGACTTCAATTCTGTTGATGGTTCACGTTGTGTGGGGGAGTACACAATGCACATACGGAGATTGTATAGTTGTTTGATAAATAGAAGGAATATTTCTTGTAATTTAGCGAAAATTGAACGAAATTAGTTGAAAGCAATAGTTGAATGGGGAAACACGAAAAGTTGAACGACGGAAGTAGAATCGATATCGTAGCTAAACTTTTAATTTAGTATTAAGTTTAGTTAGTTAATCGAAGTTCCAAGATACAAATTAATGTTAAGTCTACAGAAACTTCTATTCGATTTTATAGGTCAAATTAATAAAATAAAATAAATAAACTATAAATAATAAATTTTCATTAATAATATTAATAAGTTAATAAGCTTATAAAAAGGTGAATCTAAATAATTACTTTAAAATGATATTGAAATGGTTAAATATTGATTTAAGTATCTGCTTGTTGAAATGCTTAACATTGAATGGATTAATTGAACAACTCAGTATCAGACTCTTATTGTTCAATTTTTCCAGTTCCTAGTCCTGATTTTGTTTTGGTTTCGACACATCGAAGGACACACTAATCCAGGATGACTTCTGGATTATTAGATTGAGAACTGAAAAGTTGATCAACAAACACTGAAATTGTTGAAAACAACAAAAAAGTTGACTGGACCACAGCTGATAACTAATAAAAGGATAGTCTCGCGCACACTTACATCTGTGGAACTCTTCTTCTCGGAAGGACACTGAGATTTCATAGTACCGTCACGTGGATGAGCTTGAATCCGTTCAACCTTGCCACCCAATCTTCCCCCACTGTATCCTTCATGCAAGTATGTTGTCGATGGCATCGCATTGGAATGCATTCTATAGTGTGGTAGGTTCGCTCCTAATTCGAGTGCAGTGGCTGGAAAATTCCTTTGAGCAGTTCTTCGATGTTGGATACGACGACGACGACGACTACGAAGCTTTCAATTTTCATCCAGAAAACATCGTTTCAACGTTGGCCTAGAGTTTTCGAAATTTCCATCGACAGTTCATGTTCGGTTGTCGTGTTGTTTGGAAGTGAACAAAACTCGTTCTACCCCGGGCACAGTAAATGATAGACTCCTCTGATGTCCTTGTTTGCTGTCGGTATTTTTTAGTGGACAGTTGTGATTTCTTGGTTTTATTTTTATTTGTTTGTTTTTCTTTTCGTTTCGAGCAGAAAAGGTGCGAAGAAAATTAGTGAGAAAAGAAAGCATTTTTTATTGGCTTTTCCTCTTTGAAATTTTTTTTTATCGAATAAGAGTTCTTATGCGAAGGGCTTTTTCTTTTCCTAGGAGTGAAAGACATTGAGGGTGATTGTGTCCGTTTGTGGGGAAAAATTTTCTTTTTTTTCCGAAAGCAGAAAAAATAGTGTTGGTGAAAAAGGTGCCGGGTTTTGCGGTGAACGTGAATAGAAGTAAGTGCCGTACTAAGTGGGTGCTCCCTTGTTAGCGAATTATTTGCTCGGTGGCAAAGAGTGACTCTACTTAAACCAGGATTACCACCGATTTAGTCGAGATATCGGAATTTGTGCATCGGGTGATTTGTAGAAGTTATTTTGCAGCGATCCAGTGGTGGTTAAAGGGAAAGAAATCATCACCGGAATCTAGAGAATTTGGTGTTTGAGTGTGTTCAAGTATTGCTTTGACTTCTTGTTTGACGGAAACCGAGAGCTGTGGATCGTTTACAAGGACCGGATTGGCTTCAAATGTAAGACGATACTTTTTGTTAAGTACTATTTGATTTTAAAAGGGCCTTTATGGAACCTGTTGAACTTGATAAGCAGGCTTGTATCGTATTTCGGTCTCTTATCTGGTCATAAATCACATCAAAGACTTCGTTTTGGACAAAATTGAAACAATTTTTAAATAAATTTCACACGTTGTACTCGCACTAATTCTTGAAAAATCAAAAACATTTTCTCATATGTAAATTTAACTTATTCATGGCAAAGGGTTACACTTCCGTCACACATAGGCCGGTCAGTTGGGCAGAACGACAACCTGAGTCCCCTTCGTTTTCAGCCGGAACGGAACCATCGATTTGAAAATTTGAAATTTATTGAACAGCTCCAATCCATTTGGCATAAATGCAGTCAATCTTTTGATTTAATGCCAGATTATTACATCGAAACTAACGCACAATAATCAAAGGATTATCCGGCATCCCCAAAAACTTTTGATTGTATCTATATCCCTTCGGCATTGAATATGTTTTTCGGCAATAAAATTTGCCATGATCGGTAATTAGTGCTGCGCCGTTTTAGTTTATGACTGGATAAATCGCTAGCTTTTGAAAACTAATTTTAATTTGATTCTGGGACAAAAGTGATTTATTCTGTTTTCGGGTGAATTCAAAGGATTTAATACGAAATTAAATTGAATTTTTCGATTAGCAATTGCACGGAAGAGAGGAAGGGATTTAATTTATGTGGGAGATGGGTTTTGGGTTTTCAAATTAAATTGAATTAAGTAAAATTGAATGGAGCAGGTAATTTGCAAAATTAGATTGTTCACATAAATTTCGTTTCATGTCATTTTGAAAATTGCATTGAGGCATCATTTAATGCCACTTTAAACAATGAACGCTGCAATATTTAAATACTTTCATGAAGATAACTTTTTTGGGTCAAGTTTCTTTTATGTTACTCGAAATGAAGTGCTGAAGTAGTATTTAAAAGTGAGGATTTTGTAGCTGTTTAAGAATTATTAGGATTTTACAGTAATTGCTCTGAATTTCAGAGTTGTACTGGATTGGAATAGAACGCTACTTTGGTAACTACCAATTAAATTGAAAATTCATATAATATGTCATTAGGGGTTCGGGTATAACAGAAGAAAAACTACCACAAGTTTGAAACATCTTTGAACTTTTGAACATTTAGTTTATTACGTTATTATTGTTATTGTAGCAAAGCTACCCAATTCGATTTTAGTTCGTCACCGTAGAGAAGGAAAGACTTTTTATTTTCGTTAATCTTTCACAACTTTAATAACCTAAAATTTACAAGTTTCAATACAATTGTATAATTACTATAAATGGATCTAGTCGAACTGGATTGCAAAGCACTTTGGGTTTTGAGATTATAATTTTAATAAATTGTGCTGAGCTCTCCGTGGTGCACGTGGTCGTGGTTATTCCGGAAAGAACTCCCGTAGCGGTGGGGTTGTACGGCACTCTTCTTTTCGTACAGTTTGCCGACTTGATTTCTGTGTTGCCAATAATTATCGTCTTGAAATTTCAAAAAAATTTGCTATCCTGAAATTTGGTATTTTCACGTTTTAGGATTAGTATACCCGAAAAATGCAAAAACAGTTGTTGTCTTAACGGATACTAGAATATTAAAAAAGGGTTAACAATTTAAGGGGGTAGTGAGATGTGGGGGTGTGAGGGGAAAAACTTTCAATTAAAATATCTTTTGACTCAATTGTGCCAGGAAGATAAAAATTTAGTTTCTGTATTATAGAGTTACCAGCTAAGTCTACAGAATGTAAAATTTTTGAGGTGGATGGTAAAGTGTAGATGGTGGAGGGACAGCCATTTTCCAAAAAAAATGTGGTTTTTCATATCTCAGAAACGGCTTATGCTAGGAAGTTGAAACTTAGTACCTACACACGTATGTATATGTAGATGTGCTACTAGTATAATTAAAACTAAAAAAATCGGCCAACAGTCTGGGTGCAACTTTATTATTTTTACAGGTCAAATCCGATACTTTGTAATGCTGAGATGCGATGTAGGGCGACTGACAACGTAAGGAATAATCAGGAGGCTACTTTAAACACTATTTTTTAGGTTGTCAGTCTCATTGTATACTACACCGCATCTCAGCATTAAACACGTTTCGTACTTCAACCCAGAAAATAATAAAGTTGCGCCCAGTTTTAATTTATTTTATTTTAATTTAATTTGTTTAAATTTAGTTTTGCAGTGCTATAAAAACCTTGGTTAATTTTTATCAACGTAGATTAAAGCGTTCTGTTCTCACGATGAATTTATTTTTTTTAGAATTATTTCTTAGTAATGAAGAAGTTGAACCGACCTAAAATTTTCACATAAATTTGTTACCTTAAAATTTTGTATTTTAACGTGTTAAGGCTAGACTTCTAAAAAACATAAAAGAAATCTGTCTGTCCAATATCTGTCGTATAGAAACGATCACATGTCAAGTAAAAATTTATTTTGTGAGTAGATTGGGTGATTTAAGTGGCGACTTTTCGCGAGTTCAGCTGAACGTTTCAATATCTCAAAAACCCTATATGCTAGGAAGTTGAAACTTGTCAATAATCTCCAAAATGCTGTTAGGAATTTAATTTTAGATGCATTATTAGTCGCATATTAACCCGATCCGAACCACTGAATTAAAGTGGTAGTGTCAGGGAACGATCCTCCGATCCCTCAGTGATTTAATTTCTTTTATAGGTGATTATTTTTTGTTCCAGCTCAAATTAAGGCGCTGTACACATTGCATTCGACCAAACGAATTTTCCGATCCGATTTTTCGTTTTTCGACCTATTGTGAAATCTTTAGTTATTTACAAATTAGTTATAATCGTAAATTATAACATTTTTAAAAATATTATAAAAGAAAATCTTCAGGAACTTGTAGTTTTAATTTATAATAAAAAGAAATATGAATCCGTCGTACGACTAAAAATATTCGTACCGGCAAACGGATTTTTATTTAATATTATCAATCAAAATCCAAATCTCTTGAAATTTACTCTTATGGTGTTCTTAAAAATGCTATTATTAACGATTTCCACCAATTTTCTGTTATCAGAAAATTTGACATTAAGCAGAAAAACGAAAGTTCGTATCGAAAAATTCGTTCAGTCGTGTACAATGTGTATAGCGCCTAAGGCCTGATTTGGGACTAGTGAATTTTAGTGAGATCTGATAATTTATAGTGTTTTTTAAAAAATAAAAGCTTTAATTTTTGGAGGCTTGTTTATATCTAGATTAATGCAAATGCTCCGATAAATCCAATATAAAATCTGAGAAAAAATTAGACTTAACGTGTTTTTTAAATGAAAGACGAAGAGTCATTAAAATTCGGAGCCTGCCTACGTACCAAACAATTTTAAAAATTAGGAATTTTATCGGTAATACTAAACCTTGAGGGATGCTTGACTTGATAGTTATTAGGGATGATGAAACCGAATCAGATTCAGCCTATGTGATACGGTCTAAATGAAAGCCTTCAATTCATCAGATACAAGGAGAATCAATGGCAAATACTTTGATCTTGAAAAGTGGAGCCTTATACCAAACTCTGTCAAGAAGTGAAACTCCTCAAAACCATTGTTCACATTTCGGACCAAGAAACCCTTGGCCTGTTCGAAACAAATTTTTAACACGCCGGAACACCCAGCTGATCTGCAGCTTCCCTTATGTGCGGGACTAGCACGGAAAACTGGCAATGGCACATGGATTCTTTGATATCTGTATTTACTAATTCCAGATGAAACTACAGTGCCCGATGCCCTTCAAAACTAACCAGAACGCTATTTGGAAAGTTGATTACATTTTCGGTTCCAAAAATATATCATCAAACAATTTTCATTTGGAACACACTCCAGTCTCCAGCCGTTCTCTCTCTATCTCTCTTTCACTCTCTCCCCCTCTTAAAACTATCTCTCTCTCTCTCTTTGAGTCTGTACAGGATGTAGACTATGCGTTTTAAACGCGTTAAAAAATAAGTTTGATTAGAACTGTAAATTTATGCTTTCTAAATTGTTTGAAACAAATTAGTTTGTATAGCAGTAATGAATAGGTAATTTATTAGCTAATGCAGTCGTTGTACAAGCATATAATTCAGTTTCTGCAGTATTAAATAGTTTCTTCCAAAGTTTACTTCGAATGCCGCCAGGGTTGCACTACATATTTTCGGCTAAACGCGTCGTAGCTCCGTGCTTTCGTAAACGCCTTCAGGAAGTGTTTTCAATGCGTTTAACCTCGATTTAATAGCGTTAGTCCCGTAGTCTGAACATAGTATAATGAGTGTTTAAACGCGGTTAGTACGGCGGACGGATAACTGCTTTGTTTTTTTTAGTAGCTTACTAGTCCTAAAATATGAAAACACAAAATTCTGGGGTAGTAATTTTTGTATAATTGCATGTCAATAACAATACCTTATTATTAATAACCTCATTATTAATAACGCTCGCCATGCTCAAATTGTTATACCTATACAAAACAAAAAACCTTTAACTAAAAAAAAAAATTGAACATTTTCGCAGTCGAACCTACGCTCCCAGAGGCAATCATGTGATTTCTAGTCACCTTACACACCTTACACGCTTGGCCATGACTGCCTGGTGTACACCTAATCTTAGGTCAGGTTCATAGAGGTAAATGTATAATGGAGATAACGTGCAGCGACTTTTTTGAAGCCGGAGGTTTTCTCGCAAAGGACCGGCGATATTCACTATGCTACTATCAGCATCTTACTCACATATATGTTAAACCCCGGTATTGAAAAGAAAAAAAGCCCAACCTTTAAATACCAGGCTAATATTTGTATTTCACTGCCACCGGGCATGAAACGCTCCATACAAAAACAGTCGCTTAAACTGCAAAATGCTTCACAGTGCTTTATACAGAAACGGCGCTTTTCGATCTCCATTAGTTATATACCTCTTTGGTCAGGTTCAACTGGTTCAACTTATTAAAGTTAAATTTATTTTACTTATAACAAATATACGAACCAAATTTCGGGAATATAATTATGTTTTTGACCTGTCGAATAGTGTCGAGTATATACATGCTAAATTTGGGAGGGAACGGTTCACAGGTGTAAATTTCCATTAGACCCCAGCAAAAAACGGTTGTATTTTCATATATTAGATAAAGTAAAATTTCGCTGGATTTCTAAATCTAAATGTAAAAAGTAATACCTGCTCCTCTGCTCTGCTCTGCAACTGTATAGTTTTTTCTTTACTCAAGACTGGAGTGCAACGGAAGGAATAAGACCTATAATAACTAAGAAGCCAGAACCTATCTGGGAAGATGTTCCACTAAAAATTAAAATATTTGTGAAGCACAGCTGTTAAACTGAGTGTGACAATTTTCTTTATCGAGGACCTTACACCTACTATTATAATTTCCTAAAAATAATTCACATAATACATACCAACTTATGGAAGGAAAAATGTTCTGATCTTATTTAATTTCAGTGGCAATTTAAACTGGACAATGGGCTACCCTTTCTCATAATAGGCACCAGTTTAAATAAACCCTCAATTAACCTACAATCCTTCTTTCTTTTCTCTCGCATCTGTTTATGTCACTCCATACCAACAACTTGAAGACAATCTTCCAAAATTTATACCTTACAATTTGATCTTTGTCCTGTTCGGTCCAAATGCCATTTCCGTTCACTCAAAATTTGCAACATAAATTTTGTACCTAAGTTTCCATATGTTACGTATGTATATATCCCACCTGTTCGAACCGTCATCAGTCCGTAATCATATTCACCTGCTGCTCAACAGATTGACAACAAATTGAAGTCAATTTTAAAACATCAAATGGCAAAATACGCTTTGTGTTTCAGCCATCCTCTTCAGCTCGAAGCACCAACCTGAACTGAATTTCGAATAGGGAAAATAAAATAAATTTCCGGACCCCAACGTAGTTCACATTTCTGCCTCGAGAATCCCTAAAATAATTCGGGTCGTCATCCTCCATTAAAAGAGACAAAAGGAGTTAAAGCGATGGAACGTAATCCAGACCCATCCCACGGTAAGTAATGGCTCCCATTTACAGGATCATGCGTCACTTTCATTTCGGACAGACAAAAATATACGAAAAGACCACATGACCTTTGGCAGCGAGCGTCCTTCCCGGCATTTGTCACATTAATTAGCAAAATTAATACCTCACGTTCGTAATTGCGAATAATGGGCCACCCATCTTCCGAAAGTCGGAAGTCCTTGTTTAGTCGGACTGTCAACCCGTCAACATTTTTCTTCGTTCCAGCTCTCCAGGAAGTTCTGGCCAATACATCGGGAACACCACTATCATGTCTTTTCTGTCCGGATTCAGAAAGCAAACTCTTCTTGTGAGTTGTGTGGCAGATCCTTACCCCCGGCTTGGAGGGCTAAATCCAAAAATCCGGTAAAACTAAAGGCGGACGTACACATTGTAAATTTTCATTGTCATTGGGGATTTTGTGGAAAATGAATCGAGATGGGAAATAAGAGGACAGGATAAGAGCTTCGGAAATTCGAAAGACTTATGAAAAGAATGGCATTGAGTGCAGAGTCAAGAGCCACTGACTCGGGCAAGGAGGAATAAGGGTGCTGCGATTCTCTTCGAGAACAACTGGAGTCAAGAAGTAAGATGTTGGAATAGAACTGTTCCAATTATCCGAAAGACATCACTTGATCCTCGCTTCCATTTTTCTGTCCATTTCATTTTCTCGTCCTGCCACCCTAGCTGGACGAAATTCGGGGGGCGGTTAATCTCCTCAATACATGCTTGCATCAGCACAAGCAATAGACACAGGTACTTGATTAGGGCTGAACGAAATCCTTTAATGAGTTTACTTGAGTTTTTCTCACATCCACCGAAGCACAATGACAAAGCACAACTTTTCTTTTCACCGAAATGAACAGATCCTTTCTACGTCTTCAGATTTTATCATCCATGTCGGAATGTTGTTCTACGCACAAGGAAAATAATCCTGGGATTGGTCCAAAAGAGAGAAGTGATGAGGAAAAGTTTCGACAAGTGTTGAAATTACTTGAGTGTGATAAACGTCTTAACGAGTTATCGAGATCTCTTGTTCGTGTTTCGCTTCTTTTTCTTTTTTATTTAATTGCAATATCTGCTTCAGCAAATTTACTTGTACATCGATACGAAACCCGATAGAACGGTCATGACAACGTCGTGACAAATTCAGTAAGTTAATTTCCAAATTTTTCTAATAAAAAATTGTAACCAAATTCGAGAAGTCGCATCCCGTCTTGCAGCATTTCTAAGCAATTGAGTATAAGAAGGTGAAAAATTTCACGAAACATCCAGTTGAAATATCATCTTTTATGAGCTCTGGTCCAGGGTTCGTGTCACACTCACAACATGGTCCCATTCACTGTCTTCTACCTCGTTTTTTGTAGTTTATAGCAGTAATCGTCGCCGGTCCACCGGATGGTTGGGATATAGGCTAAGAACTTATCCCCAAAAAAGCCAAGTTTGAAACTGCGAGCTACAGCGTTTTCCGGACTTTGAGTTGTGCCGAAGAACTATTTGTGTTACGTGCGATAATGATTTTTTACATTTACTTAATTCGTCAAGGACTATGTCTAGCTATAACAGTTTATGACATCGGAGATAGTAGATTCTTGTCCCAATTAAATGCAGGTTGTTAGCTTGAGTTGATTTGAAATAGCTGACGAGGTCAAGGAATGAGTAGGCATAACATTTTTTATTGAATCAAAAGGAACACAATGTTTTAACTTTGGATTGACATCATTTCCGGGAGATACTAATGTAAACTTGGATGAATTTTTCAAAGAAATTGTTAATATTTGAATTATAACATCTCAACTTTGACATTTGGAACACAAATTAAGAAGGGGCTGTCTTAGCTTTTTCTAAACTACTTGAATAGCTAAAATAAGTATTGAAATAGACAAATTACCAGTATAATTTTTAAAAGTTTCAATTTTTACACATTTTCGTCATGAATTTACTGACTGGAAAGTAAAATTACAAAACAGAATGTAATTCCCAACTTTTAATGTGTAGAGATTACTAATTTTGAATGTAATTTTGATACTTTATGCATAGTAATTTGGTTTCTGTGTTTTCTTCGTTGTTTGATTCACTTGTTACGTAGTTTTGTGTAAGTGGTTATTTCAAGTTTTTGATGCCAGTTTGATAAAGGACTCAGTCGAGTCCGAGACGTCACACAAAAGAAATTTAACAGTATTCACTGGAAAACCTTGTATTTTCAATTTAGATATTTAAAATTTAAAAGCGTTGAACTTTCTATCATTTTTGACCTCTATCTGGTTTTTTATTGAATTCATTGGATTTTTCTTTTGGCCTTTGCTCTTCAAAACAAATTTGAAAATTTATCTGCCGATCATTCGCTTGAAGTTTATTAATTTCAATTACCAATAAATTCATTCAGTACATATAAGTTTTACCACACCGTGTAATTTTAGGCATTGTAAAATTTCTTCCCACACCAGCTTTAAATTTCCAAATTTTCAGCAATAATTTCCACATTTATGTAATAGTGATGTTTTTTGGCGTTAGTAGTAAAAATCAAAATATTGCTAACATAAAATGGACAATAGTAATATTTCTACTATGAGAGTAGGCTCTAAGTTGTATACTCTGAGACTAGTAAAAATTGTTTACTGTATATGTTGAATGGTATGTAGTCCCTCATACTACAATATAGTTGTATCAGCTATACTACTCAGTTCATTGAAGTATAGCAATAAATAGTGTTCACTAGCAGAGCTCTAAAATTTTTTAAAAATATAACAAGAAAAGTTTTCCATATTGTAACCATGTAATGTAATCAATTAGTGTAATCATTTAATGTATTATGATTAAGTAACAGTGGTTCTAAAAATATTCCGTCACTGCATGTTAGTTTTTATGTGAGCTATGGTTCAACATTATTATTAATGAAAATACAAGGTTTTCCGATGAATACTGTTAAATTTATTTTGTGTGACGTTATTACTATTATTATCTTAATTGTAGGCTTGCGCATTCTAGTTCACCATAGTGATCGCGAACGAACTTGTTCCTGAGCCCTCGCGAACTTGTTGGTTGTTGTAGTTCGCAGTTCTCGAGAAAGAAATGATTAAAGGTGAAGGGAAATGTGATGACCTAAAAAAAAGGTCACTTTCCACTCGAACGAACTAGTTCCTTTTTTAAAGTTCGCAATTCGCGAGACTGAATGTAATGACCTACAAAAAAAGACGTCACTTCCCTTGCGAATAACCTAGTTCCTTTTTTAAAGATCACAACTCGCGAGACTGAATGTGATGACCTAAAAATAAGGAAAAAAAACGTCCTCACCTCCCTCGCGAACTGAATTACTTCCTTCTTTTAGTTCCCACTTCGCGAGAGTGGAATGTTACATGGTGTACGCAAATGTGATGAAGAACTACTTCCTACAAACGAACTAGGGCCGGAATTCACTGCGAACTAGTTCGTTCGTTTCGCTTATGGAAACGCTCTTCCGAACCAGTTCGTTCACGAACTATACAAGCCTACTTAAAAGTGATATATCGTTCGTTTATATCCAAAATATGCTTTCACGTCAAGTTATACCATCTGCGATAATGTTGCTATCACAATTCAACTCTGTAGAGTGAAAAAGTTTCAAAAGCAGTAGTGGCAAACCAATTAAATTTGTTCGATAATTTCAAGTTATTACAACTCTTTGAAAAACTCCCCCAGACGATTCCTGCATAGCAATTTTCGTCTGCCATCACTTTTTTCAGTTCTTTCTTGTGAATTTCTTATGAACTACATACTTTCCAACGAAAAGTTAGCCTCCACTTTCAGTTCAATGATTTAAATTTTTCGCTAAATTATTCCAGGAATTTTGCAACGTGGTTTTACTCTTTCGCAAAAAAAAATCTTTTCTTTCTTAATAATTTTCGATGTATACCTGTTATTGGTTTTATGGATTTTTTCTGTGAATTTTCGGACTGAATAAATTGTTCCGTTCATTTATCTGTTTTGATTGACTTATCAATTCCAACGATAAGTACACATTTTGAAAATTATTTCAATCTAACTTTCCGATGAGCTAGAGACTAATTAATACTTGTATAACTTCGTCTTTTGTGGTGATGTGGTGTGAGGGTGAAGGCAGAGGGAGGATTCTAGATGAAAAATTTTGATTTCTATAACTCAGCCTGAAATTTGGATTTTATATAAGACTATGACAATAGACCCTTTGGAAAAAAAAATGTTTACATACAAACAAAACTAAGGTCGTTTCCCAATACCTCGCTTTGTCTACGTCTATGTTGACGTCACAGCATAGCATGCTACTATAACAGTTCAGAAAAAGCTCGGCTAAACCGTCAAAATAGATCAGCGGATGCTATCTGACAAAAATCAAAAATTAATTAAATTCCATAGAAAAATTTGAATTTTTTTACGTTTGCTTAGATTGACTGATAGTCAAGACACAAACCGAAAATGAATTTAGACACAGCTTTGCTACGTCTGACGTCATTAAATGTTATAACTAGACGTAGACGTAGACGAAGCAAGGTATTGGGAAACGACCTTAACTAAAAACTGAAAAAAATTAATGAAATAAAAAATTTTAAAAATCACGTCTTAAAACAGAAAAAATTGTCTAGCCCCATGCAAATTCCTAAACCCCTAGTCCTGAAAAACAAGGAAGCACAAAATAGTAGTAAGGAGTGTAGAGAGTAGCTGCCGCCCCACATTTTCAGGACTGTGTGTGTGGAGATCTGTATGGAGCCAGGAAAAATTATTTTATGATTTTTAGACCGTTTTAAAAAAGTTTTTTTTTATTGCTAAGAAAATATATAAATACTTATTTTAAATTAGAAACGAAAAATATTTTATAGTACCCACCTACAGAAAAAAAAAGTAAATTTGTATAAGATATAAGACCAATTTACTAGATTTCATATCCTAATAAAGTCCACGATCCCACCACTTAAAAAAATTGCTTGCAATCAAACGAAATTTATGGCGAATAACCAGTATCATGTGTGAAGAAAATAAATCTATGAAGTTAAAACGTCATGCGATATGGAAAAATGAAAATCTAACCCATTTTCCACAAAATTTATTGTCCGGGATGTTTCTCTTTCCTTTCATATCCTTAATTGATGACCATGTGAGCCATGTGCTGCCAATATCACAAATTTGTGTATTGATTTAAATTTTCCCGCCCAACTCAAATACTGTAGCTTTTATTATATGTAGGTAGATCCACATACGTCTATATAGTTTCCAAGATAATACTTCATATTGCCCGGGGGTATGATTGCTTGTTTTGCTTTTGCAGTGTTTAAGCCTTCAATATTCGGCTGGTACCGTAATTGATTTAATAAGAGTGAGTTGGTTTAGGTAGTGTGTGGATTAACAGCCCGAAACTAACGAAATTCGAAACACTAGCACTTAATTAGAACGTAAACATTTTCACCAGTCATTCAAGATTATTATTTTCAATTTTCCTACTCATACCTCTACACGCCATTGCATTAGAGGCATTAGGATGTCCAGCTAACTTTCGGACGTTATGTAGGTAGTGCACGTGACAGGTTTTTTGATGCTTTAATAACTCGATGGCTCAGGGCTTTAGCATTAAAGTTATATCAACTGCAGTACCTTAGCTTAAGTATAGCTACTATTATCCTTATTCTCAATATATTTCGGGCTAACTATAGGCTTGATTATGTGTAGGATAGCTCGTTGTGCTGTGTAACTCTCCAGCAGTCTTATATTTTCGTAACTAATCACATTAACAGGAAATAAGGATCTAGCTGGAACATAGAACTATTATCAATAAAACGTAATTCAGGGTAATGGTACACAATTCTATGATTAATTACTGGCCTACACTTTTACGTTATTATAATAGACACTAAAATATTGGAAACTAGCTGAAATTCCTAAAAAAACATGATATTTTGTATTTATACGTTTTAGGGCTGGTACACGACCAATTAAGCTAAGAAAATCTGCGTATGTCCGCGCGCCGTACGCCTTACGCAAAAGTGTTTGAAGGCTCGTAGCTCGCAAGTCCGTTGAGATATTAAGTTGAAATTTGTTTGGAGGGTAGATTTGGTGACACGCGTAGGAGTTCGTAGAGCTATGAGTTATTTCTTGGGGTGAAGTGGGATAGCGTTTTAGACGAAAAATGTTGGTTTCTAGATCTCAGGAATCGCTCATGCTAGGAGGTTGAACCTTGAAACTATGATAGCGGACCCATTTGCGAAAAAATCATTTACCACATTTGGAAATGAAACAAAAATTCTTATTTTTTTCCCCACATTTTCACGAATTTTGTTTTATCTTATAGAGATGTCGAGTTATTAAGGTCCCATGAGTCCGGTGCAATAATTCTGTTTCAAATTTGGATTTTTCCTTCTTGAGAGGGGAAAAGTCAATTTAAATCGTTTTTCGTTAGTGTAATTTGGCGTGGACATTACGTCTGCATCGTTCGCTGTCTATCAGCGAACTAATTTTGAATGTACAGAATAAATATATAGGTTTTCAAATTATTAAAAACGAATAACTATTAAAAATCAGTACTTTTTTCATTGATTAGTCATAGTATCTATGGTACTTTTCAATTAAATGCTGTTATCTTATGTAATTTTATAAAAATCGTGAAAAATTACTTCATGGAAGTTATTCTTTAAAAATGCAAGAAATTGATAATAAATGCACACAAAAAACTCGAATTTACACATTTTAAACAATGTTTAAAGGTTGTTCTTCTAATAGCTATTTTTTCATATACAATTTTCAATTTTTTCTTAATGGGCGACCTAGTTTGCATACCAGCTAATAAAGTAATGGTATTTTATTTTGTTTTTTCATTGCTATTAAAGTGGAAATTTCACATGAAAAGAGCCTTAAATCAACAAAATCGCATTTAACGTGTGCATAGGGCTTTAAATGAATTTAACTTCTGAGACTCTTTATGTAGGCACCTAGAAATGTTTTTTGTCAAATTTTATGGCATACAATCCCTAAGGTGTGGAAAGTGGTTGTGTATATATGAACACCCAAAAACATTAATGAGAGTTTGTAACAAATTTGACAAGCCGTAAAATTAAAATTTATTATGGATTATAATTTTTTTGAATTCGTGCTTTTTCTTGGAAAACACCAGAGCTGAGATGGGCAAAGCAGTTGCTTATAGTGAACGGGTGAACTCCGACTCACTCACTGAAAGGAACTAGTTCAGTGAACTAGTGCCAGTTCCTTTTGAAGATCACTTCTCCGGCGAAGAAACTCGTTCTTTTCAGATTCGAACCTAAAAAAAAGTAGGAAGTAGTTCTTTTAATAAAAGGTCCTAACGAAGGAAGTAGTTCTTTTAAAAAAAAAGTCCTCACTCACGAAGGAAGTAGTTCTTTTCAAGTTCGGAGTGAATGTAAGGACCTACGTAAAGGAAGTGGTTTTTTAAAAAAAAAGTTCCTGACTCACGAAGGAAGTAGTTCTTTTCAAGTTCGAAGTCAATGTGAGGACATAAAAAAAAAGATCCTCACTCAAGAAGGTACTCATTCATTCCTTTTCAAGCTTCACATCGCAAAGGAACTACTTCCTTTCCAAGCTGTATCACATGGCGAAACGAACTACAGTTCACCAAAAGAGGTGAGTAAGTTCACTCACTCACTCACTTCAATGAACTGCTCTTTAGAACAGTTCACTTATGAACGACTCATCTCTACATCAGAGCGATATTTCGACTTCGGCCGCATCCAGATCTATGACCGTAAATCGCAAATGGAGCTTGAAAGTAGTTGTTTGAAAATTTTTCTTGAATTCCTAATCCTGTGTTTTCATAAAATTCCATGCAACAGAAATTTAAAATCATCTTACCTTTTTATTTTTAATATACCTACTGATGAATGAAAAACACCCTATTATTCGAGACAATCAAATCTTTCGCCAGACCCTCTCTAACTCGAACCTTTACCTTTCATTATTTGAAATATTCTCCTTGTCGTCCTTGTTCTTAATTACGTGTACTCAAATCTGTTTTAAGAGATATCAAGCAGTTCTTCAATTAGCCACTTAATTTATCTAACAAAACAAATTCAAACTTGTATTTATTGAGCATTCCAGTACAAGAGCACCACCCCTAGGTCTAGATTTAACCCTTTTCGACTCGAGTCCATCATCCACAGACAGCAAACATAGCTCGGTCATATCTCGATAGTAAGGCCACTTAGCTCCCTAATGATAAATCGATAAAACAGATTCATCATGAAATTGATCCTTTCCCATTCCTCTTCTATGGCCTTCCGGATATCTGACAACGGGGACAAGTGCGGTGACGGTTTTTTTCTCACAAGTTTCATGTTCAAGGGGTTGACCTGTACCTACCCCCACATTTATACTACCAATGTCCGGTGTGTTAATTAAAGTTTTCGCGTTGTGACAAATTGCCCGTGATGGGGTTAACTAGCAACTAGGCTTCGGTTCATTTTGGCTGGTTCTATAACCAACTCAAACGCTTCCTGGAAAAAAGTGCCGAAACATGTCCTTTCTAGTGAGTGCATCGTATAGTGGACATAGTCCGGGTAGTTTTCATTTGCCACAAAATTTGCTCGCTCGGTAACTTTGTTTTCAGTTTGTCTCAACTTTTAGCAGCCCGAAATTAAACTCGTTACGAGTGACTCGCTGTGGTGGTGGCCACCGAAATGGATAATTGGGATGGGCTTTTGGAACTCCAATTTGTGGCGGTGGTTCCAGAAACCGAAACCGATTAAAGTTGTACATCAAACGCTAGCTCCCCCACCCCTTCCACCCCGGTGTACAAACGAAATTCTTTCCTTAGTCCGAAATAATCGCACGTAATCGTGTTCCTTGTGAGATACTCGTGTACGGGGAATTTAATAATTGATGCATCAACTTTAAGCGCATAGGTATAGCAACATTTAGCTTTAATTGCAGAAGCTTTTAGGTCAATTTTATATCAGAGAATGAGAATGAATTCAACAATGTGATTAAAAGTAGGTCAGGCTGGGATTTAGTAACGAGTCTAACGAAGGTACGAGTAGTGTACCACACTCGCGTATATTCTATGGTAAAGTTAAATATTAATTAAGAATTCTGTCAAATAAAATCCAATTTGCACTGTTTTCACTCGGCTTGTGAGATTTAGAGTTGATGGTACAAAATTTACACAGCGTTTTATTTCAAATGTAGACCACTTACAGTTTTAGTAAAGTCTGTGTGTGCCCAAGTACTTTTAATTCCCTAACTACATAAAAGCATTGCGCGTATACCGGCCACTCTTCCTAAGTAGATTACATCAACGAAAACTTCTCTTCTGATTTAATATTGGGTAATAATAGGAAACTTTACTCCCTTTAATATTTTGTAGTGATAAAGTTCTGTGATTGACCTAAAATATCAAAAAATATTAACGCAATCAATAAGTGGGTTTTTTTCAACTGCATCAAGATCAAAATCATTAGTTTTACATTGAAAACAACATCAAAGACATGATCCAAAATCAAAATGGGATCAAAGTTGGATCATGTTTCCCCTCTAAAGCTTATTGAAATTGTCACTATTTCAGCATTTTCAGAGATGGCGCCCTTTCTGGGTGCACCCAGCAGGCAGAACAGGTTCGTTCGATGGGGTAGCAAGGTACAGGGATGGGGTAGTTTTTTATATTTCGTTGCCAAAAACTATACATGGGATCTTTAGGACCTTTATACAGTTCCGTTTCGTCGTATAGTTTACGAGACTTATCTTGCTGACAATTGTCTGAGGCATTTACCAAAAGGATTGTTAACTCTGCTAAATTAGCTATTGGGATGATCCACATCGTTTTTTTTTCAATTGTGATATAATCCAGTTGAAAAAAACACACCTAATTTAACGCTATTCCCCTGTGGACTTTTCAAGAATCAATATTATGTTGAGATTTCCACTGAGTAATCCTAACACTACTAACTATCTAACTACTCGAAACACTGAAATTTGAGTCCGTCTGTCCACCGCTTGTGTATAAAGGCTTGTAACTCGCATACTCTATGAGCTATGAAGACAAATTTTTATCCAAATGTTGGCGAGTAAAGACGGAGTTAAGAACGAATTTTTAACGACAAGCGACAAGTCATTGGGATAACGCGAACTAATTAAGATCAGTTTTCAAAGCATTAATTTTATCGTGAGAGTGAAGGTAAACAAAAGTGCAAATAACAATAATTTTTACAGAAAAACATGTCTTTTATTTCAAGAACCATTTGAGATAAGATCTTGTAGTACAGAAGGTACCGCTTATTGTAATCACTTTGGGACCAGCCAAAAACAATAACATTAACCGGTTTATAACAATAGACGAACGAAAAACGAACGTTTGTGGAGAATGGTACCCAACTGTTTCGATAACAAAATCCGGATTATAACATTATCCGGGATTACAATAAGCGGTATCCACTGTATAAACAGAATACAGGTCCAGGATTTGACTAGGAGAGGTCTTTAAGAAAAATATTCAAATTTTCATACTTAGAAAACTGCTAAACGTTTGGTAATCACTGAGTGCCTTTACAGTTCAATCCAAAAGTAAATGTGGCGTAGGTGGAGCTATCACGTCTGCTTGCGGCTCAGCTCTGCTCTGCTTGGCTCAGTTTTGCTCCGCTGTGCTATTCTCAGTTCTACTTAACTCAGCTCTGCTTAGCTCAGCTTTGTTCTGCCCTGCTAGGCTAGTCGTCGCTCTGCTTGACTCTGCTTGACTCTGCTCTGTTTTGCTTGGCTCAGCTTTGCTTGTCTCTGCTCTGCTTGGTTCTATCCGGATATAAACTAATCGGTCCCAAGCTTTCAAAGAGGAACTTTAAGTTGGGAACCGATTTGAGACGGAACTTTGCGTCCGCGTTGCCTGATTTGACTAGTAGTTATGTAACAGTCAGTATATAAGCTTTTCTGATTTTGCGTCTTTGTCGGTGGGTTTTATCTAGCCGTACAGCGCCGCCTGAGGCACAGTGAATGCACTGTCTTAAAGGTCGGCGTAGTAAAAGACTCCGTCTCACTTCAAACAACTTCTGTAGAAGCTCCCTAAATGAAGACGAGGAAGAAGATACAGTTGGTCGTGTTCTCTACGCCAGCCCAGCTTAATCCGCTGGGAGAGAAGTTCATCTATGAGGTTACTTCTTTCAAAGTTTCAATGGTTTTGCAGCAATGGGGGTTGGTAAAAGTTAACGCTTCATTGCAGCTCTAAATGGATTAGTGAGTAGGACCAAATTACATCCTGTGGAAGTACAACGAACTTTTTTAGATGGTTGCTTGCGAGGACAAGGACACACTTAGTCATTGTGCTTGCAAGCAGCCACGCCTAATTTTCTTTCTAAAAATATACTAAGATTTCATTTACGGTAGGGCCAGTAAAAAATAGAGACATTGCCGACGGGATCCTGAGAGAAGAACCTGTTTGCTCGCACAATTCTTAGGGTTTGATCTTACAAAATCATGTATGGAAAACTGATATTATCTCAAGCGTAAAATGTGAAAAAATGTATTTCCAGCATGCATCATTCTTAGTTGTACTTTATCGGAAAAAAGAGTTATTCCCTTGATAAAATGGTTGCGATTAAAGAGAGATATCTTTAAGCATCCTTAAGCAAGAGTCATGGAATCACTTTCAGATGTAAAAGACAGTATTTCATTATACCAGGGATAAATTAGGTCAAAGAAAATGAACGGAAGTAAAAATTTTAATCCGGAATATGGTGGAAACGACTACAAGTTGACTATGTTTTCACATAGAACAGGAAAATCACATTTTTAGAAGCTCCCTGTATTTTCCTTTAACGATTCAAAATATCCAACACATGAAGTGACACTCAGCTATAAAAACGTGAATATCTTTTCATAGGTGTTTTTTGAACACTACACCGTATGTCGATTGTATTCCCTGTAGAATCCAAATCCTGATACCGGGTATCACGATTCCAGATCCCTTGCGAATTTCGAGTCAGTAGTTGTGTAAATATTGTGACCATCTTTGTTGGAATATCTTTAGCAGTACCCTAGATATTTTTTTCCCCTTCATTTCATAGCAGTGTCCTGGATGGTTTTTTCACCTGTCTGCAGGCTGTTCACTAGTTGTTGCTCTCAAGGTGTTTATTTTGTCTTCATAGAGAGAGCTCTTTTCTTTTATCATCTGGTTTTGTCAGCTATTTTTTTCTAGAGCATTCTTTAATACCACACCCTCCCCCAGAAAGGATTTGTTAATAAATCACTGAACATATGAACCATCCGAACGAGAATATTGCATATTACAGCACAAAATCCCGAACGAGAAACCTCATAAATTACCACCCAACGAAATTAATTGGATACGCAAGAAGCGATTGTGCGATAATTGGATCCACACCCGAAATCCTTCACAACCAATAATCAGAAATAAATCCGAAATAAGATGTAGTAGATGAATAGTCGGAATCGATAGACGAAACTAGTGACCTACAGTAAGGAAAGGCGTTGAAGGCGTCATCAGAAAACCGAACCAGTATAAAATTATGCACCACCGGCTGGGGTTCTTCGGATGTGGTGCTATTCTGCTTAACATTTATGCTGTGTATTAACATATGTCTTGTCTGTTTTCGGATCCGTTCAGAGTCCTTTTTTTCCCGAAAAAAAGAATATTTACGTCTACACATGTTTTGCCCGCAAAAACAAATAGGAATCCATCTCTGAGATCGCTTAGAAATCGAACGTTTACGCGAACTTCTGTAGCCCTAAAAGGTCACCCACCGACAAAGGGTTGTAAGGATTTACCGAACGAAACGAATTTCAACAGCTTTTCTTTCTTTTCGATATTTCAATAAAACCTAACAACCACCCACCCACCCAACCAACAAGAACAATAAAAAAAAACCCTAGGCTCCATCTATTGAGATTTCTGCGGTAATGTTATTATGGGGTCTTGTCTGGCGTTTCGTCCTGAACGCGAACCTCGAAAAAGGATACGGGAGATGATGGAATGTCCTGAACCAGTAGGAAAATGGATTTATCCGTCGGTGGTATTTACATGAGTTTGCTATTGGAATTCGTTTTTTACTTTTTCATCAGCCAGTTTTCGACGCTGTAGATAAAAAGATGGAATTCAATTTTGTGAAATGTTTTCCTTCGCACTTTTCTCCTGCTTTTTTTTAAAGCTGAAAAACTTACGCCTTTAGAATTGCTTCTTTTCTGCGATTCGGCACGATAATTTGATGAGTTTCTTCTCTGTTTGTTGTTTGACGGTTTTATTACACTTTTAATTTGGACTTGAGAAGCATTTTTTACGGCATTTTAAAGAAAGTTTTAGAGTATTTAATGTAAAGAGTTTTCCTTAGGAAAAAATTCCAGTGATATTTTTACGGAGTTCTGAAGAAAGTTACTACCTTTGACAGCGATAAAGAGACCAAGGAAAGTAATCCATCTGATCTATAGCAATTTGGGGAATTAGTTTCGGTCGCCCGAAGAAGATCTGCCATCAATCCAGACACATTTTTATTATTTTTGGTTCAATTCTGGGATACTCTGCGGGTGGCGTCAAATAAAAACACAAATTATTTTTTTTTCAGTAGTCCTTAAACTTGAAATATCGCCTAGATTTTACATAAACCGAATAAAATAATACAGTCACAACTGTAGTGCTTGTATTTTATTTATTGGTTGTGAAAACGGAATGAGGAGTTCACTAGATTTTCAACTTCTTAGCTCATCGGTATCTTTAAAAAAACGTTTGCATTGTGAACAAAAAACAACTTTATTCCCTTCGCACTCATTCTTTATGTTGCATCTATTAAACAATTGAGATCTGCAATGTTATCTAAATTTATCGGACAATATTCGAGAAACCGTTCGTTCGTTCGTTTAAGACTCTGCTTGGCTTCTTTCTGCTGCTACGTCTCTGCTGCGTTGGTTTGCGCTGGCTACTCTACTTCGTCATTGTTTTCTTGTGTCTTCCTGCGGCTACGTCTTCGTTACGTAGTCCTGCGTACTTAGTCGTAAGCTCTCGCTATGTTTCTTCTTGCTACTACGTCTCTGCTGCCTTCGCTTCCGCTGGTTGCGCTATATCGTCATTGTCCTCGTCTGTCTTCTTGCGGCTACGTCTTCGTTACGTGGTCCTGCGTTGGCTGCGTTACTCCGTCGTTGGCTTCGCTCAGTTCGTCGTTCGATTCAGACTTGCTAGTTGATGGAAGTACAGCCCCACAAGATCGACATCCCAAGTTGAAACGATAGAGCTCAGTCTCTCAATATTATTGTTAAAGGAAAGGAAGTACAGCACCACTATCTTTGTCCCAGCATTAGAACTGCCGTTTGGCCTACTCTAGTCGTCCTCGATTCTGCGATTCGCTTCACTATATATTAAGCGATAAAAACAATTTTGTTTTATGTTTTATGTTTTGTATCACAGTTTTAATGTTTAATCTTTGTTCTCAGTTTTAATTTGTATTTTATTTGTAATTCAGTGTTCTAAGTTTAACATCATGTTGTCTTAGTTCTAAGTTTAAATTCCGTGTTCTGTGTCAAGTTTTGTGAGCGGAAATTTCTGCACAAATTTTCGTCCTCACAACGTCCATATTCGTAGCACTAGAAGTTTCAACTTTCTAGTGCTAGTTGTTCCTTGTTGTTGCTTATTTTAGGGCATTCACTTTAAGTCGGAAAAATATAAAATTTTTGAGTCTTTTGCTTTTGCTTCATACCTTTGAAATTTTAAGTGGTTTTTTTTACCTACCTCAAATAACAATGACATAACCTAACAAGCATCTATCAGTTACTCAAATAAATTTTCTTTTTCTTGTTACAGAATTTCAATTTATATAGAAAAGTCTTGGGAGAAAAACATTCGGTGAATTTAAATGAGAGAGAAACGACGAAATCGAATACCGCCCACCGCATTTGAATGAACATCACCCACCCATTTAGCCACCGTGTGACATTCAGAAAAGTATACCCAACTCGCATATGACGTCAAAGTCGAGTGATTGCTGCAAATTAGAGTGAAAATTTCCCACCGTAAGAACCGAGTAGAAAAAAATTAATTCCGACCGAAATTAACAATTCAAAACAACTCCAAGTTGCTGATGAGGGTGGTGTGATGCGGTTCTTCATGTTCTCCGGATGAGGGCTGGTTACTAGCGCTGTCTTGATGCTTTTGAATTTTTGTTACGACAACAACAATATAGCTAAAGGACACCCTAACAGCCAGTAGAGGAGTAATAATTCGACCGTTTTTGTATAGGAAAAATCGTCGTTAAATTTTATGAAAATGTCGTCCGCATTATTAGGATTCGTAGTTCTCGTCGTTTGTGTGATAACAAATGGTGAGTACAATGTTTAATTATTGTTTTATCTTAAAGTTCCATTCTGCTATAAAACTGATGTCAATCAAATCTTAATCCAACTTTTGCCGTGTGTACAAATTAAGCCTTTTCATCGATTACTGATTAATGAGCTGATTTAATCCACAACTGGTGGAAAATTTAACTTCAAATACGGGCTCCGTTTTTTATAAAGTTAGGAGCGGAATTTACGATACTGTAGGACATGAAAAACTGAGTAAAACACCCAAAAAAATATTTGCCCATTTAATTATAATTCTTTTTTTAAGCAAACGAGATCTCTGAGTAAAGTATTGTTAATCATCATCATCAATGGCGTGAGAGCCCTAATCGTAGGGCTAGTCTCCTGGTTAAATATTGTTGGCACTGTTAAATCTTATGTATTCACCCTTAGTTTCTATTTTTTAGATAAACCTACATATCCTTTCGACGTTTTGTCAAGATTGGCAATGTTTGTAGATAAGTAAAATTTTAGAATCCATTAATTTTCTTCATAAATATCAGAATTAGAACGATATTAATGATGTGCGTGTGGAAGTGTGCTGGGCATGGTTTCTTCGTCTTATCTTAAATTTATTTAAAAAAAAATATGCGAACAGTCTGGGCGCAACTGTATTATTTTTCCGGCAGAAGTTCAGAACGCGTTCAATTCGGGGATGCGGTGTATGATACTATGTGACTGAAAACCTAACAAAAAGTTCGGGAAGCGATTAGAAAAGGGTGTAACATATGAATTAAATAATTGGGTCGTATTCCGGGATGTGGTCTCGAGGTTGAAAAAAACAAAACTTAAAAATAGGTGACTATTAAACAAACCTGGGGAAGTGAAAAGATATTCGATATCTGATCAGACCTGAGAAACATGGTGGAATTCATGAAAAAGTATACAACCAGTTTACACCCTCTTAGGGGTCGAATTTCAAAAAATCTTGAAAACGCATTCTAGGTATTCATACATGAAGAATCCGGAGAATAAAAATGAATTCAATATTTCGAAAGACCTAGTAGATATGACGAAAATCGTGAAAATATATGCATTTTATATTAACCGATATTTTTTTTTGCCCCCCCTTCTGAACGCCAATGAATGTTTGAATTTTTTTTATCAGAATTACTTTTCTAGTTGATTTACATATACGTACTAAGTTTTAACTTCCTAGCATAAGCCGTTCTGAAGTTAGGGAAAACACCCCCCACCACCGTACCATACTACCCTTAAAAAAAAAAGTATTTTTCCACCATGCCACTACTATAGCTTTATCTAAATACCAAGTTTCAGCTTCCTATCATTATAGATTCTTAAGATATAAGCATCGGAACTTTTTCTTTCTCACCCTTCCCCACCCTCACCCTCTACACCCACACCCCCAAACTTTTTTTCCCTACTAGGGTTATATTAGGCCTACTTCTGGTAAGAATTTGAAACATCCATCTTACACTGTTATTGAGATATGAATCGTGTTATTTTTGAAAAATTCTAATCCCTCCCACTTCCGTGCTCCTCCACCCCCTTTAAATATTTTACTTTGAGCAATTTTTATTTATCAATCTTTATAATAAAACCGAATTTTGGATTTCTGGTCCAATTAGTTTGTGAGATATCGTAATCTAAAGTTTTTCACCTCCCACCCCCGTACATCACTACCCCCACCCAAAAATTTTGTTTCAATCTACTCTCCTAGTATAACTACAGATATTTGTTAAGTTTTAATTGCTTGCTAAGAATGGTTTAGGAGGTATGGATTTTAGAATTTGTTGATCTCGGCATTCTTGCGTTACGGACGCATTATTTCCCCCTCCACTCCCACACCCCTTCACCCATATCTGTTTTTTTTTTTGCAAATGGGTCCACTATCAAAGTTCTATAGAAATTCTAAGTTTCAGCCTCCTAACACAAGCGGTTCCACAGATCTAGAAACCTAAATTTTTCGTCTAAAACGCTTACCCCGCCTTCCCCCTTACACCTCCTTCCCTGAAAATAATGTCAATTCAAGGGGTCCACCAAGTCTATTCTTAGAAAAATTTTTAATTTAATAGCTCCACTGGTTTGAGAGCTACGAGCCTTCAAAGATTTTGGGGCGGTCGACGTACGGCGTACGGGGTACGGCGTACAGACGGAGTGAACATTTTTATTGCTTTTTTCGCGTCTACTAGTCATGAAACGTGGAAAAAAAAATTTTGAGGGCAGCAAATTTTTTTTTTTAAAAATCGATAACAATACTGTATTATAAATAATACAGTAATATTATAAATAATACAGTAAAACATATTGCAGTCACGGTCGGCTGCAAGTATAATACTCTAGATCAGGGGTGTCCAATCTTTTCACTGTGAGGGCCAGTTTGGGATTTAAATCCACTTGCGGGGGCCAAGTAAATATGTTAATTAAAAATCTTATTAATTAAGTAAACCAGCATTGAATTTTATTTTTTTTACAGTAAATTACAGATACAACAATAAACATTAATGGGAATGATAGAAATGTGTTTTTTCCTGGAGAGTTTCATCAAAGTTGGGATTAATATCATCCGATAAATTTGCCCTGTGTTTAGATTTCAGATACTTCATCCTGGAAAAAGTTTGTTCACATACATATGTAGGTAGTGCCAAACATAGAAATAAATGTACAAGCAAATTGCTTTAAATTTGGAAACTCTTTTGCGTCCAAAAATTTGTAAAAGTCAATCAAGTTTCCTTCCTTGTATTTATCCTTGATTTTATCGTTAGCTTGAAGATCAATTATTTCCATTTGAAGCTGACTTGAAACGTCGGCAACATTGCAGTCAAATGGATTCTGAAACAGCCGAATTTCCTTTGAATTTATGTCAAGATCAGAAAATTGCTTTTGAAATTGTAGTTTTAGATCCGCGATGACTTTTACTGCAAATCTGGTGTGGAAAATTGTTCCTCAGTTTTTGCATTGAATTCTTCACAGCACGTGAAATGTGTAAAATTACTTTCATTTATCTGACTCTCGAGCTTTTCAGCTTTGCTCTGAATGCTTTGATTTGCGCGAATAAATCGCAAATTAAGTTGTTTTTACCTTGGAGCTTTAAATTCAAGTTATTCACGTGTGTCACGATATCTGCAAAAAAAGCTATCTTCCAGAGCCACTCAGCATCCGATAAAAGCGGTTCAGGGTGATTTTTGGTGCTGATGCTCCTGCACATTCACAAGCTTTTTTTATTTGCCCAACCACCCCGATATTTGCACCAGACATATTCCTTCCTCCATCAATTGTCACACCTTGGAGTCGATTCCAGTCCAAGTTAAATTTTGCCAACGTGTTTTGAACTTTATTGAAAATATCTGCTCCAGTTGTAGTTCCGTGCATGAACACTAAATAGTAAGCATCTGCTAAAATTTATATACTTTGTAAATAATCATCAAATCTTACTTTGCAAGTTTCACAATCTGTACCCCGATCTCAAGGATACTATTGCAAACAATTCTCAGTCGGAAACAAGTTTTTTTGATCAAATTTTTAAACACTGATATTTACATCAAATAGTACCAAAATCGTAATATGAGAAAATTCGAGGAACTGTAATCAAACTGGATTTCTTTTATAAAGGGCTTTCCTTTCTTCCCCAACAAATAAGCAACTTTCTTGCTAACTATTGCCAATTTTTCGTTTTCTGAGTTTGCCTTCCTAAATAAATTTTGCTGAGGAGACAAACTACGACTAATTTTTTCAAATTTTTTAATACGCTATAACACAATAGAAAAAAATCCCGAGATCAACTGCTTTATCTAGTCTCAGTAAATTACATGAATTAGTAGACTCACTCAAAGATATTTTGTGACTTATGATTCTTTTGCGCATTTACCATTCGAGCAGGCAAGTAAATGGAGTTGAAGCCAGTGAAGTCAAGAACATTTGTCGGCATTTGGAGTAGTGTTGGGTAGAGAGACAGTCGCTGATCCGATCCCAATAGGGAAAAAAATGAGCGCGCCAGAAGACCTTCATCATGTTACACCATACAATTTTGTTTAGTTGTGTCCGTTTCGTATTTGTGTTGTGGGCTGAGTTTACAAATTAAATTCTATTTAATTTAATTTCATATGCTTGAATAAAAAAGAAAAGAAGTGCTCCTTTCTCGTTTTGAAACGCAATAGTTTCACTTCCTGTTGGGGAATTTTCTTCCTAAGTTTGTATAAGGTCCCTTCGCTTTCATTCTCACAATTTTCAAAAACCTTGGCGGGCCGGTTAAATCACCTGCCGGGCCGGGTTTGGCCCGCGGGCCGTAGTTTGGACACCTCTGCTCTAGATGATACAGAACTCCGATATGGATATTTAAGTTGGGGATGAGGAAGTACTACGTGTGTGCATGTTGTATGTCCTTCAGTAAGGAGTAAGGAGTCCCATTAAATTGCTACTCAAAACTAAAAGACAATATTCACTGTTAAATTTCATATCTTGAACTGGAAAAAAAATATTCTTTTTGAAGGACTTTCATATGGCAGGCGGAGCAAGGACTCACTCGATTTCTTACATATTCATCCATTTCCTTGGAACCATTCAAAAATTAATGTGTACAAAATTTCAAATTTGTAGTTTGAAGCGTTCAAAAGTTATCGAAAAATATTGTTGAACACGTGTCTTAAGGATTTTTTGTGTGAAAGGTACCAGAAGGAGTTGAAGGATTTCGCTGACTAGTAAACTTGAACTTTGTCTTCACTCGAAACTAATTTCTATAAAATTCCAAATTCGTAGCTAAAAGATTACTTAAGTTATAGTGAATTTCGTATATTAAGTGAAGTCATTTTTACAGGATATTTGTACGGCAGCCCCTCGAAGGACTATTACGATTTTCTTCATAATCATTCAGTTAGCTTCAACTCTTAGAAAAATAACACATACGAAATTTGAAAGACCTAGGCTAAGCCCTTCTGAAGCTATCAACCAATATTCTTGAACACGTGTTTTAAGGACACTTTGAATGGCAGCTACCCGAAGGAGTAAGACGATTTTGCCCGTTAACGAACTTAGCCTCACAAATTCAACCAAACACCCAGATTCAAAATTTCAAAAGCCTAGGTGAAGCCGTTCTTGAGTTATTGTGTTCACGGACAGACAGACGGACGGACGGACGGACGGACGGACGTCAAGCGGATTTGAGGTTTTTGGCCACAAATAAACAAAAAATAATACAAATCTTTTTTTCTTCCGAGGCTTGGTTCTATGCGTTACATAATTTTCGGCTTGATCAAACTTATAATACTCTATGTGATTTCATCTAGGGTAAAAAAAAGAATTGCTCAATTCCGGGAATGCCAGAGACTTCGAAAATTCGAATGTTTCATTAGAATGGAATACATTTCCCATTGGGAAATATAATCCAATACACGCACCTACTGCTATTTTGTATGAAGAAAAACCAAATAAGATTTACTTTTAAAAGTGTCCTTGAATTTTTATAAGTGACGTTGCCTTACGAAATCCGCTTGAACTTTAATACACTTTTACTGGATCTGACATTTTTTTCTAGACAAATTTTTATATGTTTTCTGATATTGAAAGAAATACAATTCAAAGAAAAATTTAAGACTTTCTGAGAAAGTTTCAAATCAATTCTTGTATCGGTTTATATTTCTATGAGGAGCTTTAAAAAAAAAATTTAAGGATTAATCAAATTTTTTTTAAAGTAGTACAGACAGTAGGATGTAATGCGATTAAAACATTTAAATTTAATTTTTCGTTTTTCTTTATCATTTATATCTTAAGAATGCGATAAATTCAACAAACCCTCTTAACTTCAACAGCCCCAATAAATACGTCTTTAGGCATTTACAAAAAAAAAAAAAAATATGATGAGTAGGTATAATACTTTAATGATTTAGATACAAAAAATATCTCAAAGGCATTGAGTTATTAAGGTGGTGCTAAAAAGTAAATCCGGGGGGTTCTTATTTTGACGAATTTCGTCATATTTCTTAGGTCTTCTGAGTTGTGGAATTAATTAAACTTCTTAGGTCTCTACTTGTAAATGCCTGAAAATCACTTTCAGTATTTTATCAACAGCCACTACCTTTCCGAACGTGTTGTATCAGGGACGTTGCCCCCCCCTGAATTTCGTTTTTTCATATATTACTTATAACACATGTATATTTATATATGAAAATACCTATATACATTCATAACATCTTGCCACCCTAGAAAAAACTGAAATGACGTCACTGTGATGTATCCATGCACAAGAAGCTTAAGGATCTTTAATTAATTTCTACAATTTTCGTCATATCCTTAAGTCTAATTAAATATCGAATTAAGGCCTTTTTTCCTGTGATCGTCAGTAACGTTCCAACTGAAACTTTAACTGACAGATGCTCCTATGAAATTTACAGTCAAAGTTCTGGTTAAATTTTAACTGAAGGCCCTAAGAGTGTATAAGAAACATTTTCACACTTTCTGTATCTCTAAGATCTGAGGATATATCAAATTAGTTTTTAGGCGATTATAATAAAAGTACATAGCAGTTGTATTTTACTTCAGAAATAAAAGCAAATTCGAGAGCTCATCAAAACTAAGAGATATGTCGAAAATTGTGCAAGAAATACCCAAAAATTGTCAACCTTTTTTTGGATGATTACAAAGAAAGCCCAAAAATTTTAAAACCAATTCAATTTTTTTAAATCAATTTTAAGCCAATTCTAAGAGATAATACGAAAAAATCCTCTACAAGTAAAAAACTATTCAATGTACAATCAAAATAAACGGATAAGACTGAATCCGTAAAATATACATGCCCTCTTGACACTCCTTTTGGAGTCAAATTTAAGAAAATCCTAAAAAAACTTTTTAAATATTTATCTTCCATGTGCATGTTAAATGCGATTTTCATGATTCATAACTGTTTTCTTACCAATATTTCACGTTAATGGCAACAAACAAACAAATTATAGCTACACCACTTTATTAGCTGGTATGTAAACTAGGTCGTCAATAGAGAATAAATTCAAAACTGTATTTAGGAAAAATGCTATTAGAATAACAAACCTTGAATATATTTTAAAATGCCTAAATTCGAGTTTTTTAAACGCATATTTCCTATTTCTTGAATAATTAACATGCAATTTTCATTAACATAATGCAAGAAAATTTTTATAGAAGGTCCTCCATAGATCAAATATTAAAAAATTTCCATTTTTGTTAATAATAAATGAAGTCAAACTGAAGCAATTTTTCACGACTTTCATGGCAAGAATTGCATAAGAAGACCGCATTTCATTGAAAAGTATCATAGATAGTATAATTAATTGGTATTTCTAGAAAATAAATCAATGAAAAAATTATTGATTTTTAATAGTTATGCGTTTCAAATAATTTGAGAACCTATAACACTATTTTTTCTGTAAAATCAAAATTAGTTCGCTGATAGACTGCGAACGATGCAGACGTATTATCCACGCCAAATTACACGAACGAAAAACGATTTCAATCGATTGAAATCCTCTCAAGAAAGAAAAAAAGTTGTCGTACCGGACTCATGTGGCCATAAGAACTCGTAGAAATACAAATGAATTCAATTCATCAGAAGTCCTAGAACATATGACAAAATTCGTGAATCTATATGTACTCACTGATAATTCTTTTTGCCTTCCAAAATGGTCCCCATTCCTTCCCTTATTCTCCAACTTAAAGTTATAATAAATATAATAATAATAATAATAATAATAAATATAATAATAATAATAACCGCGAAAATGTAGATAGTGTTTAAAAGTAATAAATAAACATTACTGGATTGGTGCCCATAATTATGTATTATGGTTAATGGTCTATCTTACGTTCAGATAGTAATATCTATGAATTTAGATTCCCAACTGTTCCTTTGGAAGGTTCGGAAACCTAGCAGGGTAGCCTTCGATTCTATAACGTACCGTTCCGAAATAAATACCCACATTAATTAAAAAAAAAATTTAAAGAACAATCCGAAGCACTTCCATTATTTGTACCTCATCAAATCGAACAATACCTTCATCAAATTTTCATACAACTTGATGATAGGATTACCTTTTGCACACTTATTTTAAGCTGGTGTTTTCAGAATAGCATAGCGTGTGTGTAGTAGGTATATACGACGTAGTGTTGACCGGAAATTATTTCTGATGTTCACATGTGTAATCGCAATACCCCATTCATGTGCCCATTGTTTCCCAACATCTACTAAATGAGCTAGCAGATAGCCACTGCCAAACAAAGAGAGCCTTTAATTGTTGCGATGAATGAGAACATGCAATGTAAATTTCGAACAAATTAAACAAAAATATAGGTATCGTGATGTATTCAAGGGATACAGAATCAAACATAGCATTTTTGAATATTAATCTGCAGCTGATGTTCGTTACTGATGCTCTTCTGTACTGGGCAGGACTGACAACAATATTGTTATTATTATTAATAGGATATAATCCCCATATAAAGTATCTCTGGAACAATTCAGTAATAGAAATATCATAGGTTGACCCTCCTCCTTCCACTGAATTACCTGAACAATGTACCAGTGGTATTCATTGGTCGATCCCCTTGGATCTTGTCGCTTAATCCGCATTGTAACAGTTTATGGCCAAGGCTAGGATAGTCGGGATTTATCTAAAATGTAATAAATGGATAGAATTTAGTTAAGCGCAACAATATGTCCCAATTATCCTTCGGGGCTATGAACAGTCACGTACGACCGCAATTTAGATTACTCGCCATTTAGGCGTGAATATTCCAAGCAGCATGCCAACACCCGCCTTGTTGTATTCTTTTCTTCGGCGAAAAACATTTTTTGTTTTATACAATATATTCTTTCTTATAGATACCGCCATAGAGTTCCACTTCAGTTGTAAGACGTTTTTATCTTATCTTGTATGCCGTCTGGTGATTTACATACATCTTCCGAGGAGGCTCTACACAGAGACCCCTTTGAGATGAATTTCCACAAGAACGGATGTTGTCGGGGATGAATGTTATGTTCTTGAAGATTTCAGTTTTCTGATACTCGCTGTATCTTGTAAGGAAGGATTCGCACAGAGCAGGCTCGAAAAGGGCCTAGTTATCGCGGTTAATGTGCCACTCATTCATTATCGCTTTAATTAATGATGCTCGAGTTTTCGAAATTGTTTCAAGTTTCTCATGTTACTGTGCTGCCAAGAACACATCTTTGCTGGGATGGCGAAAGTCTGCACGACGAAAGATACTCACGCATGAGTGATGTTCTTCCAGTTACAAAGTGTGTTAAGTGAGCGGAGATTAAAAAATTTTCGTAGCTAGACGGGATTCGGTACGTTAATGCCGCGCTTTCCAGCGAGCACATGTGAAGTGTAATTTCAGGACCTAACTTAGCAATGCTAACAAGCACGTAATCGTACGCTATGCTTTCCGTTAATCGCTTCTAATCCATCAATGTCGTACAAGAAGGATTACTAATGTTGCTGCAGGTAATTGACGTTAATGAACTTCATTAGAGTCGAATCAAATCGTAAAAGAATATAGTACATCCGTTGTATAGTTGGGTTAGATATAGGTAGTCATAGTTGAGTTAGGTCCTTGCTCCGTGTAAATCAATTTACTGTGATAGATTGCAGCGTACCTCGCCACTTCAATTCTGATAATGATCTAATAAGGTGGCCACAAGTTCCATAGGGAAAATATTTTTTATTACTATGGGGTTGTATAAACATTATTGTGTTTCATATTGATGTTTCTATTGCATAAGAACGAAGAGATTTAATATTGATCAAGGAATTCATCTAGCTACACTATTGATTTCAACTTTACAACCGCGCATCAATTTGAAAAAATCTGCCAACAGTCTGGGCGCAACTTTATTATTTTCCCGTGAGAAGTTCGGAACGCGCTCCATTCTGAGACGCGATGTAGGTTGTGAATGAAAACCTAACAAAAAGTTCACCAAACGATTAGAATAGGCTCGCGCTAAACTACTTACGCCGCTGCCATTATTAACATAAAAATTACATACTTGGGTCATATTCTGGAATGCAGTCTAGGAGTTCAAAAAGGAAAAAAAAATTAAATTAGGTGACTACTAAACAAGTCAGTGGAAGTGAAAAGATATTCGATATAATCGGACCGGAGAGACATGGCAGAATTCATGAAAAAGTATATAATTACTTTACACCCCTCAGGGGTCGAACTTCAAAAAATCTTAAAAACACTTCCTAGGTATTCATATGAAGAATCCGTAGAATAAAAACGAATTCAGTATTTGGGAAGACCTAGATATGACGAAAATCGTTAAAATATATGCATTCAATTTTTACTGATCACTTTTTGGTCCCTTTTTCGAACGCCGATGGATATTCGATCTTTTTTTCATCAGAATTCCTTATCTAGTTAATTTGCATATACACACTGAGTTTAAACTTTCTAGCATAAGCCGTTCTGTAGTTTGGAAAAACACCCCCCACCACTGTACCCATACAAAATTATATTTTTTCCAATATGCCACTACTATAGCTCTATCGAAATACTAAGTCTTAGCTTTATGTCGTGTTGGGTTCTTGAGATATAAAAATCATAACCTTTTCCTTTTCACCCTGCCCCACTCTCACCCTCTACACCTAAATCCTCAAAGTTTTTGTTTCTACTAGGGGTCTATTAGCCCTACGTTTGGTAAAAATTTTAAAAATTTATCTTACAGTGTTCTTGAGATATGAGACGTAAACTTTTAGAAAAATTCTTATCCTCCCCACTTTCATGCTCCGCCGCCTCCTTAAAAAATTGTACTTTCTACAGACTCCATTTATCGACCCTTACCCGCAAAGCAAATTTTATTTTCTAGTGCAATTGGTTCGTGATATATCTTCATCTAAAGTCTTTCAACCCGACCCCCGTACGTCACTGTCCCCACTGAAAAATTTGATTCCGATCTATTCTCAGGTACCCATTTTGTCGTATTAACTGTTTAGGAGATATGGACTTTAGAATGTGTCGATCTCGCCTTTTTTGCGTTTCGGACGCATTATTTTTCCCCAACCTCACTCTCTTTTACCCATATTCGTATTTTTTTTGCAAATGAGTCCACTATCAAAGTTCTATACAAATTCCGAATTTCAGCTTCCTAGCTTTAGGGGTTGCTGAGATCTGGAAACCAAAATGTTCGGTCTAAAACGCTTCCTCACCTCTCCACCCCCACCCTTCAAAATTTGGTCACTTCAAGGTGCCAACCCAATCTATTCATAAAAAAATTAAATTAAAAATTAAAAGAATTAATTTAATAGCTTGAAGGGTTTGGGAGCTAGGAGCCTTCAAATGATTTTGCGTACACCGGTAGACGTATAGCGGACAGACGGACAGCAATTTTTTATTGATTTTTTCGTATCTAAAAAAATTGTCAGGGTAGACAAATATTTTTTTTTAAATCGGTAACAATACTGTATTAAAATAATAAAGTAAAGCACTTTCCAAACTTTTTAAATGGGATTTCCATGTCGAAGGATTCATTGGAAATTCAAAAGATACTCGATATGCCTGAGTTTAATTTACAGAGAATTCAATTATAGGAGACTAGAACGAACTGTGGATTTTTTCTTTTACATTATTTTAATTGGAAAGCATTTCAGTATTTCTACGAACAAAATGAACAATTCTAAATTCTCGGAATAATGAATGTTCGATTTGAAAAATATGTTAGTTCATCATAACGAGGTGTGCTTTATCCGAGAATTTTACTTTATATCAGTGATTTACGAATTTACAAATAATATTTTGCAGACCGAAATTTTGTCGGTTTGATGACTTATAATTGAAGAAATAATGAAGCCTTAATGGGTTTGCAGTCCTGCACTATCAAATCCAAGGCAGTTCTTAACTGTCGACGCGCTTTACAGGAACTGTGCTCAAATGGGAAAGTGGAATTCTATCGGGTTCCAGGGCACAGTGGTATTTTAGTAAAAGAACTCGCGGATGATCTTGCCAAAAAAGGTGCTAACCTTGGACAAGAAACAGCGGTTTCAGTACTACCGCCTCTTAACGTCATTTAGAACTCCCTAGAAAAAAAGATGATAAGCCTGTCCGAGGCCAGGTGGCGGGCTTTATCAACCTCCAGAGCCACGAAACAAATGTAGAGCACTCTCAACAAGGAAAGAACTAAACTCTTGTTAACGCTACCAAGTAGGCTTACGCATTGTAGTTCACCTTAGTGACTGCGAACGAACTAGTTCCTTAGTCTCCGCGAACTAGTCCGTTGTTGTAGTACATTGTTCACCAAAAAAAAAGGAACTAGTTCGTTTGAAGTTGGGATTGAATGTGAGGACCTAAAAAAAAAAGGTTCCCAGCCCGGAAGGAACTACTTCCTTTCAAGTTCGGATTGAATGTAAGGTCCATCCCCAGCCCTACCAGTTCCTTTCAAGTTCGGATCACCTACAAAAACCAACTACTTTCAAACAAACGAACCGGAAGTCACTGCGAACTAGTTCGTTCATTTCACTTCTGGGAGCGATCTTCCGAACTAGTTCGTTCACGAACTACACAAGCCTACTACCAAGGGCGCAATGCGCAACTTTAGTCGGCTTAATCACTGGCCATTGTTTGATAGGAGCACATGCGTATAGATTGGGGCTGATTACAAACGATATTTGCAGAAACTGCAAACTTCCCGGGGAACGGGAAACGCTAGAACACCTCCTGTGCAACTGCCCAGCTCTCGCTAGGAGAAGGGTGAAAGCTCTGTGTGCACCAACCTTCGCAAATCTCAAAGAAGTCTCTCTTAATAGCATGCAGAGTTTGCTCAACTTTGCAATGGTCACAGGGACCTTCGAATTAAACGAGGAGCTCTCAACACAGATCGAAACTCTGGCGCACCTTCCATAAGTACATTGGGTCTCCTATTTTTGTGTGGTATCACTATGGACCCTCGTGGGTCTATGTGAGGCCTTTGGCCGCCACTGCAACCTAACCTAATGAACCGATTTTGATGAAACACAGACAGATATACGAGATCTGCTCAAAAAGTATATCACCGTTTTTCATAAAATCGATATTTATTGATATTCATAATGTCTGGTTTGGGTTTAATATTGATTTTTTGACAATCAATGCCCCTCCGTACTAATAGAGGTACAAGTCGATATAAGAGCAAGATCCAACATTCTTACTTATGGAAATCTTATCCATTCTATAAGTCCCGATAGCCGAAAAATCCTCAGCAATATCACCATCTGTAATGTTGTTTCAGATAGTAGGCATGATACACCCTGTGACGAGTCTACGTCAACCGATGACGAAACAGCAGCTTCACAGTTTTAAAAATAGGCTTCTCCAGTGAAGGTTTTCCTACTGTCATGTCCTCAACAACAGTAGACAGGACAGCGATTAATCACCAGTTCGTGTTAGAGTTTCACAACAGTAACTCCTCTGACGCCGGAAAATAAACAATAAAAGACTTAAAATGAGCCGCACTGGAATTGTTTTTATCGTCTTTCAACTATGGTGCGTTCTTTATTTATATCTCTTGCTAGAACAAGTGTATACAAACAACTTTACCAGCCCAACTACTCCCGCTAAACTTTATTTTTCTGGTATCGGTTCATGGGGCCCACCTAAGAACTTCAAGATAATATCTCAAATAATTTTTTTCACATAGGACAACTGTCTAGAAAAATTATTTGGATACACTTACGTCCTTCCATGCGTCCCTCAAAAATTATATATTCAAGATGTCATCATCCAAAGTTTTCCTGCTCTGTACGCCCCTCACATACATATGTCCCACTCTACGCATAAATTATTTATAAGAATTTTTCAGTTGCTATTGGCTTTGAAATTATTAATATAAATAGTGAACAGTGCGGAATGTTTAATAGGATCACTACTAAAAGATTTAACACTGAGCAGATGAGTTCTGTTAGCATTCTTATCAGATTCACTAACACCATCAGAGATACCAGACAGTAGTTGATTTGCTATAAGCAATATTGCTGTTCTGGTAGATCACATCATAGTCTAACAGTACTCAAAAAATGATTAACACCAACTAGTACACTGCCATACCCGGCCCGATTTCTGACCTCCCATCCCTAAGCTGACTGGATTGTACACTCTAAAGTGTATTAAAGGCTAACCACCTAAGTCCAGTTCAGTATCCTTAACAAAAAAAAATATGTCTGTACTTTTAGTATGGTATAGCTACAAGTAATCACAAAGTTTCTATTTTGTAGCCTAAACCACTCAAGCGACATGGATTTTGTAATGTATCCACCTTTCGAGCATTTCGGACGCATTGTCCTAATTCTACTTTTCCTCGTAAACTGTAACATTCTTATCAACAAATCCTCATAAACCATATTTTGGTTCGAATATAGTAGTAGCCACTATATAAAATTCAAGTTTCAAGTTCGTAGCATTAGCTATTCCTGTATGAAACGAAACTATAACTTTTCGTTTAAAACGACTTCTGACATGCACTTAGTCCCCACACCTCACTCATAAAATACGGCACCTTGAAGAATTCTACAAAGTCTACTCTCTGATAAAAATTTATCTTAATAGTTTAAGACCCCGGAAATTATCCTCTGAAGTATGCAATTTTAGTAAGCAGTCGCTGGCATATTTAACTTTTTTTTTATAAAAGTTGTGATGGTTGGAAAATTGTCTTCAGAATTAACAATTTACCTCTTATCTCGTAACGTAACGTAACTCGTACAGCAACCTAATGCAAGTCCTACTTAATTTAAGCTCCTTTCATTGTCATTACGAAAATTACTCGTTTTCCTGTCTAAAGAGCCGCAAAGCATAATTCAAAGGCTATTTACTACCTTAGCAATCATTTACCGTCGAAGTGTGTTCTCTTTGGCTTTCTGTGTCAGCATAAACCCAAAGAAGTTGTTAAGACATCGCTTTAGTTCAGCAACGACCTCATTAACATTCAGCTATTTGCCACCCTCGCAAGATGTTCGCAGTGCACTGAAGAAGTTCTCTTGACCGCGGAATGGACAAAAAGGAGCTCCTAATTGCAATCTTCCACTAATTGGAGTAGTAAGGTACCTGAGAGGTACCAAAAATCCTGTACCTCTAGAACTCAGGACCGGAAGCACGATCTTAGAGTACCGACTTAAGATTACTCCAAAGCAGAAGGCCGGAGTAATTTTGTTCGCTCGAGAAAATTGAAAATATTCTCCTTAGCAAAATCGAATGAGTTCTAGTGCGCAATCGAAGCAATCGATCGATTTATCACGCTCCAAATCGCTTGCTTGAAGCTCTAAGAAAACGTCGATGATGGACTAACAAGAAAGTTGAGTAGTACGACTTCAATCCGCAATCTTAAGTAGTTCTGTTCGCAATACAACCAACCAATCGGATCACTGCTTAATTGTTAGCATACTGCTTGCTTCCTTCTAAGACAATTGAAGGATTTCGTAAGATCTTTTTTTTCTGTCGATTTTAATTGTAAATTCGCAGACTATTGGAAGGGAAATTGCCTCATCGGAATAATCAAATCCGACAGGTATGCGCTAATTTGCATTTAATTTCGCGATATTTACGAAAATTTAGTTACGAGAAATTTTTTTTTTGTGTTAAATGTTTGATCGGCTATGGTCGATAAAATTCTCAATTGAGTACATGAAATAAATGCGTCTATAGATTCGGACAATGGTCACTTTTAGTCTACCGTGGCATTCAACTCGGTGGATGTTGCGAAAAACATTTTGATAGTCGATGAGTTAGATACACTTGGTAGTCGGCGATGATTTCGATAATGTTTCCATTTAAATAGATTTTTAGAAAATATCGGATTTTGTGGATAAGTAGCGTGGGAAAATAAATTGCGCACATGATAGATATCATCTAATTGCTCGAAAATTAAAGAGGAGAAGGGAAGGGTAAAAAATTAATTAATTAATACACCTTGTCACAGTAAACCAATAATTTATTATTATAATAATATAGTAAAATCTATCAATGTTTAATGCTGAGATGCAGTGTAGGTTAAGCCCCGTTTACACGGTGATAGTTTTTGCAATAGTTGCTGTCATGATAAATACTATCGCCATAACTATCTCCATGAAAACTTCTCGGTAGTTACTTTCGCGCTGTCATGATAGCACTATCGCACTATCATGCTTGACGAGATAGTTGATAGAACTATCGCGATAATTTTATCTTGACATTGACATTTGACGTTAAAAAAATAATATTTAATTTCAAATATATTTAATAGTTTCGATATTGTGACGTGCTGCTGGTTGCAATAAACTATAATTTTGAACAAGGACTCAGTCAGAGTATGAATTTTGCAAAAACCTTGAACTCTCTTTACTCTGGTTGAAATTTCATGAATTTTGTACAATCGGCTTCTTTTAGTGGCATCCGTGTAAATAACATTATCATAGTAACTTTTTAACTTTTAGATTCATTTCAATCTTATGGCAGGCAAAACTTGTGTTCTTCTAGACTACTGCTCCAAATTTTTTTTTTTAGTATTTTTGTTCTTACAGAATTTTAATTAATAATTTCTCTATGCTTGATATCAAAACTAATCCATTTCCATTACACAAATCAGAGAAATAATCTTCCAATACTCCAAACAACCCTTTTGTTTTTGTAAAAAGATTAATCAATTCGTTTCACTCCCTGCCCAACAAGCAGGACATAGTCAAATAAATTTGAATACTAAATGTCAAGCACGATATGTAGGTATGGAAAAACCACCCACCCTATACTATGTATAATTTAACACCTTTGCTACCCTGACCTTACCGCAGTCTTAAATTAACATTGGAATAGGTCCGGTCGGTATTTTTCTTTTAATGTTAACTGCCTTTACGATAAATTGTCACGACACAAGCATATGCCAAAAAGCAAAGACAACACACTAAATTCAAATTAGAGTAGTTTTTTTTCATCAGCCCCTATTTTATTCCTAAGTGTGTCGCAAGTGGTTGACTGCCAATGAAGTGTGAAGTAACTTGATATTGTCACGCATTCGAAAGTTGTTAAATGATTGGAATTGACACCTTCCTAGTGCCCAAAGTAGAGGATAATTAAATGGAAAGGAATTAGATTGGTTTTAATGGTGGCAATATTGCACGAAAAGTTGATTTAGACAAAAGTCAAAGTACAGCCAAGTGACAATTTCATCCATTATTAACTTAGTCAAATTCGGGACCACACTAAGTCAGGACACGTTTTAGAAGGCGCTCGTAGCTTCAGGTAAAACGAAAGATTAAACATTCGAATTTTGGAGTTCACCTTATCTGTTCAAAATGACTTGGGAAGTGTGGAAACTAATCCCTTATTAATGGTACCTTAAAACGATTGGATGTCCTTCATAAATTCTTAAGTTGGTAGTCCGAAATTTGACTGAAATCAGTTTCAATTCAAAATTAATATACATTTTGAGAGAAATCCTTTAATTATCTTAGGTAGATCCCATTTGAAAGTCCTTGAAATATATCATTGAATTTATTGCATGATAAGTACAGAACCTACTGTTAATTATAAAAAGTGAAAATCATTCACAACTTAATGCATTATTATTTAATAATGCTATTCTATGTCAATTAAATTCGCTTTTCTCAAAAACTTAGCTTATCATTCGGCAATCGAGGCAAGACTACGATAGTATCACATTTTTAAAAATATTAAGCGGTCAATAAAATGTTGGTCGATAAAGACATATTTCTTTCCGAACTTTTCTCAAGTATTAATCTAAAGCCGATTCAAAAGTAAACAGAAATTTTAGTAAAGCATATTTTTAAACGAGTTTTATGGTACAATCGTTTGAATTGAATAAGAAAATGAAGGGTTTTTTTTAAAGCTTTAACATATTATAAAAAGTACTCGTACTAGACCGATGTTTCTACAGTATTCCTTAGATAGATAGATTGAAAAAAGGGGTTGGTATGGTTAACCTCTGTCATTGCTGCCTCAATTGGGCCTATTGCGACGTCCCCGGATCGACTTTGTTTCCTCTTCAATCCCTGCGCTTTCATTGAAGCCTAGTATTTTGCGAAGAGGAATGATCAGGAATTCAGTTGGTTCCATGAAACCCTGACCGAAGTAACGAAGTCTTTTGTGAGCTAAGGCCTCACAGTCACAGAGGATATTCTCTGGTGTTTCGTCTTCTTGCATATTCTGCAGATTTTGGTCTCAGAGAGACCAATCCTATTGAGATGCTTCCTCATGTGACAATACCCAGTCAGAGCTCCCACTAGGGTTCGGGTCTGATATCTGCTTAGTTTTAGATAATCAGATGTTCCTTTTTCCGAATGTTTTGGAATAAAAAGTTTTGAGTGCCTGTTGCCCAGTGCCAAGTTCCAATGAATTGCACTTTGCGATTTTTGCCACATTCAGATGTTCATTCTGGCTGTGCTTAGTGGAATCCCACAAAATTAATATGGTCCCATGAAGTCAGCTTCTGAACCTTCATGGCCGCTGTGTCCCGGAATCCAAATGAGGTTAACTCTGTTCTTATTTCCGAGTTCAATCGGGTAGTGGAGGCAACTGCAAACAAGCTTAGAGTAAATTTGAACGGACTGAAGTGGCATTATTGCAGCTTTGCTGTCCGAGAGAATAATTGTTTTTTGGTTTTTGTGGCCCCGTCTGATATTTTCTCTAATGCACAGTTCAATAACATGGGTCTCCGCCTGAAAAACAGTGGATGTTATGTGCATGCTACTGTAGAAGTTGACATTTAGGCGCACACCTTGATCTGTTTTAGATCCGTCTGTGTACCAGATTAAGGATCCTGGTTTCGGAGTGGGTTTGTTGGTGGCCCAATCCTTCTTTTCAGGTAGGACAACTTTGAATGGTATCAATGAATCAGAAGGAGGTATCGCTTTTATGGGCCTTTGTTGAGTTCCGCGGAAATAGTTGGGCAAGCTGTTTTGCGTTCTGACCCATCCTCCTAAATCAAACGTTTGTATGTGGTGAGCTTCTTTCTGTATTCCTAAGTGTAGAGGTATTAAGTTGAGAAGCACCTCTAAGGCAGCTGTGGTAGTAATACCCAGATTTCTTCCACTAGACGGATGCCACGTAAGTTATAATGGCCCTAGCAACGATGGTACACATCCAGTAGGTTGTTTTGGACTCAATCCCCAGTTTTTGCTGAGAAGGCTCCTGTAGGCTTTGTTAGTTTTGGTACTGGTACATTGGAGACATGCTGGCTTAAAAAACTTCACTTGAGAAACCAGTGATGGACTAAGTCCGAAGGAGCGGTTTTGACAAGTTGATCACTCCACGTAAAGTGATCATAACTCATAATCATAAATCAACATAAATCATCATAAATCATAAAGGATAAAGGATAAAGTTGTTAAATAATTATTATAAGTTCAGTTACAATAAAAATCATTAAGAAGAAGTTACTTCCAATTCTTAACACAAGTTGTTGGCAATGATGCGTCAGCCTACCATCCGAAACATCTTTATAGGTGCTGGTATTGCTCAGGAGTTAACCATTTAGACTTTTCAAGTTCCCGATACTACACAGTGAACCACTCTACAATTTCGAACTTATTTCTAAAGTCTTCTACTACAGCGAAATTCATTTCGACGTGGACGAACTGTTCACATTATTTCGACTAAGAATTAATTTACACAATCTCACCCCAGCTATACTCTTCCAAGAAAAATATATTACCGCAAAACTACATCTAGTGTTCTAAAACATTTAGAAACAACAAAACCTAGTGTTCCAGTCAAATTCAATTCAATTTCGCCGTTAATACTGCTCCTAATAGCCAACATTAAAACCGGGAACTCCGCCATTTTTCATCCTTAAATAACGCCATATCAGCAAAAGCGGGATTACATAGCTCCCCGAAGCTAATACCATTCAGCCATATAAAACACGTAATCACCTAAACACGACTTCCAAACATTTTTACAAATAACTAACGTTCATCTCGAACTAAACCACCCTTAAATCTAGAAGAATGCAAACAAGACGTGTACGGCACAGAACTCCCACTACCACCTAGTTCCCAAATTGACTCGACTCCACCGTCATTCAATCAGACTTTATCCTGAAGTGAAATCATCCAAAGGAAGAGCCGTAGTTTACACATGGAAAGGATTCTTAGCTCCAGAAGAAGGCAGGAAGGAATGCACTACATTCGACTATGCTTTCTACAAAATAGCGTGATTCGGTCAAATTGCACCTGAAAGTAGCGGGACGAAGGAGCGCTATAGACTTCAGTTCCCTAGGCGTTCGAACTGACGGTTCTTTACGATTGCAGGGAGTACTTTCGAAAAATATCACTGCACGTTTGGTTGCAATTTCCCAACGAAATCCCAATACAATTTCGCCCGGCTTGAGTATGTCGAGAATCTGGAAGGGTACGTCTACCACCTATACGAGTACCTTACGATTATATGCATTTGCGGCTTAATGGGGAAAGGATGCCTAATTTCGGATGTGCTTGGTACGGCGCGGCAGGAATATTGTGTAACAAGATAACACAGAATTTGTGTGGCTTAAGTTAGTTAAAGATTTACGGCAAAAGTTCCAGAATTACTACATACTCCTCCTGCTTCTCCCAAGGAATGTAAGGACTTTATTACAAATAGCTCCGGCTGTGGGTTCGAAACTATGGCAAAGGAGTCTGTAAACGAAACGCAAAGAGGATGCTTTTGACTGTACTTTGTCTTGTCTTGGTAAGAGAAAATGGATCACTGTATGCTACAGGGACGGTTTGTTTGATGACACACAATCTTGGACAAGTGAGTGAAATATTAGACAGCAAATGGGATGAAGACACAGCCATATTTGCTTTCGGGCGCACCATTTGGTGCCGGATGAGAGGTGTTTGATACAAACTCGGTTGGACTGATCTATGGCAAAATTTTGCAGTAATTGTTGTCAGGAGTACTGTTTCGTCTATCGTCTGGTAGTTTATGTGGTTCAATTGAGGACGATGGTTGCTAGATCCTTCGGAACAATTTATTTTCTTTGGTAACTTTTGAACGAAATTTAATAAAGACACCATCTAGACTGATATGTTTGAGTTATGGAAGAACAGACCATGTTCTCTGGGTTACTTAAGGTTTCAATCAGAGAGCTTGCAATTTTGCAATAGTCTGAAACTGGAGATTTCTTAAAGGTCAGTGTGGTTGGTTAGTTTGTTGAAGACATAGCATAGTTATCTACCCAATTGGTTTGGGTTTCGAGACAGTAAGCCTCTTAATTAGAAAAAAAGTTTGGTGTTCGCCGTACATACCATATGCAAACGTGTTTGAAGCCTCGCCCAACCGCCAGAGGTATAAGATTAAGAGCAACAAATTTCCCAGACCTTGGAGTGAGTGACTTTCTATTGGGGTAAAAGGAGAAGGAACTAACATGAAACTTTGTAGATAGGGAAAAAATTAATTTCATGAAGAACGCATTGGGATTTAGAGTTGGGGCTTGTGAAAATCTACCAAAACTACTACGCCTTAATGGTGCACTTTCAGAAAATTGTTTTGCAATAATCACTCATACCAGAGTTTTAAAATGTATAAGAGAGGAAAAAAGACAAAAAATATGTTTTAAGGGTGGCAAGGTTCACGGTAATGGGGGGCTAAAAATTGTTTGTTTTCAAAACTCAATATAGGTAGAAAATGGGAATTTGTACCTACATATGTGGAAATATACAGGAGGTACAGTCTGTTAAAGTAAAAAACATTTCGAAATCACATCAGAACTGGGAGATAAAGTTTTAATTTTCGTGGAAAGGACTATTGAGTAATTTGTTGGCTTATTCGGCATATGAAAATGGAAATTATATTTTTGTTGATTCAATTTTTTTTTTACAGCGTAGACATAATAAGTTTCAAGTTTCTAGCAAAAGAAGTTCCAATAGACAGATTTTTGACAGCTGGGTGTTATATGGTGGTTTGTGTGAACCTTTATGATGCGGAGCTCGGAAAGCTGTCAATTCTTTTGTAATTTTTCTGTGCTAAACATATCAAAAGAGAATCTGCCAATGATCTCGGTGAAACTTTATTATTTTCGGGTCAAAGCTTGGGAGCGGTCAAAGACGAAGTATACTTTCAGAAAATCGTGGAATTGGTTTTTGAAATGAACAAATATCAAATGTCTGTGGAAGTAAAAACCGATCTAATATCTCATTAAACTAAAAAACTGTCGAAGTTGTGAAAAGTGTACAACCCCCTTACACCCCCTTAAGGCTGAATATCTAAAAATCCTGAAATTGACTTTTTGGCGATTATATAGGAATCTTTAGGAAGTATAACTGTATTAGATATCTCATCACATGTTAGCCCATTGTATTAATTTTAAAAATATATGGAACCTTCTTACACTTACTTGTTGGTTAAAATTCGAAAAATCCTGAAAAGATTCAATAAATATACAAATATATGAAGATAGCACGAGAAAGCATAAGCCAATTCAATTTCTTGTCACTTCTAAAAGATATCATGGAATTCGTGAAAAGTTTTGAACCGGTTCATACTCTCTTAAGGGTTGATAAGGAAACAATTTGTTTAGGGGATTATTACGCAAGTCCTTGAAAGTAAAAAATATTGTCGATGAATGATCAGACCTCTGGGATATGGCAAAATTTGTCAAAATTATATAACCCTCTTTCCACCCCTTTAAGGACCAAGTTGCAAAAAATACTAAAAAATCTTTCTAGGTATTTATATAAAGAAGCCGGAAAGAAAATTGAGTTCGATATTTTGGAAGACTTAATAGATATGACGAAAACCGTGAAAATACATACATATATGAAATCACTGATAATTTTTTTTTATTCCCTTTTATTATTTATTGTAATTCATAGTCTTTCACCTCACCCCCATACGTCACCACCTCCCTTAAAATGTTTAACTTGTTTCTAATCTCCTAGTATTTGTTAAGACAACTACAAAGTTCCATTCGTCTGACATCAAATACTCAGGAGATATGAGCTTTAGAATATTTCAATCTCAGTTTTCAAGCGTTTTGGACGCATTCCCCCCTCCCCCCCCCCCAATCGAACACCCCTTAACCACTATCGAACATTTTTTTGCGAATGTGTTCACTATCATAGTACTGAGTTCTAACATTCAGCCTCCTAGCGGTTCCTCAGATGTTGAAACCAACATTCTAAACCGCTCCCTCCTCCCCCCTCTCACACCGCACCCTTACAAAATATACCAGCCGTAGGGGCTTACCCATTCTACCTACCATAAAAAATTTTAAACTTAAGTACTAAACAGAACACGGACTTCGACTTCGATTTGCCTACCTTGCGGCAGTTGCAGGCGATTTGCCTGCCTTGCCACAGTCGAAGGCGAAGGCGCATGTTGTGGGAATCACCATATAATCCTGTGTATTCTAAAAGACAAGGACTGCGCGGTCGAAGTCGAAGTCCGTATTATGTTTGGGCCTTTAATATCTCAAGGGGTTTGAGAGCTACGCACCTTCAAACGGTTTTGCGTACGGCATACAGCATCTATGGCGGACAGACCGATTTTTTTTTTGGCTTTTTTGGGGTTTACTTGTCCTAAAACGTGAAAATACAAAATTTCAGGGTAGCAATTTTTTTTAAATTTCAGGTCGATCGCAATATGTACTAGGTATATTATTAAATAATGAAGTAGAATTGATTGAATTGATTTTATTCTTTTTATTTAATTATAAGATTAATTTAAATAATCGTACAGCGATATTTTGGAGTAAAAAAACACCTTCAACATTTTTTTATGAAACCGTACGGGAGAAATTGCGATCCCTCCAAATCCTCGTAGAATGCTCCTTCCCCTTAAATGCACTCCAAATCTATGCAGAACCTGACCAGTTTGTCATCCTCTAACGACCTCAAATCCTCAATGTTATCGAAGGAAAGACTACCCAGATATCTGAATCGCCTTCTAGCACAGACAATAAACCAACAAAATTGGAAATAATTTACCAAAGAATGAAGGACGCGAATTCCAAGACACATTTAGTTCTGCTGCAGTACTGATTCTCCAGTAATTATTTTTACTCTCTACTTTTCTATTTCACAACAAAGTTATAAATAATGACATAATTCAAATTGAATATCACTGAAAAAAAAGGATCTCGCAATAGTAATAGATTCAAAACTCAAGATAGATATCGATTCACCAAAGTCCGAATTCAATTAAAATATATTCATTCGACGTTTTAAAGAACTTAGTTCATATGCAGTTTAAATTTCCAGTATTGAAAAATCAGTCGGTGTCTACCTAAAACTATTCTACAGCGACCAGCGAGGTCCTACATAGTATTGCGGATATTATTTAAAATAAACGTAACTCATTTACTCGGCATTGAACTCTCTGTTCAATATTTGATTTCAACGCCCATGATATTCGAAAAACATGTTTCAAACATTTGTGATTCGTGTCGAGATTATACAACTAGTGGATTACGCTCTGAACTCTGGCTAATATTCAAATAATTTAATGGTATAGAAACTATCGAATTAAAAGTTGGAACTTAATTTCCTGTCGACATTTAAAACCAGAAAATGTTGGAGACAATAACGTCTTATAAATTCAAGGTAGATTGTAAACGTCCGGCTTTATTCTTTGGTGTGTATCGTATCATCCCTTGACATATTTTTCAGTAAGCCGTAAACATCGATACCCACACAAGCGTAGCAAAGGAAGGACAAGGATATGTTTCCTTAGAACTTCACTACCCTGGTATAATAATGGATGCAGGGGCAGAAAAGTGAAGGAAAGTACATGAAAGGTATGTTACGTAGAAATTCAAGAAAATCAGTTCAGTATGTCGTCGTGGAACAATGGCATTTTCGAGTGGCTGACTTCAACAAGACGGAATTCAAGATAAAAAAAAATTCCGACCCGATATACATTCCGACATAAGTAGGTACCGAATACTGACACAACTATGTAGATACTCGCACATGAATTCAATATCGGCGGTATTTTGTGTTCGAAAAGTTTTAGAGAGCCATTAGGCATGCAGCCCTTATCTTATCCATTTGGAAAGTAAGATTACATCCTTCCAATAAAACGCTGGGCTGAGGACGACTCATCAGGCCGAAACAAAACTTACAAAATTCCCTGGAGAAACCGTAACGAGCCACATCATAAGTGGCAAGCATTTAGTACCACTAACGACTGTATTAAGGTGCCACTTGAGATACTCGTAGGTCGTTAATCCTGGAACTGGTCCCCCAAACATAAGAAACATGAGAACATAACAAACAATGTCACTGCCTGTCCTTATCAATGACTAAAAGCCGACATTCATTTGGAAGCAACTTCTGACGATTAATTATTTCGAAGCTGGACCCATTTCCCATGGCCACGTCCATCATCAGCATTATTTCTATTCATTCCGAATGTGTCTTGAGTGCGACAAACAATAGATGGCTCTGTTCTGGAGAAGTGGAGAAGCTGATTAAGTCCTGGTCTGGGTATCCGACCATCAGATCAAAACTGAAGAGTTACAGACTGCATGCACACAGCTGGGCGGAGAAAGATCTTGCATTCTGTAGAAAGTAATTAATGCTTACTCATGAAGTTAGAAGATTCGATCTTTATCCGAGTTACATACATTGACCCCAAAAATTATTATGAATATTTAAAATTTGCTTGGAGCCTAGTAGCTCCTACGCCCTTCGAGATATTAAGTTGAAATTTTTGGCAGCCTATTGACGAGTATGGATGGGAGCTGGTACGCGGGGAAAACGTTTTAGACAGAAAATTTTGGTTTCTAGCTCAGCAACTTCGAACTTTGAATTTATAAAAAACTTTTAAAGTGCCACATTGAAAAAAAAATGTCGGTACGGGAGAAGTGGAGAGAGTTGTGGGAGTGGGGAAAATCAATGCGAAAGGAGCTTGTACACGAATTTTTCAAGCAATTAATTGCCCGGCTACTATTGCCAAAACTAGTAGACAGGCCCGTGCATTGGCCTATTTTCATGGAGAAGTGAAACCTTTTTTTTTTTAGGTTATCACATTTAGTATGGTGGAACTTGGTAAACCCCCCCCCCCCCTTGATACCATCCTGCGCACGGGCCTGCTAGTAGAGCAATTAATTGAGCAATACCGGGCAATATCATGCTATGTGACAACATTTCGGCAATTTTGAAATGTTTTCACAGATTGCTGCTATTGCTCGCTCTATAGTTGCTGTATTTCCACTAGTTTGGAAAATTCTGAGCAATTGTCCTCGTTCGATGATTCAGTTCAATATTTCAAGTTTTATTTTAAGCTTTAGATTTATTTTTCAACTTTGCTCTCGTATTGTGCATAGACTGAATTATTCTTGTATGATATCATTGTCAAATTGCTGAGTATTGCTCCATATCGCTAGTGACTGCTGATCAACGAGTTGACAATCAATTGATCCATATCGTCAATTGCCGATGTTGCTGAATATTGCTATATGTTCCCGTGACGTCAAAACTATCTGGAATTGCTACAAATTGATCAATTTTAATCGCTCGTATAAAAGCACCATTAGCAACGCTCGAAATCATCCATGGGTGAGGTGGTAGAGCTATGATGTTTTAAAAATAAAACTTCAATTCTTTTTTAATAGAACAACTTATGCTAGAAAATTGAAACACGACATATATACGAAAATCTTCTAGAAAAGTAATTTTGATGAACAAATACTGAATAATCATTGCCTTTCGGAAGGGGAGGAGCGATCAGTGAAAATGCGATAGATATGTTTTCACGATTTTCGTCATATATCTTCGGTCTTCTTAAATTCATTTTTATTCCACTGATTCTTCACATAAATGACAAAAAAGTTCTTTCAGGATTATTTGAAATTCGACCACTAAGAGGTGTAAAGGGGTTCAATATATTTTCGCAAATTCAGCCAAATCCTTCAGGTCTGATTAGATATTGAATGATTGTTTTCTTCTGCGGTCTTGTTTCATAACTCCTTAAAACTTGTTTTCCAGAATTATTCCATTGAAACCCCTAAGAAGATATAAAAGGGTTGAAAAAGTTTTCACGAATTCCGTCACGTTTGTTAGAAGTGATAAAAAAACCTACTGCCACAATATAATAGCCTACAACATTTCATAATTTTTAAACATTCAACCCCCAAGGCATGTAAAGGTGTTGCATATCTTTCACCAATTTGTGCCAATCATCAGTTCTATAAAATACTCAAATATTATCCAATAAAAATGTAGATCACCAGCAAGGTTTTGTTATTAGGACATAAATTGTGTAAAGAAAACTTAAGCAAACGATGCTTAATAAAAATGTTCTCTTTGAAATATAAAGCAGGCAGCACTTCAATTTGTACGAGAAAAATCTTAGATTTTGTAATGCCTCTGCCGTTCTTGTGGTAATCAAATTTCTGAAGAAAAAACAAATCTCTATTGTAACAATAATCGAACACATTTTGGTCCGTCGGGTCGGATTTGAACTAGTGAGCACCAAAATTTTCTGGATTGATGAAATATGGACCAAGAGCAGCAGTAAACTGCACTGAAGAATTACGAACTTTGTAGAGAAAATAATAGCAACGTCGATCAATATCGTCCTGGGGTGGAAGAAGCATATCGTTACTTGCCTTCTAGCTTTTGGCTCCTTACCTCTTTGATTATCATAAATTGTTAAAGGAAATACTTATAGTCATATCATTCATTGGTTTAAAAGACAAGATCGTCTTCCTTCGCTTTGTCCCTTCAATCTTGATAAAAAGAACCATTTTAATTTCCCGGCAACTACTTTTAATAATTAAAGAAAATATCCAGAAAAAAATTCGGTTGACATTACGTCATTCCAATCAATGGGACTAAGAAAGACGTCAATCAAACCTAAAAAAAAGTAGATTGACGGCGACAATCAAGAAAACATCCTTCAGGTCCTTGACATCCATCTCTTTCAAACGTTTTTCGTCCGAGAAATTCTTGCAAAAAATGTATAGTTCATTATCATTTTGCCGCATTTCATATATACCTACTCATATGATACACACATGACTGCAATGTCCGGGTGGGTACATTACTCGATGGAATGCAGGATAGTTGTAAGTGATAGACGTGTCCCTATTTCGGTGAAGCTCTGCACATTTATATGACATTCCAACACCCCGAGGATATTAGCACAGTTCGCTTCATGTGTTTTTTCCCCCAGAGCTGGTCCTTGTCGGAGAACGACTGCGTTCACCATAACCGCTGATAAGAAGACCAACGAGAATATTACAAAAGTGCTACTACTGCAGTGTCATATGTTCTCGGGATGCCACCAGCAGTATCACCACCACCTAGTCCTACGCGACATAGCATCGGGATGTTCCCCAATATTGTAACATTTTGCGAACGCTATTCCATTTAGCTCCTAGCTCCTCAACATAGTCATCCTCGTACAAATATATAACACATCTCAGACCCTCATATTTCGTCCTATCCCAGATCCTTGATAATGTCGGTATCTATTTTCTTTGCTCCCGTTGTTCATTATTTCGAGCAAGTTTTCCGTTTCATTTTTCATCGCCCAAAGAAAACGGTTTTGTTTGCCAGCAAGCTCCAATCAAGAAATCGATTTTCCGGAAACAATACGCTGATTACCGTACGGCACATATTACATCTTTCCGGGAAAATTCAAAGCCTTAAGTTCTTTAAGACGCAGACTTTGTATTCAAGAAGAACGTAGGCATGTATTCTGTGCAGGAATATAATTTTCAACGAGCTTCTCATATTTCACGGTTCCATAGTTTTAGCGTCTATTGTTCCGACTATGGAAATCAAACTGAAGAAAATTAGGTTGGGTCTTTTGTCGTGTTCAATGAATTTTACAGAATTTTCCGGATAGCGCGCCCTTCGTTGTCGTTCCTTTTTTTGCGACGATATTAGGATACTTCCTATAGATTGGGATCATTGGAAATAATTATATTAATATGTGCATATCGGAGATAGGCAGCCTTATAATACATGCCCCCAAGGAATGCTTGTGCGTTATTAGGTGGATAGCGTTTGGGCTCATTAGATGATCAGAGCGAACAACGGAAATGGAAACTGGGTGGAACGTTTAATGAGCAGTGATAACTTTAATAATAATTTCGGATGGAGATATGCTTTCTTTGTTATGTTCGCTAGGAGCAGTTTCCAGAAGTCGTTTCAAATGGCAGTTTCAGAAAATATAGGTCAACTTTTTGTTCGGTACTTACCTACCTTTAGCCCACCGCAGCCAATTTTACGGGCCTTTCACCAACTGGGTCGAATCACGTTAATATGGCTCAATTGTCATGTATCAAGAAATAGGTAGTACCTAAATTGATTCACATTAAGAAACAATTCTCACCGACGTCTGATGCCGAACATTTTCGAGAGTCGTTGTATTGCGAGAAAGTTGAAACTTTATAAGTAGCAGACATTTGAGCAAAACAAAGTTTAGATTTCATTTCATTAGCGTCCGGAGATGACCAAAATATTTGTTTAGTGAAGGGTTTGTTTACATTTTCACTATTTTGGTCATATTTTAAGGTCTGAAGTATCGAATTAGATCTAAGAAATTTGTCAGAATTCGTAACAACATATACGTTGAATGTTGAAAATATGGAAACAATTTCTAAGCGCTAATTCATGAGCTCAGAAAAGTAAGATTATCCGAGCTCATTAAATTAGCGCATAGAAATTGTTTCCATATTTTCAACATTTAACCCATATGTTGTCACGAATTCCGACAAATTCCTTAGGTCTAATTCGATATTCATTTTGACTTTACTTCTGAGGGTATCAATACAATCGCAAAAAAATCGGTCAACAGTCTAGACTAAACTTATTATTATTATTTTTTGGGTCAAAGTTCGGAAGCGGTTAAAATTGTGTCACAATTGATTGCTTACGCCACTGCCACATGAATAAAGTAATTGGGACATACTACGCGATCAAAGTCGGAGTATAACATCAGTTGTTTTGAGAATAGGAGGTTTTAGATTTTTATCCAAATATGAGAAGGCCGTGTAGATACCTTGAATTTCGACAAGCAGCACCTTCGTTGAATTTCGACAAGCAGCATCTTCGTACTTGGGGATTGAATATCAAAAATAGTAAAATGCGGTTGCAGGCTATTATAAAAAAGTTCGTGGAAGTGGAAACCATTCTGATATCTCATTAAACCAAAGAAATCAGAAATCTGGGAAAAGCATGCAACCACCTAACACTCCTTAGGGTTGAATGTCTAAGAATCCGAAAACGTAAGTTTTTAGCTACTATATAGGAAACCCTAGGGTGTCAATTCGATATCAAATCTAAGAAAGAAGAATATTAGAATTTGTAAAAATATATATAACCCCCTTAGACAACCTTGCGGTTGGGATATCAGATTATCCTTAAATTAATTTGTATGCGATCCTGAACATCCTGAAACTAGTTTTTAAATAGATATAAAAAAAGCTAGAGGAATTTAAAACAATTCGGTATCTTGTTGCTCCCAAGAGATATGTGGGAATTCGTGAAAGTTTTACGACCCTTTTATACCCTCTCAGAGGTTGAAAATAAAAAAAAACAGAAAAAATGTTTTTGTCGTATAGCCCTTGGTAGTCAATTTGATTTCTTATCAAATATAAGGGATATCGCTAAATTCGTAAAAATGTAAACCAACCCTTTACACACTCTTAGAGGTTGAATTTCAAAAAAATGTCGTTAACCTTTTTACGCTTTTATGAGAAGAAACCGTGGACTGAAAATGAATTTATAGTTTTAGAAAACATAAGAGATATGACGAAAATCGTGATATATGAATCTCATTTACAGAGAAAATTTTTTTTCTCACCCCTTCGGCAGTGGGTACACGCATTTTTTTCATCTCTATTTTTTTTCTAGTAGTTCAATATATGCTTACAAAGTTTCATCTTTCTTGCATAAGCTGTTCTATAGCTAGGTAAAACAATCCCACCCCCGTAATATGCAAACTCTGGTAAAAATTACATTTTTACAAGATGCTCTAGCTGAATACAAGTTTCAGATATCCATCATTATGGGTTCTCGAGATATAAAAATCAAAATTTTTCTTGTAAGGTTGTTGAGCAAGTTTGCACGAATTCCGAAAAATCATTTAAGTCTGATGAAAAATTGTCGTTTACTTTGCGGGACTAAAGTGTTTTCGCCAGTGCCAAATGTAAAAGATCAATTTCGTGTTGGGTCATAGTCGGAAACGTGGTTAAAGTCGAAATATAACACAGCATTGGTGTAGGCACCCTTAAAAATTTTCCAACAGGCAATTTAGAAAGGTAATGGAAAACTATAGTTATCCGCGTAATCCCCAATTGCGATATTAATCGCAGTACAGTACTTCATCGCATTCGTGTTTGTGAACTGTTGTGTTGCTGTTTTTTGATGCGAATGAAGATACACCGCAATGCAGAGCATCTTGATCACTCAGACAATTATTGTCCATGGCACTCGAGTCCCCCTGTCTCTGCCCGAACTTTTTCGTCCACTTTACTAAGAGCACAGGTAGTGAACGAGAACGTAGTTCTTCCATTCTTATAACATTGACGCCGTATACGTGCACTCTCGTAAAATAGTAAGCTGGACACTCGAGAATGAAATGTTCCGTTGTGTCGTCGCTCTCCTCACAAGCAATGCACATGGATTCGTCAATGATTCTCAATCTGACCATGTGTAGGCCACACTAGTTACGCTCTGCGAGGACACCAACCATACTAGTACTCTATTCTTTCCAGCTAAATTTGAGAAGAAAATAACTTGTCTGTCTACTTGGTCCCTCAACAAGGTCTCTGGTCTGCTGCATTCCCGAAAAAGCCCCCATCTCTCAATGTGTAACTTACTCACCCACTCAGCAATGGGACAATGGCAGCCCCAACAGAGGCAACAGGCACACCGAAGACTGGTTCTGGTCTAACCATGGCTGACTCCTTTGCTAATTCATCCGCTATTTCATTGCCATTTACACCTTGATGACCCGGAAACCATATGAGCTTTAAGTCATTGAATGTGCCAACATAATTCAAACGTTATTTACACTCACGTACCATCTTCGAAAAGACGATTGGATTATCTAGGGATTGTAGAGCGGTCTGGCTGTCGCTGCAAATGCAGATCATCTTGCCTCTCCATCTTCTCTCAACAATCCATTCTACTGCCTTAAGGATCGCAAATACTTCAGCCTGAAATATCGAAGAATGTTTTGCTAGGGCGAAAGAGTACCTGAGACTGAAGTCTGCAGATACATTCCAGCTCCAGAGTTCAGACAGACCCTTCTTCAGTCATTGAGCCGTCCGTATTGAATATATCAGTAAGCAGAGAGGACTGTTTTACCCACTCCTCCCTGTTTTTGAGTACTTAAGTATCTAATTGGCATCAATGCCACTAGCTACGAGTTTTCTGAGGTGTGAGATACTTTCGCTCTATGCAAATCAAAACTAAAATACTTGACAATTTTTTCCGCACCTGAGTGCCACTTATTAAAATTTTTATAAAAACTGCAGAAGGTACAGTGAGTAAAAACTTCATTTATGCGATACTAAATTTTAACGATCCAATTTCAATGCATCGAAACCACAAACGAAGCCATTTCGTTTATACTTCTTTAAATTGATGTGAGCATTAGGAACATACTTCATAAATTCTGTACATACACTTCCCTTTTTATGATTCTATCGGAGAAACCTTTAATATCAGCGAATAATATTTACCATGGCTAGTCTTTTCCTTTTAAACTTTTTCATATTCATACGCGTCTGCACGACTGGGTCCTTAACCATCAGGATACTTTAAACTCTAAGGACCAACCGGACGCAAATGGCAGCAATACATCATCCGTGGACCATTTACCTAATAATGGAGGGAAAATTTATATTTTATAAGAAATTTATTGTCCTCCTTAAAAGATACGACCATGACATTACTTACCTCGCCAACGTTTCAAGTATATCTTTGACCAGAAAAGAGCAAAATGGAAAGAAAAAAAAAATGGCTGGGAACCAACCTGATGGCGGGTATATGTGCCAATGTGTTTTAATTTGCCCCCCAGTAAATCTTCATAATTTGCTTTGAAAAACTCCCATAAAGTGTTTTAACGTTTTGTGCAAGAGCGAGTAATTGTTCTCCCGAAAAATTTCAATAATGTTCACTCGTCCACTACAAACGATCCCTCCGCCCGCAACATTAAGCGGGACGGAGGTCTATAAAATTCAAAGCGAAAAATTCCCATCCATGCGGAGGGATAAAAGGCATTTTTCACAGAGAATGTAATGGGCTGATAGGGGTGACTGTATGTCGGGAAAATGTTAAAAAACGAAAAGGCTAAAATTTAGTGGGACTGAAATATAAACGTTCCCTTTGATAGAAGTTCGGACATATCAACCGCATTAAAACGTTTAGTGGAAATACATCAGCCGAATTACGTACAAAATACGAGCTTGGTCACCCATATCACGCTCCTACATAAAACACGCATTACATGCGTAAAAGACCCGGAACTGAAGTTAACAGATAGTCGGGACTCTTAGAAGTTGTTGTTGCGGTAATTGTTCACATGACAATAGCCCCTTGACCACATCACTAAAAAATGACCGATAAACCGTGACAGAGCCCCTGAAACGGCAATTGACTTCGTTTATCTGGTTCCATATGGGCATACCAATAAGAACACAGGTATCTATTGAGGTATAAACACCCAATGACTGACTCAATCCATGCATGAGAACCTACAGCCGTCCTCCACCTACATTATTCTACCACACAATTGCACATGTCTGATGTGATTTTGTCATCGTACTTGCTCAAGGATCTTCAAGAACGTTAATGAGTTCCTTTCGACAGAAGCAACCACATTGATGGCCATAGTCGAGTCCAGAATAAACGCTAATTCCATCATGCTTTTGGTTTCGATCAAATCCTTACCACATTTTGATTGACGCCATAATGTCATATTGAAAGGTGTACCTAATTTATCGCAAGGCATAGTTCGAAATGCCATGCCAGGAGAATGACAAGACAGGAAATGAGTCGAGACTATCGATTTCGAATGTCAATTAGGTAGGTACTTAATTGGTTTAAATTCTGAGAAGTATCCGATTTGATGATAACGTGCTGATCCTTCGACAACCAGCAGAACAAATTGCCAACATCACGATAAGATGCCAATAATCCTGATCAGTCAGCAATTATAATTTCGATAGCAAATTCATAGTGGCATTTATGTTCGTATTTACGAAGATAACATATAATAGAACAGGGTCGTCATTCGAGTCACGGAGAATATTAAGTTGGTCCTTTGAGCGGATTTATATGGTTACATCAGACGAACATCACTATATTGTCAATTTCATTTGTTCTGAAAAGCTGGCTTCTTTTGAATGGTTCAATTTATCGCAGTCAATAGTCCTATTGTAGTTACTCCTTTGCTAATACTCGTATGTTGTTCTGTAAAAAATTTTGTGATTAAGCGCATTTACAGGGAAGAAATCCAACACCGTTCCAAGCAAAGTATTTTATTTAGTCCTTCCAACTAATAGACTCAAGACAATACCGTATTACGGACCGTAAGACAATATTCCAGTTAAAAATTTTGGCCGCTATTCACAGTCGTCATAAAGTTGGCTTTAAGTTAAAGCTGACCTTAGTGTCGTATTATTAATATGACACTAAAGTCAGCTCTAACTTAAAGCCAACTTTATGACGACTGTGAATAGCGGCTTTTATTTTTACTTTTTTTATTTACATTTTTGAAAGGTGGGGTGATGTGGTGGTGATAACAATTTTACTTGACACTCAATTTTGAAAACTCACAAACCACATTAGATATGATATTAAAATCTTTAGCGGAGTTAGGTTCAATAGACGTCTCTATAGAAGAAATAAAATCATGAGAGGGTGTAAAGCAGGGACTTGGGGGTGGTTTCTATTCTTTTTCTCGGAAACGGATTGTATTATAAAAGCTAAAAAAGATACGGAGAAGGGGTAAAAAAAATTATATTTTGTTTGTTTACACAGTTAAATTTTTTTACAACATTAAATGTTGGCAACTAATTGCCAACAAGGGATATTGTAAATTTACATGTCTCAAAACTATTTACATTTCCCCTCTAAAATTAAAATTTGAATATGTAATAAATACATACATGGCTTTGTAAAATTACATGCTTGGTAGTAAACATAAATTACATGGCTTATGTAATTTGGAGGTTTAAATTACCTTTATTGAAGTAATTCATAATATGTAACTTTCCACTGAAAGGGAATATTGTACAAGTAGACCCATTTTAAACTACATTACGATTTGTAAATTAAATTTCATATGACTTAATTTAAATCGATAGTTTAAGAACTATACACTAATACTAAGATTTTTGGGAACAAAAACTTCCACGATCACTATGTTTTTCAATATGGTTTTTATAAAAAATGAGAACACACTTATAAATAAATGAGACAATTTTTTTCCAAATGAAAAAGAACGAAATTTTATATCAAAACAATTTTTTTTATTTATCAAAAATATAAAACAATAAAATTATAAAAATGAACATTTCATTGTAAATAAGATGATGTATAATAGCATTTAACCAAATAAGTCAGTACTACTTACTTATTATAAGAAAAACTAATCGCGATGATTACTTCGCAAAATCCGTACAAGAACTGATAAATCGACGCACGATTGCATCATCTTCCTTTGCTTACAGCATCTCTAGATGTAAAATTCCATTGTAGTATGTACTGACTGCAACTTCGGACATTGGTTTCATGTTTTACATGGAATAGTGTTATTTATACAGGTTAGGAAATGTAGTTTTCCGTACAAGTAATTTTAATTTGTAATCTTATGTAATTTTACATAGTATTTCATGTAAAGAACTTAATTACATAATGGTAATAGTGTTTATACATGAACAATTTAATTTTACCTATGATATGGGGATAATTTTGTTATATTAAATGTTGTAAAATTACAAATAATTTTTACTGTGTAGCTATCGAAATAATTTTACAGTGCATAGTGCATGAAGTTTTTTTGTACATTTTTACGAATTTCAATACATATTTTAGGTCTCATTTGATATCGATTGCGCTTTCACTTCTATTGGCCTTAACTATTATATAATCACCAAAGAACGTACTTTGCGTTATTCAACCCCCCCCCCCCCCCCCAAAGTATGTAAAGTGGTTGGTTATGTTGGTTTTAATTATATTCCAAAAATCTTTTAGTTTTAAACAAGCAAAATTCTAATTTTACACCAGTGCAGTGGAATGCACTCCTCGCGAACTAGTGAACTAAAAGAACGAACTAGTTCGCGGCGGTTCGCGAACTGCGGTCATTATAGTGAACTAAAATGCGTAAGCCTAGTCTGAAACCCTAAAGGAACTTAACTAACAGGCGTAGGCCTGCAAAGAAGATTAAAACAACCAACAATACTCGTACATAAAAGTTCCAGATGATAAGATGGTTTTTTTCAACTCTGACATAGCATTGCAACGCAGAGTAAGATGTATTTGTCCAGGTATAATAATTGTAATTTATATTGACCAAAAATTTTTTAGCATCTGATTAAATCGTATCTACCTGAGACTAGATGCAAAAGTTACTCGGCAAAGACCAAAACGATTATAAGCCAATGAGTTAAAAAATTGTGAAAAGTTCAACTGAAAGTTGTCTTTATTTTACCGAATTAATTGGATGTAATTTGTTAACCAACTATGTACTTATTTTTAAGATTATAGGGGAGATCGGTAAAAACTCAATTTTCTTTTTTCAAAAACAGTAATTTTCATCTTCGAATGGCACATTTTTGATTATACCGTCTACGAACGCAAATTTCTAGTTTAAAACCAAATCGCCTATTTCCGTCAAGGGTGACGAATTAAAGCAACTGACAAGTTTCAATTAGACAAGACAATTAGATATTAGGAGTACACGCAATAAAAGGTAACTCGTTATGGAGTAAAATTACCATACGTTAGTCATCATAACTCTCACTTATCCAAGACTTCAGGCCAAAGAGTGGTCAGTTTTCGAAAGGTTGAAACACCTGCGTGAAATCTACGTGCGCATACGGTATTTTACGCCGGTAAGTAACTAGTGCGTTACTGTTCAGGCCGACAGCTTCCGCATCCGTATAATTAACCGGTAGACAAAAGTGCATAGTAAATGAGGCGAATTAGCTGCTATAACTTGCTTAGGCCTGTTCTAACGGTTGACATTATTTTGGTTTCTTGTTTTTAAATGATAGAAAAATGTTAAGCCGCGGAAATTCCAAATTTCACCTACAAGGTGTCTACATATCAGAGATTCTTCAAAAATATCTTCAGATACCATCCAGAAAATGTAGGTACCAAAGAATACAGACTGATGTCTACTTTGGTGTCGACGAAGGAATCTTTTCCGCTCCTGGAGATATGTGAGGAATTCGGGAATTCGGAAAATCACTTCAGGTGACTCTCTTATCGCAGGCGTAAAGTACCTTTGGTGACTTTTTTTGTTGTTGTTGAACTGAAAGCCATACGAAGCCCATTAAACCTTATCGTGACTATTGACTGGACAGTATTCACCTTTACTAAGCATGTCTCGCATAGAATTCTACGTTGTTTTGGTGCTGTTTTATGCGGTTCGATTGCTCTGTATCTCACCTTTGTATATATCGTCTCGTTTATGTCGTTACTACCTGAATAAAGGTATGTACATATGTTGTATAGATGCAGGTATTCGGCGACGGTAGTTTTAAGTCTCGGTAGTTCTGGTTTTGAGCACACGACAAAAGGAATCACGCCAGCCGAATCGCTTAGCCGACCGTGACCCGGCGGGTGATTGTTCAAGCAAAAACCTTTAAAACTCTACGAGTCTTTTTAAGTTTTTAGTGTGATGATAGCGAAGAATTGTTTTCTTATAGTTGCAGGGTGTTTCGTTTCGTTAACAGTTTCTTTTCGGCCTATTTAAACTGAAACGACGGAAAATTTCATAAAATCGAAAGAAAATAAATTTAAAATCAATTTGTATGAGATTTTACAACTTTCATTTAGATATGTACGTACATAGTAAAAAAATTGTACTACTCTTAGGACCCTATTATTCACTTCGGGTTATTTACATATATCCTTTGTTTAATTCCTGTTTTCACAGAGATTCTGTATTATTAATCTACGGTTATAGTTTTTAACAGGTAATTCGCTGGTTTTGTAGCCAGTGATTAAAGTTACCCACACAGTAAAAATTATTTGTAATTTCACAACATTTAACATAATAAAAGTATCCCTATATCAAAAAAAAAATTCAAATTATGTACATTTTTCATGTACAAAAACTATTACTATCATGTAATTAAGTTTGTAAAATTACATATATATACAAATTACAATAACTCGTATGGAAAACTACATTTCAAAAATTGGATAAATAACATTATACCATGTAAAGCAAAAAATTAATATCTGAAAAAGCTGATGGTTTTTGTAACTAGTGCTTAAGTATAACTGTGTATATTTATATGCCTTTTATAAAAAAAATAAATAAATAAAAATATCTGAAATTGCAGTCATTACCTACTTTAATGCAATTTTACATCTAGACATGCTGTAAGTAAAGTAAGATGATGCAATCGTTCGTCGATTTATCAGTTCTTATATAGTAAGTATGTGGCTAAGTAATCATTGCGATTACTTTTTCATATAATAAGTAGGTAATAACTGCCTGATTTGGTTAAATCCTATTACACATTATCATATTTATAACGAAAATGATTATTTTTATAATTACACTGTTTTTATATTTTTAATAAATAAAATAACTTTTTCGATATGAAGCCTAGTTCCTCTTTATTTTTAATGAATTAATTCTTTTATTTATTTCAAACAAATGTGTTAACAATTTTAAAAAAATAAATATATTAAAAAGCATACCGAGTGCTTGTTTCGTGGAATTTTTCGTTCCGATAAATCTTAGTACATACATAGGTATTAGATTATAATTTTAAAAATATCTATTTACATTAAGTATTATTTAGTAAATTAATTTATAAATCATAATGTAGTTTTAAATGAGGCTACTTGTACAATATACCCTTTAAGTGGTTAAGATACAGATTATACATCAATACTTCAATCAATGTAATTTCAATCTTCTAATTGTAATATTTCATATGCTATGTAATTTATGATTACAATCAGGCATGTGATTTTACAAAGCTATGTAAGTATTTATTACATTTCTAAATTTTAGTTTTAAAGCGGAAATGTAATGCCCGATTTCACAGTGGTAGCTTAAGCTCTGGGTGGAGCTTAAGCTTGCGTTTAGGAACATCTTCGATTTCACAGTAATGGCTTAAGTCATATAAAATTTTTAAATGGGTCGCCTCCGATCACCCTCTCCTAGCACATCATTTTATCCCAAACCTATGTTGATCTCGCTGTGTAATCGCATTAAAGGGTGACCCTCTAAGTTATAACGACGGGCGAAAAAAAAAAAAATATTCAATAAACTCCTATTGTCCATCCTTAAACATAAGCCACATTTCATTTTTCTGGTTTAATTGGTTCGTTTTGACTACCCACCAACGCCACTGACTACTCTGAAAAATTCATTTTGGACCTATTCTCCAAGTTCCTAGTCTACAAGCAAGTATCAAGTTTCAACTTTGTGACATTAACCGTTCACGAGATGTCGATTTTAGAATGTTTCGACATAAGCATTCAAGCGTTTCGAACACATTGTTTTTATTCAAACTCACGAGCCCCTTCACTTATATAAAAATGTTTATTGGAAGTGTGTACAATATCATAGATCTATGTAAATTTCAAATGTCTGCTTCCTAGTATAAGTGGTTCCTGAAAAATGAAAGCCAAAGTTGTTCGTCTAAGAAACGTCCACATCACCGCTCATCCCTATACCAGAAACTTATCACTTGAAAGAGTCGACTCACTCTACCCTACCATTAAACTTCAATATCTTCAAAGGTTTGGGAAATAAGCCTTCAATCAATGCAAGCCTTCAATTAGTGTTCCGTTGGTCTAGTAACTCTAGCATTACTCAATTTGGGCTGTTGTATCATTGATTCAATCGACTGTATGCACTGTGAAATCCAATCACCCCGTATCAAACACTCAAAGCTATCGGAATCAAATGGTGTAGTTGCACGTGTAAAATGTGCATTACTACACACATCGTTTGTAATGCTCCCAGATCCGCAACCATGAAAAAATGCATCTCATCAATTCTCATTTTACCTGAAAATACAAATATGTATAAATATTAAAAAAAAAAAAAAGAAGAAAAATGTCAAGTATCAAGTATATGAAGTACCTACCTGTGAACCTACCTCTATAAATTTCGAGGTCCTATCTTCTCTATAATTCAAATAAGGAACAGAAGTTGGGGTACAAATTGTCATTCCATTTGTCGTCATACTACTCTGTGCCACTGTGTTTCATCTGCAAAAATTCTTATATTCGACATAGAGATGGGTCGTTCATGAGTGAACAGATCCAAAAGAACAATTTATTGAAGTGAGTGAGTGAAGTAACTCACTCCTTTTGGTGAACTGTACTTCCTTTCGCAAAGTGACACAGCTTGAAAAGGAATTAGTTTCTTTCCTGGGAAAGTGATGATCTTTTTTTTTTTAGGTCCTCACATTTACTCCGAACTTGAAAAGGAACTAGTTCAGGCTGGAGAAGTGATGATTTTTGTTTTTAGGTCATCACATTCACTCTGAATTTTGGAACTACTTGTTCTTCGCCGGGGAAGTGAGGACAATTTTTTTTTTTGTTTTTTGGTCATCACATTCACACTTTGAGTAAGTGAACTAGTTCCTTTTGATGAACGGATGTGAACCTCTGGAAAAGTAGTTTCTTCGTGAGTGAGGACCTTTTTTTTAGGTCATCACATTCACTCTGAGCTTCAAAAAGGAACGGTGAGTGAATCGGAGTTAACTCACTCTAACTATGAGTGAGTCGGAGTTAACTCACTCACTAAAAGGGACTGCTTTGTCCATCTCTAATTTGACATACTTTTCTAGATAAGATTTTTCAGAGAAAGCTCAATTAGGTTCTACAATCTGCCTATATTACGGCCTTGATTCAATGTTGTATCTTACTTATTTGCAAACTATTAGCGTACATCAGTGATTTCATTCTGTGATGTCGAAACTGTTGTATGATATAAATCAACTTAATAAATTTACAGAACGTATCCTCAGTAAATACTCCTTTCTCTAACTGTGGTTGCGTTTTATATATGATTTTAAAAAGAGTACCCATCCACAGTTCCAACTGAAGATTAGCTTCCCATCAATCCTAATGGCACTTCATTTCCAAAACATGTGTTAAATTTTTGTTGTGTATCCTCCGATCCATCAAAACACAGTGGCTTATTTTCGCTTTTCTGATTTTCTCATCCTACTTACTGTCGAAAGGACGAGATAAGTGAAATCCTGGAAATAATACGATGAATGTACGATGTACGTTCTACTCGAAATTTGAACAATCCTGCGATAACAACAACTCTATATTGACATTACTTCGTGCATGCACTTCGTTCTTAATGTTTCCTTTAAAACTCACACGTTTCTGTGTCGTATGCCCACTGCATCCTTTGTCCTCTTCGAAATCCATTTCTAACCGAGTGCACAAAAAGCATTTATCGAGGCAATCTGGGTCGGGCGAGAATCTAGCTTAGCTGTTTTGCAAATGGGTGACTATTGCTAAAATGATGCACTTTCGATGTAATCCCCTTCGGCATCATTACCGCATGACGAGCATTGTTTGTAAGTGGACGGTGGCGGTGCCAGTTTGCCAGTACTCCTATTCGTTTAGAAAAGGGTCCTTTTTCGAAAATATTCTATTAAGACAGCCAAAGGCTTATCATAAGCGACTAACGACCATTACTATCCAGTCCTGTCATTCACCATAGTTCCACTTTTAAAGCGAATACTGAACTGTTGGGGTTTTGGGCCGTTCTGGAAATGCTGAGAGCTTTGAAGAGAAAAGTAAGGAGAGGTCTGTCCTCGCAAAGTATTTGTGAACGCTGAAAGAAGTAGATGGAACAAGGATTTCTCGGTTAATTTAACCACTGCATGAATTCCTTGATAGGACTTAAGACTATGTTTTTAAAACTGGTTGACAAGTATTCATTCTTTGCTACGAAGAAGAAAATTGCCGTACCTGGATTAATCCTGGGAATTCTGTAAAGATTCTCATTGAAAATTTCCCAGTAGAAGCATCAAGTCCTTTACAAGATTATTTTTTCAGTTAATTGAAATTAGTTGGAATTTCCTTACTATTTAATTTGTTTCACCTTTAGAAACGTGATAAAAGACTTGACGGCATTGAACAGCTTTGAAAGATAAAATTTTAGTGTAATACAACAGTCCATTTTGTAAAGAAAAGAGAACAAAGAACCCTTTCCAAAATTATTCAAAATTCGATTCATGTCAAAAAAAAACACCTTATTCTGGAAAACGACTGATTTTGTATTCTCACCGACTATGCGGTTCGAATTCGCTTGCCGTTGTGTTTGTAGTTTTCCGGTGTCAGTGGAGTGAAATCCCAACACGAATTCTCCGCTGTTGATAATTCGCTGTCCTTGAGGACATGACAAATTGGAAAATATTCTATTGGAGAGGCCAGATTTCTTTAACCCGGCGAGAATGTGGTGAGAAAAAGTTACATGGACTATGTGGCAGGGTATGACATACCCGCGTGTATAACCGCTTACTCTAAAGCTTAAATAACAGATTACAATAAATTAAATGTGTTTTTATTGTAAAATGAAATGTTATAGTTTAATTTAAATGAAACCCCTGTGGCAGTTGAACACATTTCTTTTATTATAATTGAAAATACAAAATAATTGAACTTTTTAAACAAAAATATTTAATCTTACAAAAAAGTTACAAATTAATTAAAAAAAACAGTCTTCATGAAAAAAAACTTCAAGATCCTTTAGAGTATAATATTTAGAATAAAATAAACGAGAAAAAACTTAAATCATTTTTTTTATATATAAAATTTATATGGAAATGTATTTATAACGCCAGCTATGTGGCAGGGTATTACGTACCCAAGCGTTGCTACCAAGCGTGTAACTCGGGGGCAGGCGACTGGAATACTGCGATCACGCCATTATCGTGATCCATGACTCTTTAACTCCAGCTACTAAAAGCTAGAAACCATTTGAGTAGCTGAATAAAAAAATATACGCATAAATGCAATACACAGGGTATGTCATACCCTGCCACATTCTCGCCGGGTTAAGAATTGTGTTGGACCAGGACCGAAGGAGCTGTTTCGTCATCGGAAGGCACAGACTCTTCAGAAGGTGTATTCTTGCCTACTATCCGAAACACCTTGACAGCTGGTGGAATTGCTGAGGAAAATTCTTTTTAGCGCCGGCGGGTTTCACAACAAGGATAGGAGTCTCAGAGGAATAAGACATCCTTTTTTTGTTCAGCGATGTCACAAAACTGCTTGCGGCTTGTCTAACCGAAAAAATTTAATCTTAAGAAAGCGTTGGTTTAGGATTTTGAAATTTCGTATCGAAAGACGTACTCACACAAATTCAGCGCTCAAGTATAGTTGTAGCGCAAATATACAATAAATGTGCAAGGAAACGAGTTGGGAAACCTATTTTATTGGACCATACTAGGGGAAACTAGTGAGTTTCAAGTTTGTAGCATAATCTCTTTTGTATTCTACAAATAATGACAAATGTAGCATATCGAAGATGTGTATCCATTTTTGAAAAATAGCTGACAAATGTTTGCTAGCTCACGAGTCTTGGGTAAGGATGGTTTGGAACTACAATAAAGCTTTCGTGTTTTTAATAGAGAAGAGATAACACATAATTTCAAAACTCCGAACATGATTTATGTTTACATGCAATATTATTGTTTATTGTGGAAAATTGGTGTTTACACTTGCAGGGTTTATACACTTGATACAATTTTATTGTAAGTCAATACTTCATCTAGTTCAATATAGAGGGACGTAGCGTTTTCATATAGGCACTCTATTTTTCTATACTACTCATCATCTGGTTTTTATATTGTCTAGCTTGCAAAGTTGTCGACAAAAATTTAAGAATTGAAATAGTTTCCCGCTTTTGAATACTCAGCTGTTGCAATTTTAATTCGGCACGATTCCCAAGAGAGAAAAGAAGAAGAAGAAAGATGGTCAGATAAAGAGAAAGTGTGTCGTCCGTCGATCTGGATTGCAAACATCAGTTCTTTTGCTAAAAACCGTGCAACTTACTTACTTACTTATGTGTCAGTCAACACAAGGTTCAATCCGGTTCAAGATGAATATGAAAATACAGTAGAGTTGCACACTTTAGTTAACTAAAGTTGATCACATTGAATTAGATCACATTGAATTAGAACTTCAAAAGAACCAGTTCCTTCACGAGTGAGGAACTTTTTTTTTTAATTAGTTCCTTCGCCGGGTAAGTGATCTTCAAAAGGAACTGGAACTAGTTCATTTCAGTGAGTGAGTCGGAGTTCACTCACTTACTAAAAGGAATCCCTACATGTGAGTTTAGTGTAAAATCGAGTAGGTCTCAAGGAATGTGACAAGCAAAGAAAAAGCTCCGAAGTGTGGAAGTATACGGCAGTCCATGAAAAGAAACAAAGTGGTTGTATTTACAGCGAACTAATTCCTTTACGAAGTACTTACAATGTGATAACTTAAAAAAAAAGTCCTCAGTGTGCACCTATACGGCAATGCATGAAAAGAAACGAAGTCGGAGCGGAGCTCACTGCGAACTAGTTCGTTCATTTCACTTATAGGAACGCTCTTCCGAACTAGTTCTAGTACACAAGCCTAAAACACAGTCACTTTAATTGCATCCTTGATTACTGGTACTTTTTTTTAAATACTACCTTACTTTACTTGAAATACTCTAAAATCGCTGAAAGCGCTAAACATCGCCCACAGTTTACACAGGAACGTGATTTTTTTTACAACATTTTAAGGAGAATAGATATATATTTTAAGACACGTTCTGCCCGTCATTATAATGTCATGCCTGTACTGCCTAGCTAATTTCCTCCAATTAAATTTGAGTTTATTATCGAGACTACGCAGCATTATTTCATTCAAAAGGAGTTATTACCCTAAGTTCGCTATAGTAATGTATCGCATGTCAAAACCATGCGATGCAAATGCTATCCATGTAGACATAGATACATATGAACAACTGCAATGTTTCAACTTTCTAGCTTGAACCGTTCAATCTGAAAATCAGGCTACATTCATGCCTTCTTCTAAGCTATTACACACACTTTCCGAAAATGATCTTTTGTAAGCGACCACTATCAGGCCTATTCAGCTCCAGAGTCACAAGTCACACAGTAGGTGAAAAGTCACAATTAATTCAAAATTAATACACAATTGTAGCTCTCCACCTATTGTGTGACTTGTGACTCTGGCGCTGAATAGGCCTGACTGTCTAATTATTTCTATTCTTTTAAGCTGACTTTCGTTCTTTTGATTTTTCGATAATTTGAAGGTAGGTAAAATTTAGTCTGATATTTTTTTGAATGGAATAAAATGTTGAGAAAGAGGTATCTCAAGGACTTTAATCATAGCGCTGTTTTTCCACCGTTTTAAATTAAAGCTGCTTCCTGTCAGAGTTAATTACACTATAAATTTCCATTTATTCATTAAAAAAATATATATAAAGATGATTCTATAAACAAGCGGTAATTACTCCAGCACCACTTCAAGTCTCGACGGTTCCTTTGATTGCATATTAAGTACCTCATAAAAAAAACCGAAGCAAGGTGCAGACTTACCAGCGAAATGAAGACAGGAAGACGTCCTTTGATGGAGTATATAATTCACCACCGCAACAGCACTTCCTCAACTCTATTCTGTACAGGTACAAGTACCTCAGTATATTGGCGAATTCCTTCACAAAACCAATTAAAACTGTTCAATATCTCCGACGTCTTTGATGTTGTGCGAACAAAGTGTAGACTAAGTTGTTAGACTCCTTCGTCCTGTTTCCCTATCACAGCGATTCCTTTGTCAGAGCCACCCACTATGCATAATTACTCATCAATCAGGTTCTTATTAATTTGTGAAATTCTCCAAAGAAATTAATGTGCCCACCGTGAATTTATTTCGCCCCAATAATCACCTAAGGACTTAAGATGATTTCATTCGGTTCCGTCGCTATTGTTGTCGGGATCTAACGCCCCAAGTCTTCATCGCATCACTTCGCTTCGAGACTTTGTCGTCACGACGATAACAGCTAAACCCTTAGAAGTTTCCGAACAATTCTGTTTAATCCGAAACATAAACTCCTGAAGATTTGCATCACTCATTGTGGCCTTGGGTCCTTTTGTGGTATTAAAAGTTGAAGGATTTGACTATCGTTATACAGCCCTCGATGTCATAATGTCTACCCCGTTAATTCACTCCAGGGGTAAATCCGTCTACTAGGCAAACAGAACAAACGATTTTTAAATTTGAAAATATTCGATAATTGTAAGAAGAGAAGCGAACGTCTTGGACTATCCGGGGAAAGTTCTTAAGTCCTCGGGCTTAGATTTTTATGGGAATTTGAAAATTGAAAGTAAATATTTTCATTATAGGCCAAAATCAATATTTACTTAAATTGAGGAATTGATTCCTCTAATCAAAATGGGAAAATGCGACTTAAATCCGCTTGTTTCAAATAGCTCTGCAGAATTTTTCTGGATGAGAAACGTTTTCAACATCAAAGAAAGATAGTTAAATTTTACATCCATTTGCTCCCTGCGACTATAAATCTATCTTTACATGTACAAAATCTGTCAAATCAAAATTTTTTGCAATTACCGTATCTTCACACAATATTTTACACGAGTAGAACTATAAAAATTCCGTTCCGACCTTGACTTCCGAAACGAGTGCGCACCTGCATACCCACACTATATGCGAGCGAGTAAAAGGCTAAATCAGTGATTCTCAAAACTCTCAATTTTCTTAACCTAGAGAATATCTCGGAAAACTACTAAATCACGTTATTAACAAGGTATATGGTAGAAAGCTGGAGTATAAGAGATATGATACATAAATCGTAGACAATCAGATTAGATCGAGAAAAGAACTGAGACAAGACTGAATTTTCTGGAGATTCTAATGGACTAGACTGACATTGTTGTGGGAGTATTTTGTTAGCAGAACGCCTATTAACCTCTACTACCGGAAAATAGGACGCTTTTGGGTTGTTTTCCTAATGTTAGAGAAAAAGCCAGATGTCTGGCCCTAAATGCCGACCCTTCTTAACATATTTTTAAATATTACGATCAAAATTAACTCGTTACACTCCTTCAAACAGAATGCTTATGTGCGGCAATCAACATCCGATACGAAACGAAGCGAGGTAACAAAACTTTTTGACCGATTGAACAACATGCTCTAGTTCAACTCAATTCAACGAAAAGAGTCAGTCTTACTGAGTTAATAAATTCATCGATTTACCACATCGCTACAGTAGAAACTCAAAAATAAACTAAATATGTTCATCTCCCTTCTTCACCCACTTTATTTTACTTTAAAAATTCTCTAAGTTTAGACGTTGAAAAAAGTTAAGAGCGCTTTTCTTCTTCACTCTAGTGAGATATTTTTTCACGTTTTGTGTTCTTTGTCTGTGTCTACATAGTGTCAAACTATATAATAATAATAATCAATAGCGCAACAGCCCAAATCGGGCCTAGGCCTTGAAGTAATGCCAGAGTTACTTCATTACGAGAGCAACGGAACACTATGAGATGAAGTGGTCAGCAACACGCTCGCCCGTGATTATTAGCCCGATTTTAGCACAGGTATGCATTTACAGCTGAGTGAACTGGTAGCGATTTTAGCACAGGTATGCATTTACAGCTGAGTGAACTGGTAGTCCGGCACCCAATCCCATTCTCGAAAATTACTTGTCGCCAAGCAGATGTCAAACTGTATAGTCAAGCCGTAATGGTCACTTGAAGTGAAAATAGCAAAATCAGAATTTCTTAATCTTCCCGAAGTGAAATGAATGTTCAGTACTGAATGAATTACGTTTATCAAAATTAAGTGCATCCTGGAAATGTTCAGATATCCGCTGTACTGCCCAAGTTATTCGAAATTACTACCAAGCCTTAAATAAGAACTCCCTATTGCCCGGTATGGTCCTAAAGACTGTGTAAACCCGTTTGGATAAGCAACATTTAGAACAATGCATTGCTAACGCTAATATTTCGAACAAATCTCTATATTTAACTTTCAATTTTCCGTATAAAGTTAATATTTCCATTAGCTACAGTTCGATGAAAGTGTTCCATTCATTCCGAAGCCTTATACTCGTCGAAATTTAGCCAATTTTCAAAACTTTTAGAATTAAACACAGCCGCCAGTTTTAATCAATAGAATGTGGCTCCAATTATCGGTTTTGTGCATTTCATGGGAGTGCTTCGACTGCAGTAGCCTGACCCAGTTCGAAACTAAAAATTTACTAACAAGAACATCTGTAGTCGATCCCGCAGTAGTATCCCCAACTCGTTAGTCCCTTTTCACGTATGTGCTATATCATACGAGTATGTAGGTAATAAAACATACCGATGCTGAACTAACAACCCCCAAAATCCCATATCATAATAACACACCGCTACACCAATAATGCCATCAATCTAAGAACGCAATTATTCTGTACCATATATCCCGCATGCTAGCTCCGTAATATATGGCCAGGTAGCAGCTAATGCCGTGTCGTTCTCATATCATACAATATATCACATGACAAGATGAAAGTCATAAACAACACTCAGCATCTTACGATTTTTTTTCTTATCCTTTCAGAAATAAACGGCTTTCAAAGATTTGCCGAACAGCCCGTGTACACGGAGGTGAATCCTGGCCAGGACGCATTGCTCACATGTAAAGTAATCGATAAGCGGGGGACATGTTCGTGGCAGAAGGATAACAAGGTAATTACAGAGTGTAGACAGGTAACGGAACGATAATAATCGCATAGGTGAATCGAGGCAGGAGACGAGTATTGGTGATCTGCTCGGACAGAGAGTTCCTTTGAGTCCACGAAGAGAACGAGTACCACCAGCGGAACAGTTAATTAACCTTTGCCTTTGATTTAATCATTAATTTCAGCCGGTAGGCATCTACCCAAAGAAGTACGAATGGGCCGGAAGTACCATTATGATACATCAGAGTATGCAGCCACCCCATATCGGAGGAGACTGCTCCCTGTGGATTCGATCCGCTACTTTGGACTTCGACGATGGCTTCTGGGAGTGTCAGGTAACAGCCAGTGATTTCACCACACAAGATGCCCTGACAAGTCAGCCGGTCAAATTAGTGGTCAGAGGTTAGTTAGATGTTTGGCCATGTTAAAGTGTGTTGATGGCGTTTCAAATATCCAAGGAATTGTGAGCTGGAAATTGAAACGTGAGCAACTCCTTTAACCGATTATCCGAAATTTCGTTCTGTGAAGGCCTAAAGGTGACTTAGCCACCTTTACCATCTGATCGGAATCATACAGAATCTCAATCTTTCTAAACTCCCTTCAACTCCATAACGTATTTTATTACTCAAATTGCAGTGGCGCCTCAGCGACCACGTCTGGAGCATGAAGGTGTCCATGTTCCGCCAGGACACAATATTACAGTGGATTCGGGCGGAGTGGCAACCGTTAAATGCATCTCACACTATGGAAATCCGCCAGCCACGCTCAAGTGGTTCCTAGGTAAATTGCGATAAATGGCACACTTGGCTGCAATATATCGTTCGGGTTGTCGTCACCGTTGATTTGTCTGTCCTCTTCTTTGTTTTTCGTGCAGGAGGTCAGGAAATCCCGGCAATCCGAGCTCAGGTGAACGCTACCGAGCCGGATAATCCCCGTACGTGGTCAGCAACGTCGGTAGTACAGGTGCAAGCGCTACGAGAACGTCACGGTGAAATGCTCAAGTGTTTAGCGTTTCACGAGTCCTATGCAGCAAAGTCGGTGGCTGTGGAAGCTCGCATGGATATTAAGTGTAGGTAGACGAATGTGAAGTGTCTTCAGGTGGCCCCAGGTTTTAGTGTAATGCAGTTAAAATGTTTTATGTACCCCACATTTAGATGCACCGACGATACGTTTACTTGGCGCACCACAAATCGACCTCGAGGAAGGCAAAGATGTTCTGATATTGCGATGTGAGGCTGATGCTAATCCGCCGGCTAGTATTGTCTGGAGAAGAGCTGGAAGGTCGGAAATTGCTAGTTTACAGGTGAGTTATTTATTTTATGTTTTGCATTCTTAAGTACATGAATGAAAGCTTTCCAACCTGGCGGTATCCCAGTACATTTACAGTTTTACGTGTCTTTATTAGTTAAATTTTATGCAATAAGATGAAATTTACCTAAAAGGGTACTCAAAACGGGATAGTGTCTGGTACAAAAAAAACTATAATCTACATATGTAGAAGGTGTGGTATTATTGACTTTAGAGCAAAAAACAAAAATTAAATTTGCAGTAAGATATGCCGGGCGTCCTCATGCTTAAAGCGGGGAAGATACTGATTAAAACAACCGTGTCCGCTGATCAACTGAGTCACATAAAAGTCCACTTCTCTGTGCTTACTGCTTATCCAGCTGTCGATGTTTGGAATCAATGTGAATGTCCATCTCCCTTTGTTCCCGCTTTCCCAGCGTCCTTGCCATTCCTCAATACTGCTCAGTCGCTCGTCCACTTCCGATGCTTTCTCTCCTGCTGGGTAGAGTCGCTGAAGTTCACACGCTAGTATAATATGTCAATTGGTAACATTGCCGATATTACTCCGATTGCTTGATCGGACACTGTTCGAAAAGCACTTGCAATCCTTAGTGCGCAAAGACGATAGACAGGTGGAATTCCGGCTATATACAATGTCTTCTTAAGGTGCAGCGGTGCAGCGTATAGCATTACGGAACTCGTGGCCGTTGCTAATAGCTTTCGTCGGCTGGAGCGTTGTCCTCCAATATTTGGGATGATGCGAGAGAGCGCACCATTTACTTTTGAAGCTTTTTCGCTGATTGCCAGAAGATGGTTCTTGAAGGACATTCGAGTTTCGATTAGCACTCCAAGATATCGCAGGTTTGGCTGCGAGTACTTTTCGAGAGCTTAAAAAAACCACGTCCGTCTTATGCGAAGCCAACTTGTCCGCACTACATAACCACTGCATAATTCTACCTATCGAATCACAGCATAGAACTTCCAAGGTGGGGATATGTTTCGCTACTACCACTAGTGTGATATCATCCGCATAGCCAACCAATGTGGTGTCCTTGGAAGCTCGATGCAAAAAACGTCATTATACATGATGTTCCATAAAGTGGGGCCAAGCACTTAGCCCTGAGGGACTCCTCGTGAAATGTCTCAGCGGTCCTCGGTGTCATACAAAAAAAAAATGCGTGTGCAGCACCGTGCACATGATAGAAGTGAAACTTCTTGAAAAATAAAGAAAAAGAATAAGAGAGATTTAATGTGACAGAGAAAGAGAGCACTTCAAAATAAATACAATAATACAAAATTTGCACTTTCTGAGTTTTTCAATGTTATGCAGGAAAAGGTAGAAGGTAGAGAGGAAAGTGAGGATGGTGGGGATAGAGAAGGTAGAGGAAAGGGAACAATATGTAGGGTGAGAGGTAGAATTATAAGGGTACACAGAGGGGGGGGGGGGGGTATATAGTGGGGGGGGGGGGTGAAGGGTTGAAGTTAGGAGAAAGGGGTTTAAGGAGAAAAGTAAGGGGTGAGAGAGGGGTGAGAGAGGGGTGAGGAAAATCAGTTGTTAAAAAGGGATAGGTGAAGAGGGGGAAGAGATAGGAGTAGTATTCCAAATAAATTTTCTGAGTTTTTCAATGTGTCGTAGGAGGAGGTAGGGGGTAGAGAGGAGAGTGGGGTGGGGGATAGAGAAATAAGATGAGGGGGAGCAATATGTAGGGTGAAAGGTAGAATGATAAGGGTACACAGAAGGGGGTATACAGTGGGAGGGTGAAGGGTTAAAGTTAGGAGAAAGGGGTGTAAGAAGAAAAGTAAGGGGTGAAAGAAATCAGTTGTCTAAAAAGAGATAGGGGAAGTCAGAGGGGAATACCACTCTCTTGCAGTTTCACTTTTTCGTTTCATCGTTTCATAGAGTTTCGTTTCATCGTTTTGTCTCTACATAATATCTTTCTTCTCTATCGTGTAACGAAATGTGCTTAAACGTGACGCGTCCTTGAAATTTCACTCGCCGCTCAAGAAGTTTCACTTCAAAAACCTTTTTTCCAAGTAGTTAGCTGTGATATGCTGTAGATATCCCGTTGAAACTATTTAACGTTGAAACTAAACCGTTGAAACTATTTACTGCTTGCATTATTCGAAACCAGCTGCCGTCTTGACGTCAAGTGTTACCACAGCGCAGTACTTTTTAACTCCGTTTTTCCATTTTTCACCGGATGTTGCATCAAGCGCAATTCTCATAACAGCATTAATGGTGTCGATGGTGGATCTCCCTCGGCAGAATCCAAATTGTTGCTCATATAGACCTCCAGGACTCTCGAGTGTCTCCTGCAGTCAGTTACTGATAATTCTCTACAACACTTTTCCCAATGAGTCCAGCATATATAGTGGCCGGTATACCGATGGTTGTTCTGGTTGCTTTGCGGGCTTCAATAGCACCGCCAGTCTTTAGAGCTTCCAAGAAGCGGGATATACTCCTTTTTTGAGACCTGTGCTGTGTCCGAATTAGGGATGGGAATCGATTGCTCAACAATCGATTGTTGCATGATCGATTATTTTAAAATGTTCGATTAAGATCAATCGATTAATTGATGGGATTTAAGCAATTAATCGATTAATCGCATAATTCTTAAGTCCCAGGGCTATCGTATAAGTATACGTAGACTTAATAGGTGGATTTGAATTGAAATGTCTAGGTTCATTATACGTTTAACATAGTGATTGTCCATTATAAAATTTTAACTGTTTAACTATGTATGTATGGATGTATGAATGTTGCTATGTTCCCTATGAACTCCTAAACCGCTCAGGGAACGTGTAGAATAGTTCCGGGATAGTTCCTGTGAAGTTTGGTACCGATCGAATAAAAATTTTTTTTGCGATTTTAGTACCCTGGTGCTCTAATTCTTTGTTTGTTTGTTTCGTATGCTTTCCTATATCATTCATCCGATTACGATGAAACTTCGTTTCTGAATTAACAAAATCATTTTACAATTGGTGGTTCGAGAGTTATTTCAACATTTGATATGATTTAGCGGCAGTTCGTTCGTTTTTGGTGTAGTAGTTATGCATTCCCACTACTAAATGGTAAAGATGGATGATGAATGTTGGATAGTGGATGCAGGACGGAAGATTGAAGGTGGAGGATGCTGGATGGAAAGTAGAATATGTATGTAAAGATTTTTTCTATTTTCCTCTCACTTGTGATGCTAAATGTCCGTTAAAAGTGTGTGTGAATATGAGTTTTAAACGTACATACATATATGTATGTTCTTTTTAATGGTTAAATAAATAATATCCCTTGCTAAAAATGAGAAGAAAAAAAAATAAATTAAAATAATAAACATAAAATAATGGAAATAAAAATCGAAGATATTATTTCTTCGTAAATATCTTTTTTTTATAAAGTAAAATTTTTTCATAGAAACTAAAAAAAAATTAATTAAATTCTCTTGAAAATGAAAAAAAATAGCCATTTACATAATTTCAAAATTAATTGTTTGTACTGTAACTTCCTTCACAACCAAAACATTACGTCTATTGACGACAGAAAAATTAGCATTGATAAATTTGAACCTGTCAACCTGTTCCTCATATCAGTAGCAATTAATCCAGCCTCTGAGAGCAATCTTTCCGCAGGTAACGAAGTTACAATTACTGATAAGTATTTAATTCCAAGGGTATGCGTCCGTGGAAATTGAAACTTGAGTGTTTCCCAAATTTCATAAGGACTTTTTGTTCTATTCACTACAGGATGACATAAAAACTGACTGAGCTCTTCAGAAATTCCATTAAGGTCTTCATCTGCATGAGCTTGAGAAGCGCTCTGACACGCAAGTGAATCATCGATCGCCCAAAGATCAGCTGCATTACCTTGATGATGAAAGTTCGGATTCCATCGAAAAAAGAGGAGACGTGGAACTCCAACTGTTTCGCCATTTAATATAGTGATTGCCTCGCGAATTGCAACCGGATTATACTAGATGGTACGAATACGATACTCGAAGGTATCGTAATATTTAACACATTTGCAGTTAACTTGAAATTCAGATCAGTGCTATCAGTTAATTTTTTGTTAACTAATGTAGGAAAATCTATCGTGCATCGAATCTTTTAACTGTTGAAATTCGTTCGATTAATTAACGTTAACTAATCGATTATGTCGATTAATCGACAACACTCATATCGATTGCTAAAATCTATTTTTTTTAAAAAATTAATCGATTAGTCGATTAATCGAATCGAAATCGAACATCCCTAGTCCGAATGGCCGCTTATCGCTATGTTAGGGATACCGTCGAGACCAAGTGCTTTGTTGTTGGTCACTTCTCGTATTGTCAGTAGAACCTCTTCACATCTCACGGGAATAATATCACCCATATCTGCGGGTAGGTGATATATTTGCGTCCGTTCACTGAAATAGTCACAAAAAAATTAGAAGTATTTTTTTGGCTTTATATATAGAAACTTTCTATTCAACTTACCTTTGGGTGAATATCGCAAAAACTCTCCTAATATAGTATATTAATATACCATATATTGATATATAGTAATTTCAAACCGAACAAATAATATTGTTAGCTTATTTATCATTGTTCATTTCATTCTTTATATATTTCAATCCAAGTCCTTCTGGTCAATCCCTGAAAGTAGTAATCTTGGTGATTAAGTAGGGAATTCAGCTAGTGAAGAGTAAGGTAGGCACTTGAAAGTCTTTTAGCTAATATCATCTCCATTAATTTGACCAACCATTTTTTCGCTTATTCAGCTCTACTATAAAATATAAATTGAGTGTTTTTTCCTGAGAATACAACAAAAACTGGAAGATTTCCGGTGTAACATTGGCCAAACTTCTCCCTTATCCTTTCAACTAAATTTACAGATAAGGCAAACTGAAACAAACAAACAGAACTGAATTAAATGCCGAAACATCTACTTTCGAGTTCGCCTTGAATTGATGCAATTAGTATCATTACAATATCAGCAAGTTTTGTTTGCAAAACTAACTTACTGCCAATTGAAAATATAAACTAAATTAAATATAAGCTCGTCCGTATTTTTATTTTGTCCCGTTGTTATTATACTTTTTTTCTCTCTACAGGAATCCTTACAACTTCGTCCAGTTGGTCGTAGGGATGCTGGCCTGTATACGTGTCAGGCACAAAATTCAGTTGGTAGTTCCGAACAACTTTCCGTGGAGCTCGACGTTAAATGTAAGTAACTACAGTGCAGTACACAGCACTCTGTAATCCTTGTGAGAACACGAGCAGATTCTGTAGCTTTGGGAATGCTCTTATTATCCTTTTTGTTTTAGTGAAAATATTAACTGTTTTTTTATCAATTCTTTTTTTTTTAATTAGATCCGCCTAGAATCCTGTCGGCTGGACCGGATCGTTTAACAACGGCGCCATTGTATAGTCCAGCAGCATTTGAATGTGTAGCCGAAGGTAATCCAGCTCCAACATACAAATGGGTTCAACGGTACGTAGTTTTAAATAAAGATTGTTTTATGCTTTTTCCAATCGCAAAATAGGTGCATTCCTTCTTTCCTGCTTTTGCATTATTGATAGTTTCTACCAAAGTAAGAAAATAACTCAGAATTAGTATAGTTAGTAAATCAAGCTTATTCATACTTTTTTAAAATTTTGCCGACTTTATTTTCAATGTTTTTAACTTTAAGGTTTTGCTCCAGTCGTAGTTAACGTTGCACTACTTAACGTGTTCTTATTGAAGCAGCACGTTGAAATTTCACCCCTGAAAACAATTGAGACAAATCGATGGCTTCTCAGGGTTTCAATATAATCGTAGCGAATATGAGATAAAGTTAAGAGTTAAGATCATGCTCCCTAGCATAATCTTAACTCTTTCATGATCTTCAAATTCGATTATTTTATATACTAGCAGCGCTATTCAGCCAGCGTGTGATGACTAGAGTAACTAAATTCCATTTGCATTGAAGTCAGCTGAAAAAGAGGAAGAAACAGTCCCTCATCTTCTCTGTACCTGACCAGCTCATTGCGCTAGATGGAAAACTCTTCTGGAAGTCTATTTCTTCAGCAGTTTCATTGACCTTGTCTCAACACTGGTTGCGAGAATCCAACGCTTCATTGGAAGCTCTAAATATTTTCAATAAACCTGTGGTAACAGAAAGGACATTTTTTATGTGATATATAAAAACACAAAAAAAAAATGCAGTTACAAAATAGTACCGCTTCTTTAAGAACTGGTGGAGTTTTAGCAAGCTATTATTTCGTCCCGAAAAACTGGAAGATTCCCGATGGAACTACAACAATTTTACATTATTTTTCTTGATACACAGGCATGACAAACTCTAGTTAGTAACGAGTCACTTTCACGCCATTGGCGTCCTAGTTTTTTCTTAAGGCCTAAACAGAGCATGGACCTCTAGACTGTGACTGCGCTGTCCCTGCCCTTAGAATACACAGGACTGTGACAGGTGCTTGATACGTATGTTTTTCCTATTCGCTGAGTGGAACACAATTCGATAGGATCGATAGAAATAATTACGTTCTACTGTTTCCTTTCAAAAGTCGCACTAATAAACACACTAAATGGCAATTCTACCCGATTTCAATATATGTACCATCTAATTCGGTCACCCTCGATCGTTGCTTCCTAATCTAAATCGCTCTTACAAATACTTCGCGCTGGCACTGAGCAAGCGAAGACGCTGTGTAGTATTACTCTATCCCGTAGTCAAGCCTTGCAACAACTATACACTGCTTCTTATTAGTCGAGAGCCTTCTCGAATATTCGGTGGTATGTGTGAAATGTGGTGAGGCTTGGAAAGTATGCGAGGAAGAGCAAAAAGAAGAGTTTTCGAGTAGACTTGTGCAGTTCGTGAACGAACTAGTTCGAAAGAGCATTCTCATAAGTGAAATGGACGAACTAGTTCGCAGTAAATTCCGGTCCTAGTTCGTTGGTAGGACTTAGTTCGTCATCAGATTTGCGAACACGACGTATCTTTCCACTCTCTCGAACTGGGAAGTAAAGGAAGGAACTAGTTCATTTCGCGAGAGAATTGAGGACCCTTAGGTCATCACATTCAGTCTCGGGAGCTGTGAACTAAAAGAAAGGAACTAGTTCGTTCGCTAAGGCAGTGAGAATTTTTTTTAGGTCATGATATTCTGTTTCGCGAACTAGAAAACTTAAAAACCTTAAAAAAAGGAAGTAGTTCATTCGCCCGAGAATTGAGGACCTTCTTCTTTTTCTAGTTCGTTCGCGAGAGAAGTGATAACGTTTTTTTTTAGGTTATGACATTAAGTCTCGCGAACTACGAACTTAGAAAAAGGAACTAGCTCCTTCGCGAGAGAACTGAAGATCTTTGTTTTAGGTCATTATATTTACCTACATTATTTATCATTTCTTTCTCGCGAACTGCGAACTACAACAACGAGTTAGTTCGCGAGGGCTCGGGAACTAGTTTGTTCGCGCTTAATAAGGTGAACTAGCGCAAGTCTATTTTCGAGTAGTATTCAGAACTTTCCTCGATGAAAATTCGGAGGTGGGTCTTTCTTGCTGGCAATCATTGGATATTTAGATGCGTGCCATTCTTTATGGTACTGATGTTATTGCGGGTCCTCGTTAGATATTTTGAAGCGTGACTTTCTTACTGGAACTGATGACATTACATTGAGCTGGTTCCCAGGGTACATATAACAATATAGTTCGTCTAGTCACTGCAGACTGGCATAATACATGATCTACAAAATATTTCAAAATTTTTATAGCAACTAAGTATCAGGTGCTCCGTATGCAAGTGCTCTAGCCACTAAGCCACCCAGACTACTATTATTATTGTAGCAACTAAGAGGTAAAGTAGAGATGAGCATAGTCAACGAACTCACTAGGTTCGTTACCGAAGCCTTTGTATCTGACGTTACTTTTAGTAACACTGACTATCATCTACCTATAGTGCGGATAAAATTCAAACGACACATTAAACCTCATGGCTTCAAAAGTCCTGACTCCAACACTGATTTTTACTTACTTTCCAATAGACCGATAGTCAGCTAACTAATTAATAACTTAATTATATGTAGCTTCAACTATATTTAATCGAGTTAATTTCACACGCTCACCAATAGCTTTTCAACTAAGCTCGGCTAATTATAAGAACATTTTTTCCGCACTAGAGTTCTTTAACTATCCCTCCATTGTGCCAAATTTTTATTCATCATAAAGTTTTCTATGCTCATCATAGTACGGCGTTACAAAAAAATCCAGTGACACTAACTTCAAAACTTTTAGTCAACCAAAAAACTTAAACAACACGAAAATATTTCTGACTGGAAAATGTATGAGAAATTCAGGAAAAATTTTCAATCCCAGATGTAAATTTTCCGAGAGAATCTACAATTTAAATAAATAAAAAAAAAAAACCCTGCCCCTTTTCTAGTGTTAATTTTGCATCGGGGAGTGAAAAGTTTCAGATTTTATTGTAGATTCTTTCTTTTTTTTAAAAAGGAATAAAACGAAATTTCCAGGAAACAACCATTGCGCCGTCTAGTACAATACTTTCCACTCCATTACTGACAATGATTGCGAACTCGTGTTGAAAATTTTCCCGTCGTCCTTATATCGTTCGTCACACAACGCAAATTTTCTTGCACACAGCTTTTAGTTAAAGAAGTTTTCTTTCACCGAAATCATGTTCCTTCCAGAGGGAAAATTTTTCTTGAAGTTTTCGGAGAACATAGCAATTCCGAAAAATAAAAAAAAAATGAAAACACAAACGCCTTGAACCCAATTTTTGTGTCGAACAAAAATCCCTAAAAGCTTTACGGGGGTTAACAAGGGTGTTATGGTTCTGAAATGTGGTTTTTCCGACTCGCTCCAATGATGCTTAGTGCATGCTTCTGGTTGTTGACATTTTATAATTGCAAAACGGCTCCGGTTTGTTTGACTGAAAATAATACGCTTCATGTCCTTTTTTTTTCCTTGGCTTGATATGGGTCTCACGACCGACGAAAAATTCATCCCTAGTTCGAAATCATAACATCTATGTATGTATACACACGTAGTTGAAGTCCTTGCCCGAGGGTCAATGAAAAGTCTGGCATGGTACTCCTTCGAGAGGGCGAGTGGGAGAATAGTCTTTCAACATAAATTGCGAATCGGCACCCTTGGGCGAACCTACCCGATTTTTGGGTTGAAAACGACATCAAGGAAATTCCCGAGAGATCATAACCAGACGACACTGGCCTCACTCTGTGTGACACTACTATTATTACATAATTCCGACATATATTGTGGCTCCTATTGCCAGACCCAAACCTAAAGTCCTGATTCGGAGAAAAGGAAAACAACCTTGAAGAAAATTTCAGATGTTGGTGAACCTTTTTTCTTAATGGATTTCGCCCAACCATCAAAAGCAGTCGTTTCTTTCATATTTTTTCCTCTTGGCCAGAAAAGTGAAACTCCAGCTTTAGTCGTTGCTGCGACTTTGCTTCACGTCGACACCATTTTCTCAGTAATCCCTAAATATAATTTAAGTATAGAGGCTTATCGTCTTACCTTATTGACATATGATTATCCGATAAAAAAAAACAAATGTAGTATAGTATCAACTTTTATCTCCACAGGTTGCCGCAAGGATCTAAGATGCTCGAGCGTGGAATGGAATCACGTCTTGTCATCGACAATGTCACCTACGACTATCAGGGCGAATACGAGTGTCGTGCGACGAATTTCATAAATGGCCAGGATAGGACGGTCTCATCGGAGTCGGTATCCTTGCAAGTAGTAGGTAAATCAACAGAATCAAACATTTTTTTAATTCATCTAGTTAAGACATGTTCCAGCCTTGGTGTCCGTCTATGCTTCCATCACTACTAAAAATACAGCGGATATTTTTTTTTGGGATTTAATAGTGCTAAGACTTGTAAATACAAAATTTCAGGTCGATAACAATACGAATAAGAAAAACGTAACTATATCGTCCAAACAATCAGCTTCTTACTTCATAAATAAAATATCCATCGAAACTACATGCAAAAATCTATTCGTCATATTTACTGAGAAAAACCCTAAAATCTTTTGTTTTTTTATCCAATAAAGCAATGTTGAAGTACGTTCTCTCGTGAACTTCGTCAATTGTTGTAAAACTATTCAAACTAATTCAAGACACCAACCAAAACTCAATGGGCGTCCAAGGAATGACTCATAAGGTAAAATTACGAAAGATATCGGATTTAATCTGGCGACAACAAGTCTGTTCTACTCCACTAGGATTTCACACAAAGTAGACAATATCAAACCTGGTAAATTTAATTTATCAGAAATATGTGTCTACGGCTGATCGTAATAATACTATAAACTTTTTAAGGACATTGGTATGGTAACTACATACAGTACTTACATGAAAGGGAACCAAAGTTTTAAGTTAAGAACGTTTGCTACATAGAGACAAGGTACATACCATATACTGGAGATGACAATCAACTATTGAGTTTAAGGCGGACGTCGTACCATTCACTTGCACTCAAAACAGCAACAAATTGTCACTACGACCCTGTTTTGTCTCACTCACTCACACGCTAAAACAACAACAACGGCTTGTTTTGTCTTACTTTTCTGGGTTGAAAAAGTTTGTCGCTATGTTGCGTATTTTTTTTTCTACGCTTTTGACGATTTTTGCTGTTTTGACTGTCTCAAAACTACTATCTAAAATGGATGTCTCTCTCTCTCTTTCTCTCTTCATTTAAATTAAGTGTTTTAACAGCATGAAGAATCACTAGAGAATTTCACACCTAAAAACCCGTTTGAAAGTTTGACCTTAGGACTCAATGATGTCTTGACTTATAGCAGATTCTTCATATGGGCTGCATAAATTGTTTGGGGATTTTTGGATGGAAAAAAGACTATGGACTGGACTTTAATTCATTTATTTAACTGCAGTTATTTGAAAATTACCATAAGATCGTAAGTGTTGGAAAGATACATTGAAAGATGGTATGGTCTCTTTCAACAAGGACGTTCAATTTTTAAATATAAATAAAACAAGATGTGTGTGAGATATCTACCCAATTCTTTTTTATTATAGAGGATGGGGGATGGTGGATAGAGGATGGAGGATGGAAAATGGAGGATGTTGGATGGTTGATAGAGGATTGTGGATAGGGGATGAAGGATGGGGTGTGGTTCATATAGGATGGTCGAAGATGGATGGATTGATTTAGGATGGTGAATGGAGGATGGAGAATGGTGGACAGAGGATGGAGGATGAATGGTGGATGGGAAATGGATGAATGGTTGATAAAAGATGGAAATGGAAGATGGAGGATGGTGGAGAGAGGATGGGATTTAATCTATCAACGCGTTATGTAGTTTTCATGATTTTCAAACATCACTGAACAATTAACTTATAACATAACTTTTTTCGTTAATACTCCGCTCAATGCGTTACAAACTTTTGGGCTAGTTTAAACTAATAATACTTAGTTGACTAAGTTCTTATCTCGCTTTCTTTAGTTTGAATAAAGTCGAAGGCTTCGCATCACATACGAACCGTGATGGAAAGATAAATTTTCCTTCGGCTTCGAATCGATCAATAACACTATTGACCTATCAATTTAAAGTTGTATGTGACCTATAAAACTTTCAAAAAGTTTTTGGTAGTTAAATCCTCTAGTGAATTTCGTTGCAATAAAGGCTTAAAGAAAAACGCTGAATTAAACAGTTGGCAGTTGATTTGCAAATTTCAAATTGTAATGCCATGGATGCAAGCATTTATGATAGAAATTTATTTTCGGAACTTGTTCTGTCAAAATTGATTTTGTGCTATTGAATATTAAAGTTTATTTTAATCAATGTGTGGTCGATATGCGAATTAATATTCTCAGAGCGTTTGATATAGAAAAACTTTTCACTCATATAGGAACGAGGTAAACCCCGAATCAATTTAAACAAATCCGTTGGGATGACGATATTTTTCCAGGAAAATTTACGATATTATCGGGTTATAACCGATTTACATCGGAAGATTTTAAATTGGATGATTAGTCTTATTTAGTTGGGTAACTATTTTCGAGGAAAATCTTTCAGTAGGTGTTTTTTATTGGCAAAAAGGATAACCGCAATATTTTTATAATTAACATAATGCTGAAATTTTGCACGGAATAAAAATTTCACAAAATTAGTAACTAAAACAGATAAAGAATATTAAAGTTTTTTTTTAATTTTTAATAATATTTTACTTTATTCATTTTTATTAAGAAAGTATTGTGATTCCCCTGATATGTAAAAAAATGCCTACCCTCAAATTTTGAATTTCCACGTTTTTGGTCTAATAAACTCCAACACAGCTGAACAAATCAGTTTAGAAAAAAGTCAGTTTGCATCTACGGCGGGCCTTTCGCCGTACGCAAAGATGTTTGAAGTCGCGTAGATCACAATCTTTCACGAGTGGTGTCTTTTTGAAGGGTGAAGTTGTAAGGGGAGAGGGGTTGATTTTAGCAGAAAAATTTTGGTTTATTGGAACTTATGTATGTAAAACTTTGAAGATGGACCAAATTTTAAAAAAAATTTTCGATATGAGTTGCGGGGTGTGGGAGTTGGGGAAAAACAGTGCTTCCGAAATGCTCGAAAGCTGAGATTGAAACTTTCTAAAATCCATATATCCTAAACGGTTGATGCTAGAAAGTTGGAACTTTGTAATTCTCTTAAATGGTACTAGGAGCCTAGACTGGGATGCACTGTTTTTCCCCAACTCCCACACCCGGCAACACATACAATTTAAGTTAGATGGAAAGGTGTAGGGATGGATAGTGAAAAACTTTGCTTTACAATATTTTCGGATCCAATTACACCAAAAATTAAATTTCGTTTCTGTATATAGTAGTATAATTCGAGTCTATTGAATATAAAATTATTGAGGGAAAAGGTGGAGCACATAAGTGGGAAGATTGTCATATTATAAAAATTCACTTTTTTATATCTCATGAACCGTACCAAATATAAACTTAAAAATTTTACTGGAGCTAGGCCCAGTGTACTTTTAGCAAAACAAATATTTAAGGGTCGCGGGTATAGAAGGTGATGGAGGAGGTTATTCTCTAGTTTTTTTTTCATGAAACACGCAAAATATAGAACCATGAAAATTTACGACTCTACAGAGCCACAATTGAGGCATTCTAAAAAAATATCAATGGTAGATAGTGGTAGCAAGATACATGAACGTGAACGGTTTTTTGTATCTCAGAAACGGCTGATGCTAGAAAGTTGAAACTTTTTATATATATGTAGATATACGACAGGAGTAATTAATGCAAAAGAAAATTCTGGAGTGAAACACAATGTTCGTGAAAGTTTTTTTTTCACATTTTCACGTATTTCTTTATAGTTTTTTGTCATGTCAAGTTATCAAATTAATTAATTTGCGCTCGCTCTTTATACAAGCGTTTCTAGAAACATATTTCCAAATTTTTTGATGTCCAACCTCAACAGAGTAGAAAGAAGTTGTTTACACTTTCACGAATTTCGATATATTTCTTAGGTCTTAGAAGATATCGAATTTGCATCCACTTCTAATTCATTCAAACAAATTCAGAAAAAAATGATTTACCTGTATTTGTCATTCATCCTCAGGGTGGAAAGTATTGTAAAAATTTTCACAAATTCCGACAAATATTTTAGGTATTATGAGATCGAACACGCTTCTACTTCTATTGGTTTTATAACGATTTAAAAAATCACAGTTTTGCAATATTTAACTAAAAATTTAAAATGGTGTAATATAATTTTATATGTTTTTAAAAATCCCATCATTTCACTTTCTATAGGTCTAAAGGTTTTCTATAAAAATGGCTGTATTCAATAGGTACCTTCATACCTACCAGCAAACTACCTTCCATAAGGCCTTACCGAGACTACGAGACAGGGAAATAGATTCGGTAAGGCTTTATTAAAAGGGTGTTTCGTAGTAGGGATGTGCCTAGACTGTTGTACAATTATTTTAGTTGTACATGCGGCTTTACAGTAAAGAAACAAATGTTCCTGGATAGACATATCCTATTCAGGCAGTTGAAACAAAACAGTCATTTTTATAAACTGTGCATAGTACTAAACAAAAGGTCGTTCTTATGTTTAAGTTATTCCTCATTGATCGTGTCTTGTGCAATTAAATAGTCAATACGAAAGTGCGTACTATGTACATATGTATAATTAAATAGTCAATACTAAAGTGCGTATTATGTATATATAATTAGTTTCTTCAATAAAAGTTAAACGAATTTTTTGTCAGTCGACCTGAAAATAACGTAAGTAGGTCGGCATGATGCTATTTCCATAACCAGAAAGTTACTGGATGCGACGAAAAGGACTACAAAATTATTTTCTAGTCATTGAAAAGTCAATAACTATTTTTGGTCAATTGGACGTCTTATCAACGACCAAATGCTTACAATCTTAAATCTCTTAATTATAATCTTGAGTACGATCGTGTTAAAGCTTGGTAATTTTTAGCAATGTCACATTTACTACATAGTCGTTGTTATCTATTGATTATTGTTGCTTTCGCAGTTGAAAACTGATCCACGTGAACAAGCTCTACTACACTGTATAACATGCAAGAAGTACCTAGAACACACGAGAAGTACGTAGAGCTTTTCATGCTACATACTATAAAAAGATATTCAAAGATTGTGGCTCTCACTGAAACTATTGACCTCATTAACAATCGAATTAAACTGACAATATATGTATTTCGAGTTGATCTAGCCTAATTGTAATTTTTGACATTATCTATTATGTCCTACCGTGATTATGTCGTAAAAGCTCATAATCTTTATTTCATTAAATACTCGCTTTTTTAAGTAGCTACTAGCCCACAGCGATATCATTTTATCATTCAATTACAAAGCATTAAAACTTAAAATTTGAAGAACAACAAAATCGGAAGTGTGCACATACCTGCGCAAACTTTCGTTGGCTTCGTCAACAAAGGATACTCTTCCTTAAAATTGTATCGCGTTTCCATTTTCCGATTTCCGTAAACAGTTCTTTGCTTATACCATCGAATCTACTTCCTGTTGATATTCGAGTAAGTTACTTCCTTTTCAATCTCCTTATTAAAACAGGATGTAGGACTGGATAATTTTCAACAGGTTAATTTTTGCAGTTTTTCTTATTCATTTGTTTTACTGAATGTTTTTTAACAGTTTCTTAGAAATGAAACTTTTCACGTTCCATAAATTTTGAAATTTTGTGTTTTTTTAATTTATTTTAAACAAAATCAGTTAGTTATATTTAAATTCGTATTTAGAACTCTATACTATGATATCATAGTCCATCTTCTGCGTATCGCTAGTTTTATTCCGATGCCGAAAATACTTTAGACTTTTCCTACTCCATGTAACCACTTCGATAAAACTGTTTCGAAATATAAAAAATAGGTGCACGTCAATGTACGACTCTCGGGGTTTTTTAATTACCTTGAATTTGTTTCCCGGAAAGGAAAGCTATTGTATATCTCAAATGATATTCCGCAGGCATTGAATTCTATTATAAGAACTCATTCTTTGATAACTTGTCGTAACTAAAATCTTGTCATTATCCCTGAAACAGGAGCTCCTCAAGTTCTTCGATTGAATCCAGGAACCCATTCAGTGTCGGTAAAGAAGGGTGAATCTGCAAGCCTATCATTGGTGGTCTGTGCGGATCCACGACCTCGTCACGTCGCTTGGGAATGGGGTTCATTGCGGCTAGAAGCCGGTGCTGGAATCGGTAAGTAAATTTGACGTTGAAGCCAATCTTTATTACCATTAAATACATTTTTCGTTTCTTTTTTCCTATTTCCTAAAAAGGACGCTATCGAGCAGACGAAGTTTTACAGGACTCGCGTGAGGATTGCTACTTATCCACGTTGCATATTATCGACGCTGACATACAGGACGCTCGGCCATATTATTTGGTGGTTGAGAACGAACGTGGCACCGACAGACATGCAATCCATTTGAGTGTGGAGGGTACGTTTACAGGTGCATTTCCATTTTTTTCACTTCATTTAGTTTTTTAAATTTATTGTCCGCTCCCAAGTCCCATCCTGTACTAATGCACTCTATAGCTTGATAGTGTCGACTAGTAGAAACGCATATTTTTCAAAAGGATACTGTGTAAAGCCGCCTCGTTGTAATTTCAGACAGGACGCTTTTTTTCATTAATTCTTAAGAGGCTTAGAGAGAGCGTATCAACTTTTTTAATAGAACATCGTTGTACGTATTTCACAAGCATTTCGCACACTTGCAGCAAAGTGCATTTTGCATTTCATGCAGTTTTCAAATTGAGCCGGCGATGAATTGTTCGAAAACCAAGTGTCCCTTTTTATGGTTAATGGAGCGTTCAGCGCCAATAGATTTATGGTGAATATGGAACGTGATAATTTTTCAAAAAAATAATAAAAAAAACGGGCTATTTCCATTATGACTTAGGAGCTGTATTGTCCTGGATAGTAATTTCTCTTCTTAGGGTCATAGCAGACCTATTTTGGCAAATTCTGGTATTTATGAATGGAAATCGCTGGCACTGAAATAGGGGATGGAAGGCACAAGCCGTGAATCATCAACAAAAGTTTTAACTTGAGAAAGAGAAAATGGTTTCATAGTTTCAAATCAATATCCCGGTAGCTATGGACACCAGCCAGAAAAAGGATCAGTTACCTTCACCTGCCCTTAATCAACATGGTTTTTTTTTATAAAATTATAAAATGAGAGTTTTCCATCCGAATGTTTTTAATTAAATTTTCTTGCAACAAAAAAGAGAAAGATTTTTTACGTAGTTAGTAGAAAAAGAAGGAGTTTCCAACAATGGAATCAAAAAAGCATATTCACTTTATCCTTTAGGGAGAACGAGTGACTTAAAAATGATTTTTTAAAAATATTCAGTTTAAAATTAGACCTAAGGTCAATAGGGCATTATACGGTAGTATAGTTCATTAGGGATCTTGGTTGCTTAAGGAAAGTGTGGCAACCAACTGGGTACTCTTTTTTAGGACAATTTGGAGGACCTGAGGTCGATAGGCTAGTATGAGCTGGTCAGGTTCTTTAGGGATCTGGGTTGCTTAAGGGATGTTTGGTAACCTACTAGGATCTGAAGGTATCGCTATGAGCCGTTTTGATGCCTAGTATGCGCGGTGGCTCAGTGCTTTGTCCTAAAACTAACTAAAAACTTAATAAGTTTTTCACCTTAATTTAGGCTTTGACACACAACCTTCCATTATCGATGATGTTGACCACACTATACCTACAAGTATTATAAATATATGAGGCAAAACTGTACTCTGTTAAAATACAATTATTCGACCGTCCCTTCTTTAATCATACCACATCGTAAGAAAATCTCGCCGAAAAATATTCGGTGCTTGAGAACGACACGAGATTCAGTAGTTTGTGGGTCAAAGAGAAATTACAACTTTTCTTTCTAATATCAGTAATGACACAAACTATGAAATACTACCGAATAGAACAAAAAGATTCAAACTCTCCGACAATAGTGTGCAGTTTAACCAAAAAGGGACACTTAAAAAAAATCCGATATACGTGTATTATTATATTCTTCAACAATTTTAAACAGCAGTATTGTCGTGAGTATTTATTACGTTCTATCCATTTTTGATTAGACTTAAGGGGTAACATGCAGTCAGGAGGCCAAAAAACACCGATTTTTCATGATTTTTTTCTAAAAAGACGGTGACCACAATATCTCTGGATAGGATCATCTAAAATAAAAAAAAAATAAAAAAATTTCAGTTGTATAATGTATTGTCTAGAAATTAATCGAAGGAATACGCAAAATATAAATGTTTAACAAAATGGCGGCTTTTAAATCAAAAATTTCGATTTTCGAGAAAAATTTCGGCCTTAAAATATTTATAAAATGAAAAATTCTTATCAGTGAGAAAAAACCTTCGATTAATTTCTAAAAAATACAGTTGTAAAGATTGTGTAAGAATTTCAGAATTTTAAAATTATTAATAAATTTTTTTTTTTGTTTTTGGGAAATTGTGACTGCGTATAACCCCTTAAGAATTATAATTTAATTTTTTTTTTCTTCATATTATTTGAAATTAAAAGAAAATGCTTGTAGATTAACAATAGAACCATCAAATTTGGGTTTCAACTTAGAATTTTCACTACTCACCATCGACATTACTGTGACTGATAATATTCTTAAATTAAATAACATTAAAAATAACATACTTCTTTATTATTTTTTTTATTTATTTTATTTTTCGATAATTTCATACTGCAGAGCCACTCGAAATTAGTTATCTACTAGGAATAGCTGGAGGATGCTTAGCAGCGCTTTTAATTTTGATATGTCTTTGCATTTATGCAATCCGAGCGAAGAAATGTTGCTTTAAAGGTTAGTATTTAATTTATTTAATTTTAATACTTACATATGTTCTGTGGCACCACAATCCATATAAGTTCTTAGAGTCTTCCATAATCTACGCATCTTTCTTTTGATTTTTTATTTTTTCCGGTGATATGTTGTTAATCTATCGTATAATCCTAAAAGAAACAAGGAGTATTATGTAAATATAGGTATTAAAATATGATGATATATGTTTTTCGTCTACAATCGAATTTATAGCCCAGGCTATGTTAAAAAAACAGAGTAGGGAAAAGTTATGCAAAGTAAGACCCCTAAGGTTTGTACTGAGATTCTGTAAAATGGGTAATAGTTATAAAATCCTTTTCACGCAAAATCGATAGCTTAGAATGTTAGGTTAGTCATATATTTGTAAAATTAAATTATTGCTGCTGATAACTCTACTACTCCTACTCCTTTCTATACATACTTCAAAGTGCCCACTTTGCCCCACCCTAGGGGTAAAGTTAGCCCTTCTAAAGGGTATAGTATAATTTAACCCTAGACTGGAGCGAAAGAATATGACAATGAATCAGTTAGGACTAACAATATGATTTTAATAAATTCAAACGCAATTAAGGGTGTTGAGAGGGTACTCTGCTTTGAAGAGCAAAATATTTAATGCCTTTTTTTAGGTAAATTGTTTTCAGGGACAGAAGCTACTGCATTTTTCACCGCAACTTCAGTCCACGATTGTTGCATTGATTTGTTATTATCAAATAGTATTATATTGGTATGGAGTACAATTCGCTCGGAGCTCACTTCACTCCAAATAAACACTAAATAGTAAGAATCTGCTAAAATTTATATATTTTTTAAATTATCATTAAATCTTACTTTACAAGTTTTACAATTCGTACGTCGATCTCAAGGATACTGTTTTAAACAATTCTCAGCGCTAACAATTTTTTTAATGCAATTATTAAACACATATTTCAAAGACAGATAGTGCAAAAGTCGTAATATGAGAAAATATAAGGAACTGTAATTAAAGTGAATTTCTTTTATAGTGCATTGTGGTCAATTTATGAAGCTTTACCGCATAATTTATTTTGCTAAGAGATGGCTCTATTGCAAACTAGAAATTTTAAAGGGGCCCACTTTACCTTGCAGCCCCACTCTCCCCTACAGACTAAATTGATCAATTAGATGGCGAAAGTGTCCATAACTAAAATTGAGCACGCAGCAGATGACTGCTAAAAAATTTCAACCATTGATTGAGCGATTACTTTTATTTGTTTATAGCTTATATTACTTTCTTAAATTTTATAATATTTTTCTGACTAAAAGGAGAAATATGCGTGATCGGTTCGACTGCAAATTGTATTCTCTCAAAGTTCGAAAGGAGCATAAGGGCATTGAGCATTGATAAGGCTCACATATAAACATACTGTACAGCTGACTTTACATCACTATTTTTCAACATATTCATAATCTAATTATGGAAAAATCTAAATTCTTGTGTGGTTCTACATAAGTAGCGAAGGCGATCCACGCCACTCGCGTGATAACACAATCGCATCGCTCGAGCCATGTCGCAGCACTAGTTATAGTACGCGCGTTGATTTGCTTGCCATAACTGTCAAATAATAATTTATTCAGTGTCATCGCGTCGCATTGTTTCACGCACATACATCACGTTCGTATAGTAATGAAGAACCTTTCATTCATTTGTGAGAGGATGATATCATATACCTGCTTTATTTCAATGGGTTTCAGGCCACGGATCTGTCAACTGCGTTGCAATGATTCCGAAAACAGGTGCTATTAAATGTATTGTAACTTTTGGGGAACAGATAATTATTGGATATTGGATCATTCGGTTTTGTTTCATTTATGCATGGTATCAACCATCATTCCATCTGATAATTCATTGAATCACTTCAAATAATTTTCAAAAACAGATCGAATTGCTGATTGTTTCAATAATCGACTTGAATAGTCGGAAAAACTATTTCATAAATATCTACCAATCAATAGTAGCCAACAGGAATTAATTTCAAAAAGTGTCAATTTTAATGAAGCATTATAAAATTACTGGCAGTCAGTAGTTCTCGCTGGTATTATGATACTTTTCATGTGAGCACATATTTCATTACCAAAAATGCGGTAATATTAATTACATTAAAGTTATTTGCTTTCGTAGAAAGGTACAGTGATTGTGACATCCCTCAGTAAATGTTGAATATTAATGAAAATAGTGAGGCAATTATTTGACCAGTTTGATTGAACCAGAAATCCACTTCCAATTTCAATTAAAAATTCATTTTGATGCTGCAATCACGTTTCGATTAATGGCACAATATAAATTAATAACTTCAATTCCAGTCTGATACTGAAAGTTTTGAATTTAGCCACATCGTGAACAGTGAAGAAAAACGTTCATAGAGTCAAGAAAAAAAATTAGAAAATAATAATGATGAATCTTTTCAATCAAATTTCTTTCTGACAAATGTATTAAGATTAAATATATACACTAGTTACAATAAAGTGGAAATTTGATTCAATTAGCTGTGCAATATTCGATACTTATGAATGTTACACTAATTATTTCAGTGTTTATACGGTGATCTTGACTCGAGAATATATTTGGCGTTTAATTTTCAATAATACCGACATCCCTCACTACTTCCCTGAAAGAGTTGGACCTCAAACAAGCACTTCATATGAAATGGTGAGGGAATGTTTACCTCCACCACAAACAGGGTCTCTCGATGGTACTGGTCTACAAACACTGTGTTGTGGTTCGAATATTCGATAGCCTTTTTATTAGATGTAGGTAGGTACTTACACTGCCTACTAAGTTCAGCGGAAATGCAGCAAACATTTTGGCGAACGTTCACCGAAGGCGAATTAAAATCGAAGATAGTAAAAAGAAACGCAGTATTTTTGTTCAGATTCTCTAAAAGTGAAGAAAAATCGAATCGAACGAGTTGGTTGAAAAACGAATTAATAGTAAAACATTTAGTTGGATATTCCGCGTGAATTCGCTACATTTTAAGATATTTAGCTATTTTTCTAGTTGAACAAATGTACCTACATTTAGATGCAAATTAGATTGTTAATGTGTAAATGGTTCGCCTTGGCGATTTAATAATGTAATACGAAGAATGCCCCAATTTATTCGTACATCAATATTATTTTTCAATATTTCTCGAATAATCGTTCCACTAGTTTTGGCAATAGTTGCCAGGCAATCAATTGCTTGTAAAATTGCTAGAATATGAACCTTCAGTCTATGAACAACACGAAAGAAAACTTGGCAAACAAATCTAAAACATGAAAATATTTAAATACCAAGCCATTATTTCACAAAACTTGACAAATAAATGCAAAATTCAAAACAAAACAATAAATTGTCATTAAACAATGACAGTTTCTTGTAATTTTCCAAGTCAGTGGAAATACAGCAACTATAGGGCGAGCAATACCAGCAATCTGTGAAAACAATACCACATTGTCGAAATATTGCCGCAACTAGCATAATTTTACCCCGTATTGCTCCATTAATTGCTCGCGTATTTTCGGCAATAGTATTCGTCGGGCAATCGATTGGTTGAAAAATTGATTGATTGATTGGTGTAAGAGCATCTTCAGTCTAAGGACTACTCTAAAGCAAGAACTTGACAAATGAACCTAAAACTTGGAAATATTTGTATTCAAAGCAATTATTTCACCAAACTTGACAAATAAATGCAAAATACAGCCACTATAGGGCGAACAATACTAACAATCTGTGAAAACATGGCCACATTGCCGAAATATTGCCGCAACTAGCATAATTTTGCCCTATATTGCTCCAGTGGTTTTGGCAATAGTTGTCGGGCAATCAATTGCTTGTAATATTGTTCGTGTTAGAGATTCTTTGAGTTGGACTAGATTTAAAAGAGATACTGAAATACACTCACATACAATATCTCCGAAAATGTGAAATTCATTGGCCGTTTAGAAAAAACTTATATAAAAAAAGTTGTTAACGCATTACAGGGGTCAGAGATAAAGGTTTTTCATACAAAGGAATGATAATAATTCCATTGCCGTCATGATAAATCATTAATCCGGGTATAATACAACTCAAACCGAAAGTGGCTTATCATTCATAAGTAAATTTCTCTTTTTTAAGCCACTTTTAATTCGCCTAGCGCGTACGAACATCTAAAAGAATGGCCACAGCCTATGCTACATTTACTTTAAAAACAGAAAAAAATGATAGGTCCTTTTAGTGATTTCACCCGTAGCACAAGCAGAGCTCTTCGTCCATTTCAAACAGGACGAATACAATAGCGTATACCCTCATTCTTAGCGTGGGGTGAAAAAGAATCTTCCAGTCGTAAATGACTAAAGTACTTTAGTATTATATTTCAGCTGTATTTCTTCTTATTTTGCTTTGCTTGGAAACGCCAGTATTTCATTTTCCATTTCTATAAATTTCAGGTCGCTCCGGTTATAAATCATCAGATAAGGACAGGTAAAAAACAAGATATATATATATTTTTTTGTAGCCATCCGAATCGCGGAACGAAGAAGATGTGTACCTTACACCCTGTACATGATTTTCACTTATCATCTTTTTCAACTTTTGTACATAATTTGGGTGGAGTTTGAAATTTTTTTTTTCATCCCCTAATAATTTTTTGGCGCTGTGATTATTGCCTTCAATGTATTCTGTACTTTTCCATTAAATACAGTGAGAAGGCCGACTTGAAGTCACGTTCGGATAGTACAAGTGGACCACAGGGTGACTCGATATACACAACCCCGGCCGGATTCCATCATAATCATCATCATCATAGTGTCCAAGGATCACCGGAAGCAATGAAGGTACGAATGGCAGCTATGATTTTGCAGCCCCCGACAAGGGTCTAGCAGGCAATTAATAATAATTCTAGTTGTAATAATATTAACAATGTTAACGATAACAATACTACGACTGCACAGGCTAATCGTAACGATAGCAGTGCTGACGAGTCGAAAAGTTCTACTACGACAAATAACAATAATAACAACAATATTAACGACGACTGTAAAAGTTTATTGGTTAATGAGTCGTCATCGTGTCATGACAATAACGACGAATCGATTTTAGGTAAATCTAGTGATAGCAGTCGCATTAGCAACAATAGTAATAGGAATAGTTACGGTTATACATATCGTTATCGTTACGGTGATGATAATGATGTTGGTGAAAATTTATTCAAGCGTTGTCAATATGCCAAGATTCACATAGTTCCGAAACAATCGTTTTCACTAATGCAATTACGATCAAATTCAAGTTTAGATAGTTCACAAAGAAAGTTTCGTAAATGTAAGTCGGACGATGTAATTTATCGTCGACCGTCGGATGTCGCTGCAAGCAATGTTGGGGTTAATGCTGCTGCTGATGATTTTGCTCAGGAATCGGTTGCAGACGCAACGACCACAACGAACAGCGAAAAACTACTATCTCACGACGAAACTACAGTGCAAAGCAACGACGAAAATACGATTATCGCAAATCCTTTTTCGATATTCCAAGAAACTTCACAAATTGTAAATAATTTATACACGAAAACAAGTCCAAAAAGTAAAACTAGTAAACCGAAAACAAACGATAGGAATAAGTCTAATATTAAGGGAAATAATTATCGTCCAGATATAAGTTTAGCTAAGAGTAGTTTTGATACGAAAATCACGCCTAAGCAGCCGCACTATTTATACGGAATGCCTGTAAGCCACTTCGAGCGACAGGACTTTCTCAAGGGTGACGATTGGGGCCAGTCGGCAATGGCCCCTCGAAATCACCAAACTAATCATAAAAAGGACAATAATAGTGGAAAAGTTCCTCATATTAAAAAGTTGAAAATCAGCTATCCAAATCGAACGCACAATGCAGCTAGCGAGCTGAAAACGATGTCGAGTAGTGTCAGCTACTTCGAGAAATTGCAGCAAAGAACCAAGCAAAGTTTGTTGAAAATTCGGGAAAAGTATCGACCAAGTTCTTCTAGTCGATTGGCTCAGAATCACGACAGCGAAGAATTGGAAAAGTCCTGTAAGAGCAGCAAGCGTAAGAAGGACGCAGCGGACGATGGAAAAGTGATCTATAAGAGCTACAAGTCCGAAATTGATTTGACGAAAAACTTACATTATCTAGATGCCTACTTGCAGGAAAATTTCGACGATTTGAGGAATTATCGGAAATCGTCTAATTCGGTGGGACGCAGTTCGAGAAGACGTGCGACGACAGCTGCCTCTTCGGCGTCCATCCACCAAAGGAAGCACAATCACCATCTTCTTGTGAATCAAGCGGCCATGGATGAGTACAACATGAAATCCTCGGAGTCTAGACCAAAGCCAAGTTCCCACTATCACAAGCGAAGCAAGTCCTGTTCAAAGGCTGTTAGCTGCACAGGACCTAAGCTAGAGCGACTCAACAATGAGACCTCCAACAATGCCACCAATAAGAGCATTACAACATCGAGTTCGATAAGCAGCAGTGACTACGCCTCTGTGTTCAGTGGACCATCAGCACCGAAACTTGCCGAATCAAAATCCTCCACAAAACCCCTACACGACGGATCAAAAATTTCCGAATATTTCTACAACAATTTCGCATATCAAACTCCAACGAATTTGAGCGGTGGCAATCTTTTTAACAATCTATCGTCATGTGGTCCGTCGTCATCGAACATAACCGATATTACGACAACCGAAGACGAAGACGATGCAATCAATAGTAAGTACAATAGTTTATACCAACGTGGGCACAATTTTAAAGCATTTTACAATTGCGAAAATTCCGACGAAGAATCACACAATGTGCCGTTCCTTAAGTCGTCGTTCACCAACGATATGGAATGGGTTCATCAACAAGACGATCGGAACTTTCTGATCTACGACGGCAGTCAAAGCGAACAAAGCAAGAAGCTGGAGTACGAAAACTACTTGGAACATTATCGTAACAATAAGAAATCAACAATAATCGAATATTCGGAGAATGTGCCGCACTACTTCATCAACGAATACAGCCAACAACACACTACAATGCCAGCTATATCGAACGAACCAATCGTTAGTCCCGATGATTTGTACGACCTAAATATGACAGGATTGCGAAATAATCGAATTAGCGAAGCACCATCTTGTCAACAACTGTTTCACCAACAAGGAACACGACAAGTATTGCCACAATCGGCCTCTCTACTTACGGCACAGCCTCAATTACCTCCAGCCGCTGCACTTCTAAAAGACAAATCCTTTATTTCAACCACAATACCACCAACAACATCCTCCCAACCGCCTCCACCTCCTTCACCACCAACTAAACACTTCAATCGACGTGGCGAAAACATCATTGAAAACTTACGGAAATTGTATCAGCCCCATCAACACGGTGGGGTTGGTGGTGGTGCTGGTGGTGCTAGTTCGCATAAAATCGCACTGAAGAAAAGCAGTGGCAGTAGTGATGGCGGTATAGGTACATCCGACGATAATGAGGCTGCTCTTGCTGGCGTTATCGAAATCGCTACACCAACATCAATAACAACAACGAAACCAAAACGAACATATCAACATACTCGACATCATAATAGCCACCATCGTGTCGCTCCAAACTACCATCAGCATCATCATCAGCAGCAGCATCAGCCCGCAGAGCATTTCAAAGAAAAGGCAACATATCAACAACAACACTATCAAATCTCATCGTATCCTCCGGTATCCTTACCCAGCGATAAGGAAACGTTTATCGTTGAGTACGAATGCTAACTAAATTTTTTCCTTATGATAAAATACAATGGATTTTTTTTTATTTATCACAAAAAAATAAAATAGATGGTGCACAGTTGAATTTGAGACAATAAGAAACAAAACAATTTTTACGCGGATCCATTAGGTGGGATCAAAAATAAAATCGATATCTTAAGAATACTATAATTAAACAGAAAAAAAAACCCAGAATTTAATTCATAAAATTTTAAATAAAATATGAAAATAATGTTAGAAAAAAAAATCAAACAGAATTATTAAAGTAAAATTCCTATTGTAAAATGTATAAAATTTATTATTATTCGTAAAAGATTTAAGATAGTACCTAAAATGCCGAATATAGTTGAAATTTTGAATGTAAGAGATTTAATATTAAAGTTATACTATAGAAAACGAAACGAGATCAAAATAGTTGAAACGATATAGGAACGGTGGAGAATATTAAAAGAAAAAAAAAATCAAATTTGAGCTTCCAAACTGGCTTTAGTTCTGAGTTGAAATATCATTTTGGATTAGTTGATTATATTGCAAAAATAAGTGGGAGTTGTTTCGATCAATAAGTTAAAGATTTTTATCTTATATCTCGTCGTGGACATTAGTATTTAATATTTCGCAATAACACCTTTTATGCACAATTTTATTGCAACAAACTGAACAGTACTTTAATGAACATGGTTCTGAAAAAAATTTCATATATTAAGAATTCAGGAAATTAGGTTTATATTCAGAACTTTGAACCATAACCCTACATGCACTTATCAAGCCTTTACAATCGTCTGAACTGCTATTGCTTGATTATCTTGACTCTATCTTCTACAATATCAACTAAATTGGCAATTTACTTATTTTCAATTAGGCACCAATCGCCAATAGTTGACTACCAGAAGCCATGATTTGACTATTTGACTATTAATGGCGAAGTATAATAGATATATCATTCAATCATATCATTTTACTTAAAAACACAATAGATCGGCAACTCAAGCAATAACAGAAAACAGATATTGCGTACAGTATAATTTTTTTAACTGGCATTTAATTTTATTAATTCGATTTTATAATCTCTAGTACGTTTCGGTAATGATGTCATAATGCCCAATCCAAACTGAACACTTAGCCGAAACCTGCATGGTTAGGACTTAGATTCTATCTTCGTGATAGGCTTGGTCATGAAGGAACTAAATGAGCATTAATGAAAAATGAACAAGTGTGTATAATACCATGCTTATATACAAATCATAATATCGACAATATAACCAGTGTATCACCCAATTATGTGCATATAGTACGTCAACGAGCTGATATGAACGTAATATCCAACATCTTTCCTTGTATATAAATTCGATAATTTTAGCTGATAAAGCCTTCTTTTAACTGCCATCAGCGCCATCTGTTACTAGAATCAACTGAAATTTGAATGAATGACAGTATACTCTTCCTTCAATTCAAACTTTTTTAAGCTTGTTTTACTTTTTGTGTGTGATGTGTTTCTCCACTTTGTACATATCTTTATTAGCAATGAAAGTATGCTTTTCGCCGGAACATCATAGGCACGAATAGTTAGCTAACAGTCGAAACACCGATTGATAGACACTTGCAATTTTGTCTTTGCTAAATGTCAAAGTATATCATGTATGGGCTGTATAACATGCTCTCTTGTATCGCATATCATGATTTTAATAAAGTAGTTTGTATACAAGCAGTATATCCATGATACAAGATAGTAAAATATTGGTTAACAATTTGTATCTTGAACCAAATTTCCCTCATCGGTACCAGATTGTAGAATTCTACTGTCAAGAAATTTGAAATTGTATTTTTTCTCATCCTGGCTCAGTATTTTAAGTTTAAATCTTCGTAGCGACTCTTTTATTTTATCTTGTTTGTAATAAAAACCATTTCTTAATTAATAATAATAATAACCAATGGCGCAACAGCCTAAATTGGGCCTAGTCCTTGGAGTAATGCTAGAGTTACTTCATTACGAGACCAACGGAACACTAGGTGGTGAAGTGGTCAGCAACACGTTCGTCCGTGATTATTACCCCGATTTTATCTCAGGTACTCATTAACAACTGAGTGGACTGGTAGTCCGGCACCCAATCCCATTCTCGAAAACTACTTGTCGCCAAGCAGATTCGAACCTAGTACCAGGTGCACCGAAGGCAAGTAAGTGCTCTAGCCACTAAGCCACCCAGACTACCCAAACTACTATGAGCATAGCGCGATTATTATACCCCTTTAATAGGACAAACAAGGTTCTATCACTTCATAAAATTTTCAAACGCAACTGAATTATGGGATTACTTAAAAAATACTTCATTCATGAGTTTGCAATTTTCAAACTAGGCAGGCGCCATTTCATATAGCCATTTCTGTTAAATGTGTATGGAAAATTTTCCTATTTTGCTATTTTAAAAACGGTCTATGCTACAAACTTGAAACTTGATACATACATATATATTTATTTTAAATATTATAATGTTTACGAAGGTTGATGAATACATATCCAATCATAACTCAGCAACGGCTTGTGCTAAAAACTTGAAACTCGATGCTAACACATCCGAGTAAGTGGCTAAGCTGCTATACTACTTTAAAAAAAAATGTAATCTGGCAGCAGCCTGGTTATAAGTTTATTATTCTTTGGATCAAAGTTCGGAAAAAAGGTAAACCCAAATACTGATACTAGTACAAAAAACTACCGGCAGTATATCATCCTGCTTACTCGTGAATTTGTAATCAAGTTGTATCCAAACTGTTTGCATATTTCTTTCTCATCACTTCTTCATAATTTTTATCACTAGTATTACAACTTCAAGATTTTCTTAGTTCAGCTTTCAATAAATTCTCAAGAGAATTCTTCCGCTTTTTTTTGTTGTTGATACAATGTGGTGTAATTTTTGAAACGATTTATTAATAAATCCACATAAAACGAATTCTGGATGTGCTTAAATTTCATCCTAAACAATTTTCGTTCCTTTGATACGATCTTTGTGTATATGGAATGTGTTTGAATAAATGCATATTTTTTTCGTATAGACGGAAAATGCTATTGAAACCTGTGGGAAATCTTCGCAAAATGTTTCACTATATAAAAGAAAATTGTAGAATATTGAAAAGATATGAGAATATTTTTGCATGCTATTCCACTTTTGCGGTATCTCACAAGGGATATAATGCAAATGTGTGCTACAGAAAGTAAAAGATGATTGGAGTGAATATGATAGAATCGTGAAATAATGAGATGTTTCTTCGGCGGGATTGAGAATTACCTGCAATCAGAGGCAGGTCTGATACAAAGACCTGGGCTCTTCATTGCAATTTTCTAGGAAAATGTTAATCAATATAGAAGGCAGTGAACAGCCTGATTGAAAATCTTAGACTAGAAATCCAAAAAATTCAAGAATGAATCGTGGTCAAAAATGTTCCATCGAGTTTATAAAAAGAGCTAGGGGTTTATTATCAGTGTTTGCGCTGTCTGTAAGTCGCAGAATTCCTGACTGAAGAACATGCTACTACGACCATATGAATTATGGGTGTATCAAATTACAAAAGTCTCGAAATGTTTGGGTTATTGCCTGCAGATTTACTGTTGCTGTGTTGTGTTGTGTTTGATCTTGAGCATTTTGGCCACCATGGCCCATTTTACTCGAATCCCAGTCTCTACCCGAACTTTTTCGTCCTCCTCACGAATTTCAAAACCTCAGGTAGCTAAGGAGTTCCTCCATCCTCATAACATCGACGCCGTATACATGCATTCTCCCAAGAGAGTAAACTGGACACTCGAGAAAAAAATGTTTCGTCGTGTCGTAACTCTCGTCATAAGCACTACATATGGGGTCGTCAATGATTCTCAATCTGACCATGTGTAGGCCACACGAGTTGTGCCCTGTCAGGACACCAACCATACTACTAAATACATTCTTTCTTGCGCAATTTGAGAAGAAAAGATCCACTTGATCCCACAACAAGGTCATTGGTCTGCCGCATTCCCGCCATCTTTCAATGTGTGATTTACTCACCCAATCAGAAATGGCAGCCCAAACAGAGGCAACAGGCACACCGAAGACTAGATTCACTATAGGTAGGATGATTTTTTGATGGAAAATCCATCTCCCTTCTTAAGTGGGAAGTCTAAGTTGGAAGTTAACATGAATGGATCACGAAGTTTATGATCGAAAAATTTTCATCTCGAAACCTGATCTTTTCCATTAAAGATCTACAGAACTAGTGTTTTACGAGTTCTTAGTCTACTTTTCAATCGGCAGTTCTAAAAGAACATTTGGAACTCTCATAAACTCCTCATCCTCATGAAAAAGAATTAAGCACTCGATCAATCAGTTCTGTTGCATAAAAATGTCAAGACATAAAATTTAAAAAAAATGTCAAGACGTTTCTTTAAAAATGTCAAGACTTTAAAAATGCCAAGACGTTTCTGCTACTAGAATACAAATGATTAACACCCACTTGTCTTTAAGACAACCTCCATACAAATATCCATAAAATAAAAGTAACATTTAATAAACAAAAGAATAATTAAGCCAAATTATACGGAGATTTGAAAAGTAAATTATTGTAATTTTTTTTAAGAGTATCAGAAACATATTCTTATATTTATTCCCAATAGTGCAATTTAATTCTTCGATCATGAATTAGATAGAGACTGGGACTGCAGAATATAGTAATAATCAATTGCGCAATAGCCCAAATCAGGCCTAGGCCTTGAAGTACTGCTAGAGTTACTTCATTACTAGACCAAGTGGTCAGCTACACGCTCGTCCGTGATTATTACCCCGATTTTAGCTCAGGTACTCATTTACCGTGTGTACATTATGTGGTAATCCGGCAACAAATCCCATTCTCGAAAATTACTTGTTGGCAAGCGAACCTGGTACCAGGTGCACCGAAGGCAAGTGCTCTAGCCAATTAGCCACCCAGACTACTGCGGATAATAGAAAGTATTAAAATTGGTCAAAAATTATTTTTATAAAACATGACATTTCTGCTACGATATATCTTTAATTATTTTCGACAGTATACAATAACTTTCTTTACAACAGAATGATTATAAGATCGTAGTATCTATCATTGAACATTTATTTTGTCTATTGTCCGATCTGAATTTTTACCAGGCAAAATCAGAATGAAGAAATTAGTTATAGATTTAAAATGTACAGTGTCTTAAGCTTTTTGAATTGTTCTATGTAAATAGCTAAGGTTTATTCAATGAGAACATAACAATTTTGTGTTTAAGTAAAACAAAGAATAATTAAGATAATTTACAAACATTGCTGGTTAGTGAATTTCACCATGATAAAAATGTAAGCTTTGACAGAAGTTTTCATATTGATAGACCAGCAAAACAGTTTAAGGGTATTACAATGCAAAATTGTTATTTATACCTATTGAAAAGCCTTTTATAGTTAAGTGTATTTAAATAGAGTCAAAAACGGTTTATCACTTTCAAAATTATTTTAGAATAAACATCCGGCAAACAATTTAGTCTTAATTTAAAAAAAAAACAGTTCAGTCAAAAACGTTATTAACGATTTTCAAATATTTTGTGTAGCTTAATTAATAGGTCCTCGGATTAAGTCCATTTTTTATGTTTTCTTTCTACTATTGTAAATTTTACGACTTTATCTAAACCGGTCAAGTGGAAGTATTTTAACACTCACAACGGATGAAATTATTTTAAATTAATGTACATTGAATTAACTAATCCAAAATCAACTATTTTCAACTCAGAAAAGCTATTCTATTTAATATTAAAATTTAACCAAAAGAAAAATTCTTCTTAAAATGTAAATAAATCAATAAATAAAACAATTAAAAAAAGGAAATATCCATAATAAAAATTTCAAATTCTATCGAATGTTAACTCTTTCAAATTCTTTAAGAAATCACTCCGAAAATAAAACCAACATATTGAAATAAATAACAAAGAAAAAACGGACTGATAAAATGTTCACTTATCATCACACTAACGATAACGCTCTAGCTAATTTAGGTACGTTAAAAAAGAGATCGAAAAAAACAGTAGGATTCCGGAAGAAAAGGGGGCGACTAATATGAAAACAGAAGGTTCATAAGGGTATAAAGGAGACAGACAGGTTTAAAAAAAAATGGAAGGATAACACACTGAACCCCGGATATTTTCCTAAAAAATTTCTCTTCCTTCATTATTTTTTTCTTTTTTCCTTCATTTTTCCTCCTCCCATTTATGTTGTTATTGTAATCCATATTCTTTAAAAATACAACTTTTTTTCCGCCCTCTATGCTCCGACTTCGAATAAAACTTTTCCCTTATTTTCTTCCGTCGTTTTTTTTTTATTTTTATTTATTTTTTGCACCTGACTTTTCCGACACAAAAAGAAAAACTCCACGTAATCGCGTGTGAAGTCATTTAAAACAATCTCACAAGTTTTTCATCCTTCCCGCCTTCCTCACCGGTCCGACGAAAAAGCGGAAAAGTTTCAACCGAAAAAAAAAAAACAAGAAATCTGAAGGTAAATTTGATCAACAATCAAACTCTATACAAAAGGACCTTCGCTCGTAACCAAAATAATGCCCGGAAGGACGAAATATGTCCATAAGTCATGATGTTAGTGTATAGTGAGAAAATGGCGAAATTATTGCGACATATCACAAGCGGAAAGAAAAACAAAAAACGAGAGCAAACTGTACAGAGTTTGTAGGGGGATGTATGTTAAGTCAGGACTTGAATAGGTTTGAGTATGTGAACGGAACGAAAAATTAATTAAGAAGGACGAAAACGGACGTGCATTCAGCAATTTTCGTTGCTTTTTTTTCCCCCCCGTTGTTATTTTTTCCATTTCTGGCAGAATTCTTTCAAGCGAACAACCCGTTCCGTTTCCTTGCCCTCGCATCATCATTATCCTCTCCATCGAATACTTAACCGTACGTTTTTGGTATATATAGTTGACGATGCGCGCACTCTATTCCTCACTTTCGGCACTAGAACTGAAACCAGCATATTTGGCTGTTGGTAGTTGTGTGAGTGTGCCAGTTTTTGTGTTCTTACATTTTTTGTGTAATTTTTCCGTAACAATTTGTTGTTGGTTATGGCGAAGTAGTTTCTGTTTTTTTTTTTCTACCTTAAAGTTTTCAGTTTTTCATTGTTTTCCTCATCCCCAATGAGCGAGAGTGAAACAAAATGAAAAATGTACACTGGTTTTTTTGTTTTAATACCGAATGCAACAATGACATACGGACTTTGGTTTTGCTACAGTTGGTGAATTGATGAGAAGCTCTTTATTGCAATGTCTGAAAGTGAACGAAAATAATTGGATCTGGCAAGTACAAGGAAACTGAGAAAGCGAGATGAAAGTCGCTTTGGGATACCTTTCAAGGATATCAAATTGAACATATAAATTATGGTGTGGAGTTCAGAATTTCGGTACTGTTGTGATAAAGTGAGATATGGAGGAGTTTACAACCCTTGGTAGTGTATTTGACAGACTGCAGTAGCTTAACCATTTTTTTGCAGAAAATTTTCGCTTAGTTTACTTGCAGAGATTAGTTGGATGTCGGTTCGCTTTACGTTTTTAGCGCACTGCAGTCCGAAAATTCAAGGTCTACAGAAGTGTCCTAAAATCCGAAAGCGAATGATCGCCTTGCACCCTACCCAATGAGAAAACCGTACAAAATAATGTTCAGAAGAATCACTTTTCTCTTATCGCTTGTTCTTACCATACATACCCCACCAGAATATCGTGGAAATCTCTCGACTCTTCTTACATGCAGAAGAACTTCCGGCAAATTTCACACACACACCACGGAATTCATCCCTCCCGCCTTCATCGAATATTCGGGAAAGCTTTCGACTAAAGAAATGCAGTATAAAAGATCGACGGAGCATATTACACAGTATTATACTACGTGATAGCGAGACGATGAAACGACAGTAGTTTGTACTACGTACAGCGAGACGACACATATCAAGGAGCTCTACCCGGAAATACTGATTTTGATTGGTAGCGGCGATCGATTTAGTAATCAAGTAAATAGTTCATCAAATCTGGCTATGCTGTCAGGAGTGCAATTATTGAATGCGAATAATAAACCTTATTATTTCGATCGATTTTAAACGAATTGTGTTTTACTTGAAATCCCGGCAAACCCCTAGCTAACAACAATTTTTTTTTTAATATAACTAACATCACAGTTTGTAATGGCTTTGCATAATCAAATACTGATTTTGGCAGTGCATTCCCAATTGTCCAACATCTAAATGATTCAGTATTCAGAAATAAACTTGTATTTTCAGTCAAAACAAAGATTTTAATAGAAGAAAAATTTAAAAGAATTTACTTCCTGATATACGTATTTTAAAAAGCCTGAGCAAAAGATGGGTGAGAGTCCACCACATCATGATGTGAGCTAGATGTTTCCCTGGACACAATTCGATAAAATTTATGAAATTACTTCTTATCATATCACTTGGCAATTCCAAATTTCTTAGTTACTTCGCGGCTGTGCTACACGTTGGCTACCGTGAGCTTTGCAGAAGCTTTACAGGTTGCTTGTATCTGCTGTCAATCAATATATCGCTTGATCGCAATATCGCAGTAGAACTGATCCTTGCGTATGACCTGATCTGTGCAAAATTTTAAAAACAATCACAGGTTAGATGCGTGATCTCTATTGGATCGATGTGTGTAGAACATACGATAAATGTGTAGAGCTTTCTACGCTATTCCAATCGAAGATAGAAAAGTTGTAATTCTCACTGAAACTAAGCCGATCTTGATAGTTTAGATTATTCATTTTTAGCTTAAGGACTTGTTCTTTAAAGAAGGAAACAAGAGGCGTTAAATAGCGCGATCTCAGTTACAACTTTACATCACCCCAAAGTTAAAATACACGGTCTGGAAATTTCCGACTCAACAGTTTAATTGTTGGACGTGTTCTGTGCACCATCTTGTTGAATTCGCATGTCTTCCAAGTCAAAATCTTCAATTTCATCCCAGAACAAATCACGCATTTTGCTTTGATATTGATAGTACTCACTTGTGACTGTTTTGATCGTCCTTGATCGTCTTCGAAGATGAAAGGACGAATGACTCCTTCTGCCCTCAATGCACACAAACAGTCCCTTTTTGTGCCTTTCTTAAATCGCGTGTAAATTTTCCTTTTCCCAGATGCATCAAATTTGTTTGTTCCCAGGAACGTGAAAATGCGCTACATCACTGAAGAATCTAAATGCAAAATTCGACAAAGAGCACCATATGATAGGCCTAATTGCTGAGCACGCCGTTAAATCGACACATTTGGGTTCTCGGCCACAGTTACTACAGAATTGCTATGTCTGTAGTACCTACAATTGAAAAATTTCTGTATGTTGAGTGCTCATAAATCGGTCCATTTTCGTAAATGGTCAACTCTTAACTGACCATCTGTTACTTTATATAACCATGAATTTGTCCTGAATGGAAGTTGCAGGGCTGTAAAATTCTAAAACTCGAAATGGATAACCCAGTACTATCTTTTGTTACCAGCAAAATCGAAAAAGCTGTCTTCATCGCTTTTCCCTGTTGATTTAAACAAAAATGAACAAATATACAAGACATACAAACACGAATTCCATAGAGATCCAAACTTTTCCCTGTAAAACATCCTTCCATCATTTACAATTCTCGTATGAACCATAAACTCTGGAATTCGAAATATTCCTGAAACAATACAACTCCAGAAATCCAATTAAAAACTTATCATATCATGTTTGTGGTTACATCAGTGGCCAAGAAACTGCATGCATGCCAAAATTCAGACAATTCGTCCGCAAAATAATTGAATATTTCCTCGGCATTCTGCGAGGGAAGTTCAAATTACACAAGGAAATACAAGTCTCTTCGTTCGCCTTTCACATCACCAATCGACCCCCCCCCCCCCTCCCCACATATGTAGAGTGGCGAGAGAACTTCGAGAATTCCAGGACTTTGTAAGTCGAGTCCTTCGCAAGGACGTCTGTCCAGTTCGTAATTGTAACTAAAACGTTTTCCATTTTCTTAGGCTTTCATAGTCGCCTACACACATAAATGCAATGTTTTCCACATAATTTCGCCGACATGAGACATTGTCCTTATCCTGACACACAAACCATATATTCCGTTCTGCTTCGAACTGACAAGTGTGTCTATGCTGTCCTCGTGGTTTTCTTACTATCGAAGGAGACCTACATCCTGTTTTGTGTCGAGTGTGTAGAACATTTTACTGTACATGCAATTATTAAAGCAACATTAACACAACTGCGAAAAAACTGCAATAAATCATCGTGAACATTGTAAATTTGTTTGCTTACTGCGGTATGAATTTTTTTTCCCGTACAATATGTGTAAAGGATTGTGTAAATAGAAAGCGATCCTTGGCGGTAATTAATTGGCTGTTTGTTCCAGTTAATTGGCATTATTTATGGTTCAGTTATTTATTTGTTGGCTTGGATATCGCCAAGAGAATGTCTTAAAGCATTTCCTTAATGTAATCGCTAGAAAACTTATAGAAATTATAAAAAAGTTATGCGGTTAAGGAATTTAATCGTTTCGATTTATGTCCGGCCAAATTATTATCACGATTCGGGTGGCTCCATGTTGGATGCTAAAATTTACTTACCCTTTAAGCTGCGTCCTCAATTCTTTACAAAATCTACAATCTACGCCTCAATAAATAAATTAGAGACCTGACGCACATTTCCTCCATGTTTCAACAGAAATAGAAAAGTTCCAACCGTTCGTATAAGGCCTTATCGAAGATATTCTTTCTACGGAAGTTTGGAAGTACGGAAGCAAAAAAATATATACCTATATAACAATATTCACATTTATTTTTCGGTAACTTATTATTTTTTGTTTGAAAAATGTAAATTGATTTTATTTGCACACTCACGGATTATAACTTACTTCCATACGGCCTTATAGAGGTTGTTACCGAAGCTATTGATTCTGAAAGTACAACCTCCGCTTGCAAGTCTTACGGAAACCTTATCGAAGTTGAAAGTTTACAACCTGCGCTCACCAGTCTTATCGAAGCTATAGCCTCTGGAAAATTAAAATGCGAAGTTTGTTTGCTAGTTGGAATATACGTTCAAGAGTTTGAGCACTACGTTGGGCGCTAGACGTTACTTACTCGGTCATCGGTGTAATAAACATCCATACTCATAGCCAAGTTTGTTCGAGCCCAACTATGAATTAGACTCAAAAAATCAAGATCGATTTACTTCGAGCCCTACGTTGGGCATCAAATAATGAATTAGAGGGTCAAAAATTAACTTTCAGCTTAAAGGTTTTTACGTTTTTACGGTTTTCTTTATGTTTCAATGCGCTGGTTCATTGAAGTTTTACTTATTTATATGAAAATATAATTCCGTATGGAAAATGTACAATACCTTAATAGAAATACTACTTTATTATATTATGATATAAACGAATCTTTTATATGTAGGTATTTAACATACGTGCATCTAACCGATATTTTCATAAACTATATTTAATAGATTTGTACCAAATTTCCCCTTTACGGGGGTGCTGACTAGGTGGGTCCTACTGTTAGGGTGTCTGACAATTGTGTTTATGTTTGTCATTGTACAAACTACCCCGTGGCGAATTTTCAGCCTTCTTAGAACTCTTTCATGACACTAGTTTTGATTGTTGCGCGCATAGTAACAGAAATCGCGCGTACCCGACTTTTAACCTTTGCGGGGGTGGGTCCCACTCTTGGGGTGTTTCTCCATTATTTTTCAGTTTTTCATTGTAAAAACTAAGCTTTGGTAAATTTTTAGCTTTCTTAAGATTCTGGCATGATTATTGTGTGCATATGTAGTAACAGAAATCGCACGTACCCGATTTAACACATTTGCGGGGGGGGGGGGGGGCTGACTGGGTGGGTCCCACTCTTGGGGTGTCTGACCATTTTTTTGCAGTTGTTCATTGTAAAAACTACGTCTTGGCAAATTTTCAGCTTTCTTAAGACTCTTGCATGATTATTGCGCGCATAGTAACAGAGATCGCACGTACTCGATTTATCCCCTTTGCGGGGGGGCTGGCTGGGTGGGTCCCACTGTTGGGGTATCTGACCATTGTTTTTCAGTTTTTCATTGTAAGAACTAAGTCTTGGCAAATTTTCAGCTTTCTCAAAACAGTTAAATTTTTCGATTTTTTTGACATCTTTGACAGGTCACTAAAGCCAGGTGTCCCGACGTCAGATCTGCTGACTCTAGTATATTCATTTACACCCTAAATGTAACCAAATACTAAAATATTAGCTTTCTTTAAACTGTTGCGATTTTTTGTCGCGAGCTCTTCGACTAATGTAAGCTGCGTCCTCCACCGCTAAGCTGCGTCCTCCACAGCTAATTCGACACCTCTAGGTCAGATAGGTTCAATAGTTTGAGCCCTACGTTGGGCGCCAGATTTCACTTCCTCGGTGGATAGTGTAATAATTAATTCGAAAGCAGAGAACTACCTTTCAAATTAAATTGAAAGATTTTTGCGATTAGTATCATGATTCGAGCCCCATGTTGGACTCTAAAATTTACTAACCCGTTGTAAGCTGCGTCCTCCACCTGTAAGCTGCATCATCCACCTTTTACAAAATCTGGAATCTTCGCCTCAATAATTAAATTAAGGAAGCGAGTTCAATTTTCATTTCGGCTCTAGTTCAGATAGGTTCAGTGGTTTGAGCCCTACGTTGGGCGCCAGATTTTACTTGGTTTGTGGACGGTGTAATAATCAATTAGAGGGTTGAACTTATAGCCGAGTGTGTTCGACCCCTACGATGAATTAGATACACAACTCAAGATCGATTAAGTTCAAGCCCTACGTTGGGCGATAAAATTGTTTTGTACGGTGGATGGTGTAATAATGAATTAAAGGATCGATTTTAAGTTTAGGCTTAAAGAGGTAAAAGTAACCACAGCGAAGTTGAATTACCTGAATCATCATTATTTAATCAAGAAGCAAGCATCTACTCTGTTTTTTTTTTTTTTTCATTTTGTCATAAAAAAACTGCAAAAATTGACTCCCAAATTTATAAAAAAATTGGTTCTTCTTCCCTCAGTTCGCTTACATGGCAGCCCTGTCTCCCAGACAGAGCTCAATTAGCTCAGAGTCCGTTTTGAAACCACAAACTCACGTTAAACCCGATTTGCCAGTGACCTGTACTGATCGCCGTGATTCTGGAGAGTTCTGCCCGGGTCTTGTCTGACTTTGCTCGGTTATAAGATAGCCACATCTTCCTAGATATTACACAGGTGGTTAGGCTCTTCCATCTGGAGTTAGCCGCTGTCTGGAAGTGAGAGAGTATGGCCCTCTTTACAACTCCTAAAGGAACGTGGACCAGTTTCGCAATAGAACCGGGAAGAGCGGAGCCCTGGCCAGTTCATCAGCCTGCTCATTTCCTGTTATGTCTCTATGCCCCGGGACCTAGAGTACAGTGACTTTGAGTCTGCCGGGAGGCGGTAGGACTGAGCTATATTATGTGTATCTGAGAATATTTTATTCCCTCAGTTAATCCAACAAACTTATATTGAACATGGAACTAAATCATCTATTGTTACATCTCTGAATTCTTGCCAAATTGTTAACTACATTTTGATTTGAATTAATTTTTTTTCGTTTAAGCGCTTGATAGGTACCTATCTGTTTGCTGCTGTGGCTATTTAAACAACGGCAAAGGACGTTTTGAAGAGGACTCATGACGAGATATCTGTAATACGTATTGGTTTATGAAAAAACACGTCTTATTTCCAAATATGGAGATTAGCTCTGCTGAAAGAAGACCTTAGCTTCCCGACAGATTAAATATTTATGGTTCTTTTCTACAGTAAATGTATTCGAACCGACACAGATAATCAATGAGTTGCTTTTAAGAAAAGGTCACGCTCTGCTCCTTACCTTTTCTGTACACTATACCACAGAGACACGCAGATTGATTAATTTAATTCTACATATCAGGGGGCACAAAGTCCAGTCCAGGGGTAGAAGTTGCTGCTCGGAATCTAATGTGACTGAAGAATATGATTGCTATTGTATCACACAGAATTAGGGAGCCTATTTTCCTATATTCCCGTCTGAATTTTTGATAAAACAAAGAATATGAATATTGTTGATCCATAACAGAACTGACTTACAATCTAAAATACACCTTGTTTTCCAATACAGCACAGAAATTTAAAACGAAATTCTTGAGATGTTTCCTATTTCAGTAAAGTAAACCGAAATTTATGCTTAAAGCTCTCAACGTGCCCTACTTTTACCCGCTTCAAAATAACCCATTTTTCTCTGGAACCTCAAATATCAATTTAAATTAATCGATTTATATCCATCCAAATCATTGTAACGAGACCTCAAAAACCATCAAAAGCCTTACGTTCAAAAATCAACATCAACAATCCAATGCCATTGGTTCGGGTACATTTTTCTCGCGGGTTCTGCAAATTAATTACAATGGCCACCATTCCATAAAGTTAGCACGAAGTTATTGTTACCAAACACCACAAAAACTTACACCATACAATAAAACATTGTCGTTCACATCATTAATTCGCAGCTATGTATAACGTGCAAAAATCTACGGTAATTATCCTGATACCTGCCTATAATTAATTACTCTCCAGTGTACAATATTTTCTTTTTTTTTTTTTGTTTTCCTCTCGACATTTTCAAGGGTTTTATATTCATCCCTATCAAACCGCAAATTCCATTTTTTTGTTCGTTATTCGTGTTTTATTAAATTAATTACCAAGGGTTAATTCAACGAATAGAAAAAAACTCGTAATAAAATCAAAAAATTCCAAAAGCGAAGCTTATAAACCTAGAAACTCTACCCTTCATTTATACGATCTGATTACGCAACAATTGACGCCAATTATTTATTTCTATACCAAAAAAAAAACAAAGATTTTTATGATAATTTATTTTATACGATAAGTGGAAAAAAGCAAAATTAATTAGACCAAATAAAACTTATTTTAATTGAGATAGAAAAAAAATCAAAACAAAACCATGTTGGTATGTGAAAATGTTGAATTGTGTTAAGTTTGTTTGTTTGTTTGAAGTGGTTGATTTCGTCGTAAGAAACACGTCGAAACAAAACAAAATATCAGTAAAATCTAATTAAAATTTTGTTTGTGACTGTATTTTTATTACCCTCCCTTCACAGATCGAACTGAATTTTGGTTCTTTTAATATTATTTGAATTTTTGCATTAAAAATCGCATCAATTTCATTTGTTTTTTTTTAGTTAGAAAACTTTCCATGATGGAATCCACTGAGTTCAATTCTTACGGATCCTCTTTATACGCATTATTTGTTAGTTATGATTATGAGACACCAATCCAATATCTCTCATCTTAAAATAATTTACAAAAAAAAAACAAGATAAATATAGCAAAAAAATACTCAAACAATTGTTTTGCGTGTGTGTTGTTGACTGCACTCCTGCACTTGAAAACAAAATCTGTTTCGGTTTCTTTAACATTAACATTGTTTTTATGGTTAACAATATATTCAATATAATTTTAATGATTTTACTTTATTTATGGAACGATCGAATTTTTAAAATTTTTTTTAATGAATGTCCAAAATATTTGTTGCTTTACTTGAAATGAAAATTAAATAAAAGTTTCAAAAACGAAGCGAATAAGAAAGAAAATATATAAAAAAAATTTATAAGACGAAATGCGAATGTTTGTTTAATTTTTTTTTAATATTGTGTTAATTACTTTTAAAATATATATCGATATTTTAGTTGTATGTTTCCCGAATTGAACGCAAGATGGCTGTAATGTCGTTAATATTTTTATTTTATTTATTTATATTTTTCATTATATATATTTAATAATAACATAAACAAAGCTCGATTCTTAATATTTTATTTTAATTAGGTACGCAAGAAACTCTTTGCATTTCATGCTGCAAAGTTTGTCATTGAATTGTTCATTTAGTTATTTATCATCCCAAAAAAAAAAAAATTTTTTATAAAAATATATTTTAAAGTTGTTACAATACAATACTAAAAAGTTGATATAAAAAAAAACAAAAACAAATCTTTTTTAATAACTAGCATTTTTAATAACTAGGCTGTGGTATATATTTTTTAATATTATTATCGTCAATGTTTCGCTTCAATATTATTGTGGAATAATTATTCATCGATATTTATATGAAATGTTAAATATTTTTTCAGTTTGGAACAGATAAGTGATATTATAAAGTTTAGAGCACCAATTACATTTTTTTCCCATTTAGTTGAACATTTTCTTTTAATTTCTATGAAAAATATATTTAACAATATACACAACATGAAAATATATTACAACAAGTTTGATGATTGGTGGAAGATTTTAAAGTAAAACCAAAAAAATTTGAAAGAACTTTTGCCCGAAAATAGCTTGAATTCTTTAAGGTCTTCCTCTGGTCAGTACTGATTCGCTACATTTCAGTACGTTACCCGTTTTCAATGTGAAAACAAAGCAAGCGCAACCAAATGAATTTTTTCTCTACTTTATTTTGTATAAAGTTTACTTTGAAATATTTAGTTGTTTATTCTTTTGGTCATTATTCTCATCACAATCATTATATTGAATTGCCTGAATTTTTGACTAATATTCTAATAAGCACTTATTAATTAATTTTAATATTATTGTTTTCTTTACTGGTTTTTGTTGACAATGAAATAATTTTGAATATATTGTCCGATAAATATAACACCTCCACCATAAATTTTATAATTGTTCGAATTCTGCACCATACTATGATTCAAATATTTTTACCAAAAAGCACAAAGTTTGAATTGATCTTGTTTTTAAACCAAATTTTAGTGAAATGTTTTTTTTTTCAAATTCTTAATATTATTTTTCATTTAATTATTTTAAATAAACTGAAAATAACGAAAATATATCGTATTTTGACAGCATTTTATTAATTTCCGAATGATGAAAATTAAATATAGAATTTTCTTAGCGAATATTATTTTTGTGTAAATTTAATCTGAAAGTATGAACTTAAGATTTGCGATTACGACTAATTTAGTGCTTGAAATAATTCTATCAAATTTTTTTTTTTGTATATTAAAATATGGTTGTGGGCAAAGACATACACTCATGTGCACTTTGTTTTGACTTTTTTGATAAAAATCGATAAAATTTTGATTAAATAAAAATAGAAACAACAAACGAATATTCAAGAAAGGTATATTATTAAAATTATGGCGGGATTGATGTTAAATGAAAGAACTTACTGCAATTCAAAGTAATATTTAAGGTTTTTCTTTTACATTTGAGATATTTTTTGGATAGCTTTACTTTACTTGTAATTAATATTCTTAGCTTTCCAGCTTAATTTTAGCACTTGAAGACAAAAAGTATTTGAATAGTAGAAATTAATATACAATATCATTGAGGTTCGTTCGGAAGAGTTTATTGTGAAAAAGTTAGAAGTTTGCCAAAAAACCGATTGAACAGTTTTTGTATTTCTATCTGAATGGAGTTTTTAAAAATTTTTAAATATAGTATATTCTAGTAATACAGGAGATGAATTCAAAAATAAGAATATTTGACAGGTCCTTAAAAGTAAAATTAAATCCTTTTGGAATATACCTACTCACTATGTTACAATCATGTAACTTCACAAAATCCGATGGTTTTATTAGGGTGATAATTGTGGAAATAATGTCCGAAAAATATTACACTCTTCAGTTGTACCTGTTCAGAGATGATGCTACATAATTAAAGACTGTTAAGCATTTTTTGGCCTATCAAAGATAGAATTTGCATAGTTTCCACCTTCTTGAATAAGACCTTTAAGTATTTCACCAAAAGATTCCAGTCCAATCATCGCGAGGAAGGTTCTACGATTAGTCCAGATAGAAGAGTAATGTATTTACGGGTTGGGATTCGTTTGGTTGCCTCTATCGTTGAAGCGTTAAATGTGCCTATTGTGACGTCACCCTGGATTACCTATTATGTATTATAGGTATGTATATAGCTCTCCGATCCCTGCGTTTTCAATGCAGCTTTCATTTCTTCAAGAGGAATAATCAGAAATTTGAATGGCTTTAGCCCTGATAGACGTGACGAAGTTATTTGTGAGTAATTCCCATATATTCAAGGAGTCTGTGATCTGGGTTCTTCGCAGCGTCATCGTAAACTCGCCATATTTTGCTCTCAGAAAGACCAATTTTATGGAGCTCCTTCCTCATGTAACAAAAAGGTTCGGCTCTGATATGCGCTTAATTTCAGATCTTCTCTGAACACTTCGGTGTAATAGCTTTTAGTGCCTGTTATCCAGTGTTCAGTCTGAGTGAATGGCACTTTGCTTTTTTTGCCACATTAGCATGTTCATTTTGACTATGCTTAACGGAACTATCCAGAATGCATTTGGTCCCATGACGCACTAGCTTTTGAACCTTTTCTAGCCATTGAGTTAGCCATTTTGTTACCTTCGTAGCCGCTGATTCTGGCTACTTCGAAAATTTCATCCAAATGAGCAATCCAAATGAGTTTTTCGTCAATGTATGACTCGCGGAAATATCACCTCGTTAAAATAATCTGGAGATTTTTCAAAAAGAGTAGGTCTAGATAACTTTCACCTCCTTTTCACGAACACAACAATTGGGTTTCTCATTGGCCCATTTTAGTATACTTTGGACTACCTCTATCACTGATTTTTCAAATGAACCTCTAACAGGGATGGCAAGCTCGTCCAGCAAAATGCAGTACCGTGATTCTAGATAGTGTTAGATCCTAATGAAAGACGTCGTCTACTATGGGTGATAGTATCCCGCCCAAGGCAGAGTCTTCCGCTGCTATGATTGTAACTGTTGAATCAGCCTTGATCCAACTGCTGGTTTCTGAATCAATGGCATGAATATATGCACCAGAGTATATACTTCCTTAGGGAGTGTTGTCAAAAACCAGTTCGATATCTATGCAAACCACAGCTAACTCATTGTCGGGTATCGATTTCTCGATTTTAGTGACCAGGTTTTGTAGGGTGTCGGCTGTAGAATTCCATGGCTGATATTGTTATTGATTGAATCTACATGCATTTGTAATTTCAGAATCCATCTCTGACATGCTTATTGCCTTTTCCATAATTTTCAAGAGAAACGACGTTAAGTTCATAGGACCTTACGACTTGTGACTGCTGGTCTTTTATCATTCAATTCCCTGAATACCCTAGTATTTACGTTCTGTTGGTAGGATATATCAGCTCCTTAAGTAGAACGAAGCAGGTGCATTGTCGTCCTCCACTAAAACAAAATGCTTCAATAGTTAGTCCATATCAATTACATGCTTCTTCAGGTGTAAGGGTCACAGCCAACCCAACTTCAATAGAAGTACGCAATTGAACGACGGATCAAAAGCCATTAGTCGTTCAAAGAAGTGTCCAAAACGAAACAGTCTAGGCTTTAACACTCCAAGGCTCCATAGTACCTGGACAGTTCACCCATTGCTTAGGTACATAAACATGAGATTGTATTGAAAAGTAGCCAAAGACATTACTGGCTATTTTGTAGCCACCTAGGTCCAGTAAGGATACCCTGCTCCTAAGCTTCAATCAACTCAGTGAGGAGTAAATATCCTCCAGTTCCAAGTACACGCTAAAAAGACATAAACAAGGCTGCTTGCAACTAGGGCAATGAATAAGCTAACTAACTCACTTTTAGTAAGAAATTTTAAAACTACTTTAAGCTGGTCCGAATGCTCATGAAACTTACACCTTGATTACGTCCTGAACCATAAGCTTTCTTCATGCAAGCTAAGCATAAACGATGCAAGAATACTTCACTTTCCTTGAGCCTGTTGGTATTCTTGGCTAGGTCCAGGTCTAGGTTGTTGAAATGTCAGACTTACGGTATAACTTAATAAAATGCTCAGCCTTCGGTATTTACTTGGTTCGTTTGGCCACGACATGGAGCATATTCTTCATCACTCGAGAAATTAAATCATGGAAGTCGTTATATCCTCTTTCAAGCGAAAATAGTACACAGGCACCAATAACTAGGTGGATTGTATCACCACTCCTGACCTAAATACGCCCTTCATCCCAAATAAGGGAGCTCTACTAACTACACCTTACCGGCACTAGGTTAATTTCTTGTTTTTCAACTGGGCTTCTTATAGCCGCTGAAAAAAGTTTAAGTAAATTACAAGAAATCCTAAAAAATGCAATATCCAGCTAATACTTTTCTACAATTCGAGCTCCAGAATTTCAGAAATGGTTTCTGTTTTAATTCTGTTCACGAACACAACTTTTGCCTCCTAAAGTTTATAAAGTCACTGCGACTTCAGGTGCTTATAACTGAGTTAAAAGTCAATTTGTCTGGCTTCTTATATAATGTATTTGTTACAGTCAATGGACCAAACTACCCAATACCTCAATTTCGTAGAAACATACATCTATCTAAAGAAAGTATCTGTAGAAGATACTGTGTATCTAGTTTGCCCCAAGGGAATCGATTAAAGTTACGACGAAGTCGAGTCCAATTAGAAGAATCGTAAAGTGTCCTAGACGTTCAGGTAATGCTGGTGTATAATTGATGCTGAGTTGAAATATGGATGTTATAAATTCGGGGTTAAGTAGAGATATACCTTGTGTCTTCCGGCGAGATGCCATGCCGAGAAATATAGCAACATTAACTAGCCGGACTGATGCTGTACAAAATAAGATATTGACCTTAATTCTATAGTAGAACTAAGCTCCTTCGACGTTGATATGCGAAATATTTGTTCGTGTTTTGATTTAGAAATAGCATCAAGCTTCCATAACATGATGTCTACCCTTTTCAATATCGTTTTCGGTTTCATTGTGAAAAAATAGATAGATGAATTGGAGATGGATTTCGAAAAATAAACTTTTTGAGCTAGGTATATTCAGCTGATTAGATCCGTTCTATTTTCATTTTCTAAGTGTTCGAACTACTTTGATGAGAGTCTCAAGTCTTGGAGTTCGAATAAGTCCGATCTTCTCGAACAGCTCTGCTCTATACTCAAAGTAGTACTGCGAAAATCGATGCTGCTAGTCAGATATCTTAATACTTTTTAATCACAGTAATCGTGGTTCCTTTCAGCTACTTAGCCGAATTTGCCAAGCTCTAACCAAAACTGCGATTTCAAGTAAAACATAATTCGCTTAAGTTTAATAGAAATAATAATGCTTTATTATTCGCATTCAATAATTACACTAGTAATACTATCATTATCGATAACACTACCCGATTTTACAAACAACTTACTTGACCGCTAACACCAATCCAAAATCACTTCCCAAAACTTTCGCGTAGAAACTGATCGCTGTCTCTATGTATGTAAAGTTAAAACTGTGTTTGACTTTAAACTTTGCCGTGCTTGTATACTGCATGTATGGAGTCGATGGTTTTCGCGAATATTCTGTGGTGTGTGTGGAAGGTTCGGGAGGGCAGCAGAAAGAATCTGAAGAAGAGTATTCGAGGGGTATACAAAAGTTTCAAAGTTCGATATTGGGAGGCGCGGCAATCTCATTGAAGACTGATTTCATTCAGTTGTACAAGCTCGCCAGGGTACATGTAACAATATAATCACCACTGTACAATCCATCTTGATAGTCCACAAAATTGTTTTCCATCAAGCTCATACTTATTGCAGGATATTGAGAATATACTTTTCAAACTCAGGTCCATTTGATATTTATTTGTTTAGAATTTTGTTGTACGAACAAATTTAGCACCTGCAAAAAACAACAAGAAAAACACGATTTTATTTTACTATGTTTTTAATACTAAAGTATTTTAATCGACTTGAAATTTCAATAGAAGCTGCTATCCTCAAATTTTTTCACATTTCAAAAGTACTAGACCCCCAAAACTTTATCCTGCCTTGAACCGTTAAATGCGGGAGGGCATAACCAAAAAGCTACTAATTTTTCAATCTAGGAAATGGTTTTCTCGAGTTTCAAATACACCCTTTCAAAAGATTTGAAAGAAATGGCAGTAGTGTGAAAAGAGCGTTTCTGGACAAGCGGTGGATTCGGTGGTATGGGGCTGATAAGGAGTTCTATGAGTGCTGATAATCAAGTTTGTCCTACTCACCTTACTTGACCTAACCTAGGATCAGATATTTCTTCGATCAGAATACGTACCTGACCTCAGATATCGAGTATCTTATAGCGGAGAATATAGCAAGCCTGAAGAATTATGTTTTCTAGATCATAGGTCCTGGGTGGTGTTTGGAACATGAGCTCCGTATTATAATACTAAATAATGAACGTAAACAAACACCTACCGATCGGATCTTAATATTGTACGTAATTTTATTAAAATTTAGATAATTTGTACAAAATAGAGATTGGCAAAGCAGTACCTTTTAATGAGTGAGTTAACTCCGACTCATTCACTCAGTGAACTAGTTCTAGTTCGTTTTGAAGCTGAAAGTGAATGTGATCAGGAAGTCAAAAGAAGTTAGTTAGTTCACTTACTCAAAGTGTTAATGTGATGACCTCAAAAAAAAAGGTCCACAGTTCCCCGGTGATGAGCAAGTAGTTCTCCTGTTCAGAGTGAATGTGATGACTTAAAAAAAGGTCATCACTTCCCCAGTCAAGAAGTAGTTCCTTTTCAAGTTCGAAGTGAATGTGAGGACCTAAAAAAAATGGTCCTCACTTTCCCAGGGAAGGAACTCATTCCTTTTCAAGCTGTGTCGAAAGGAACTACAGTTAGTTAGTTAGTAAGTGAGACTTCTTTTGAAACAGTTCACTCATGAACGACCCATCTGCAGAACAAAACGACAAGAACTGTAAATTTGATGTACCCACATTAACAAATCAACAAAATACTCCTGACGAAACTAACCTCACGACCCGGTCAACTCGTAAAGCTTAGTACTGTGCCATAAACAGTGAACTATAGTTCATAGTTCATAGTTTTTTTTATTCTTATGATGGATAAACATTGCTCACATAGAAAATACATTTAGAGATTAGGCTGGTCTAAAGCCTTTACAACTATGGTTGGTTTTGGTTGTGCACTTGGCAGTAAGATGTTCATCATCAATGGCGCGACAGCCCAAATCGGGCCAGGGCCTGCAGGATACATTGTCTGAAGTCATCTCGGTTCAGCGCCCGCGTCCTCCAGTTTGTGCATCTAAGAAGCGATTTGCAATCTGCGTCAACTGAATCCTCGTATCTTTTTCACGGTTTTCCCACCGGTCGCTTGCCATGGGCTCTACCTTTTAATGTGCGCTTGGGAATTCTTCCGTCCTCCATTCGCTCCACATGACCTGCCCATTGCAGCTTACGGAATTTTATAAGAGTCGATGCGGCTGGGTCGTCATAGATGTTATACAACTCGTTGTTGTACCGAATACGCCATTCAGTGCCTTCTCTTACTGGTCCCAAAATTCTTCGAAGAATTCGTCGTTCAAAAGCGTCTATTGATTTTTCAGACGCTTGGGTGAGAGTCCACGTTTCACTTGCATATAGTAGCACAGGTCTTATTATGGTCTTGTATATGCGAAGTTTGCTCAGCCTGTGCACTTTTTTCGATTTTAAGATCGGGAGAACCGTGAAATATGCCTTATTTGCTAGTGTGATCCGTTGATTTACTTCGTCCCGTTCGTTGCCGTCTCTTTCAAGGTGTGATCCCAAGTATGAGAAATGATCCACATTCTCCAGGTTGTAGTCCCCCAAGGTCATATTTTGTCTAGTTGGCGCGTTTCTTCTTGTTTGGGTCATGAACTTGGTCTTACTCTCATTGACCCTTAGCCCGACCTCCTTTGCTGCTGAGTCTAGACAGTGTAAGATTTCCTTTGCGTCTGGAACAGATCTGGCCATGATGTTAACGTCATCCGCGTACACCACTAGTTGTAAGATGTTAACGAAACTTATTACATATATGTGAATTCAGGAAAAATAAACTGTGAACTATGAAATAAAATATATAAAAAAATGAGTATTCCGCTCACTTTTCGCGGCAAAATAATTCGATCGCTTTTCAGTACTGCGGTGATGGATGGAATTGACATTTGCGCTAGTCAACAATAGATGGTTCTTGCTTTCATTTCTATGGTAGCGTTCCCTTTTAATGCATACGAAATATTTACCAATTCGAAATTTTCAACCGTTGACTGTCACGTGTATTTCGTTTGTGCTTCAGAAATTTGGTGAATGTTATGTTGCTTTATATGGCGCAATTGTAATTTTTATTAGTTTTTTGATTTCGTGCGAATGTCGCGCTCTTTTATATCAAACAGTTGAATTGAATTTATTTCATTAAACTTCGAAGGAATTTTTCCGTTGGATTATAAATTCGCCCGAACACCATACAATAATTTGAGAATATACGTGGCAGAATGAACACAACGCCATCCATTGTGTAAAAGCGGAAATTACATTAGTAGCTAAGGCTGCATCTATCTTTGGAAAAAAAAAACATTTCACTCTTGTTTTTAAAGTTTCCAATACAAAAGCAGATTCTCATTAGACCAACTTTAAGGTTTAACGATAAAGAAAGTGATTATACTCATTAAATCTCATCAATCTCAATCAATTCAACTATCTACGATGTTATCCTTCATGAAAACAAACAATAGCAATATAATATAATTTACGTCGCTATCATAGTCATGTCGGTACCTAAATGCCACTCCTATCCACCTGCAAAAAGCTGTCTTCTGTACACAAACACTCATACATCAGCCACTTTGATCCTTTCGTCCTGAAAATCTATAAATATTGTACACCACGCACCGTTTCAATTCGACAACCTACCCCATCGTTGTATAATATACATACACCAAAATATCAAACATAAAACCACATAAGGTACTTCATAAAGCACTTGACTAGCAATCAATTTTACTACTATAAGGTTGTGGTGTATGAACGGGAGATAGGGTGAGAGTGAGTAGGTTATCTACTTACCGATAGGTGGTTATGGTGCGCATACAAGCGTTTTATAGCCGAACAAAATGCCTTTCAGTCATGTATATCGCTTTTGTGAACAATATCCGGCAGTACTGTCAGGTTTCTATTATTATTCAAAATTTCTTTCAAAGCTCGCAATCTGCTTTTCAAAATTCGTCCCCTTTTTGGTATTTAAAATTATGGCAAACTGTTTTAAATCAAAGTCAGAAACTAGTGGAATTAATTTACATAGCAAGCTTCTACGACGTTCGCTAAATTCTTCAAGATGCTAAAATTGAGCGTGATAGTTATCCGGAAGACAGTGTGTAACCGAAGTTAGAAGATTCTACATATAGACTTGTGGGGGTAGTATAAAATAAAGTAAAAGAGTTAAGAAAAAAGGTTTTTATTTTTATAATTCAGTCTCAGGGGTTGAGTACTTTATGGCTGCCGTACTAGGCTAAATTTATTATAAATTATGATTATGATTATTCGTCTTAGGTCGCGACTATGCACGGAGCCGCCCAGTGACGGCGTGTTCAAAATTTTCGTGACGAAAAATCATTAAGAAAACAAATAGCTGCATAAAAGTAACAAATTGGTAGAAGAAGTTTGTGTATAAGTTTGTATGGTTGTGTATGATTATCGTGCCAAGAAAACATTGTCGACAGGAGTTTAATTTGCTTGTGAGGCAGCTTTTTGGCTATAAGTGCCACACTAACTATGCAATTAAGGACAATAACTTTTCACTTTCTTCGGTTACTCTCCTGAATTTTTTGGTTAATATGTTTCATTTTTCCTTCGTCTTTTATTCGTTTCCTTGTTAATCCCGAAAAATCCCTAATCCTTTTTTTAGTATACCTTTTCCATTCTTCTCTTTATTCCTTACAACGACTCCGAGTGTATATTATTCGACGAATTTCAAATTCAAATAAAGCCCAACAAAATACTCACTCTTACCGGTTTTTTTAAGTATTTAATCGGATTAGGATAATTAGTTTATACGACACTTTACGTAGGATTAGCCAATACTGAGTGAAAAGGATTAAACAAAAGCATTTTCACTTAGCTCAAGAATTAAGAAAATATATCTAATTTTATTTTGAACAAATTCCATGGAAATGCTTCAATTTTATTTTAGTATAAAAAAAATTCGGTACATGATAAGTAAAAGGTTGTAAGTCCTTTTAGAGTGGTTTTATTTTTTATCAACAAGGCTAAATATTTAAATGTATAAGTCATTTTGGTTGCTTATAAAAATGTGTTTAAAACTGGATATTCAAACATTTACTTCTCATGTACAGATTTAAGTCACTATTTTTAACATGTATCTAATAATATTAATTTAATAACTTAAGTTTTGTTTTTAAGTTTCTTTTGTTCAATCTTAGGTTGCTTTGTGCTAATGTTTACTACTAATATCCTCTTATGTTTTATTTAACCCTACCCTTTCCCGTTTTTTTTTTTTCAATTTCAAAGTGTCTGGACAAATATTATTTTATTTATAAAATTTGAAATTCTGAACGCTTTGAGAACTATGCAGAACCTTTCTATTCTTCAAGTCCAAGCTATAATTTAACTTTAAACTTTACTTCAAGCACCAGACACTGAAAAGTACACCCTAAAAAGGAGTTCAACTATAAACATCTTCAGTTTCTATGACGAAGAACTCTTTAGACTTTAGAATTCTTCTATTTTTTTGTAAACAATGTCTCATAGTCAGTTCTAAAAAAAAATAGAAAAATTGATCATCAATTTTGCATTTTCTAGTTGGATATCACTGAAAAATGTGGTAAACTGGAAATTAAGTAAAAACCTAGATTACAGCAAATTTACAGAAAGAAGTATGTAAAATACGACACCTTCGAACCTAGTCCAAAACAGTTTTCAAACAGGCTTTTCCAGTGAAAGTTCTTCGAGTGTCGTCCCTTCAATAGCAGTGGCCAATGCAGCGACCAACTTGTGAGTTTTCATATGCGGTCTTACTCCAAACATGATCCAAACATTTTTCAATAATTTTTCTATTAAGGAAATCTAAACAGTCAAAAAAAATCCTTTGAATTTTACATCTTTTGGATAGTAGATGAATATGGCATACCTTTTTAAGTTCAAATTTACATTGGGATGTAATAGTCAATTTGAATGTAATTTACAATTTTCGGTCAGTAAATTTCAATTTGCAATTAGTAGATAAATCTTAACTTAAACAAATTCACTGGATATTCTCTTGAATTTACACTATTAAAAAAGTGTAAGATTAGCACTCCTTATGATACACTTATTTATACTTCTAATATTATGTCTTATTTACATATCTACTCATATTAAAACCCTTGGCTGTACATAGTTTGGATCGAACCTGCGATCAATTCTGGTTTTGCTGCGTAGGTTTGGCGATTTCATTTTCATTTCAGTAGAAAACAAAATCGAATAAAGCGTCCAAATTTATAGTTTCATGTACTAAATGTTATTCGTCGTAAATTTCAAATCAATAAGTAGAACTACACAAAAACGTAACGTAAAACATGAAAAGTTGTGAGCGTTTTCATGTAAATTGTATGGTTCAGTTGAAAATTACATGAAGAATTTACTAACTAGTAATTTCGCGTTGGAGTGATTGAATCGAGTAATTTTACACGCAAAATTGAAATATACCGAAAATTTCAAGTAAAAGATGAATTGAAAATTTGTTTTTTTTTTTCAATTTTCTTCCTTTTCAGTTTTCTGAACGTCTTTATTTTTTCGCTTTACCCAATAATATATTATATTTCGGTCTATTTAAACCGCTTACCGGGTATTTGTCCATAGCAAGCCGACTAGCATTGTAAACAAAGGGGTACTACCATGTGCTTCGTCACACGCGCTGCTTTTTAGAATGTTGCTTTCCATAGGAGTTCAATGCAGGCACTTGGTCGATATTGTTGAAGCTATAACCACTACCACCTAGGTCACCTACCAACCATTCATTCATTACCATAAGCATTACCCGTCGCCAACAGACATGTACCAATCCTTGTTTTTTCCATCATCTTAATCGCCACTTTCTTCACATTTTTCACATTACCCGGTAAGCGGTTTATAGTGATAATATAGCCGGGAATAATCAATGCATTAACAGATTTTAAAGTTCCTTCCTGGATAGGGATGAGCATGCAGAAAAAACTTACAAGAAAGAGGCTCATAAAATGTAATGCAAAAGAAATCCAAAAGAAATCCAAATTGCGGGTTTGATACGCTGTTATCGGTTAGTTATCCGGGTACAGTAACCAACTACTCATTCAACTAAAAAAAATTCATGTAGGTGGATCCAAACGTAATCTCCATGATGTCAGGACAAAGTATGTCAAATATTTGCCTTTTTTCGTATGAAAATGCAGTCAGAGTGAAATTGTAATTTTTTTGGTGTCATATATTTACGATGTAAGATAAGCGTTCATCTTTCCGAGGTTGATAAAATTTCCATCATAAATAAATTGACTATGCAACGTTCAAGCATTTAACAAAAACGCCTTGTATATAAGCCTTGATCTTAGAGGCAGAGAACTTTAAATTGAAATAAACCAAAGAAAAATGTTTATAATATCAATCAAATTGGCTTTATTTGAATGATGATTTTATGGTATTAATGTTTGAATATGATTTCGGTCATGGCGCATATATGGCGTAATCTGAAAGTCCAATTTTCACACACTCTTCACATTAAAAGCAGGCTGTATTTCGGCAATACCGCGTCAAATGTTGGTCTCCAAGTGCTCAATAGTTTCTGGGATGCGTATTATCGTTTAGATTAAACGTATTGCGAAAACAGCCCATAGTTTCTCGAATTAATCGCTCAGATGGAGGACCATAAAATAGATAAAATGCACGTGATGCTCGATGAGTTTCTCGTATTGAACTGTGGTTTTCAGACAAATCTGACCAATTTCCAAACGTTGCTCTGAAGTGCACGATGAATTTCCAAACCCAACTAACCCCAAACTAACCCGGGAACTGTCAAATCGGCTGTCACAGAAAAAAGTGCTACCAATTTAAAGTTCTCCGCCTCTAAAAAAATACCCTTTATGACTGAACTAGTAAAGTTTACCCTTTTTAAGATTTTCAAAAATCAAATGATAAGAAATAATAAGAATTTGGATACTTAATAAATGAAATTGTTCTTTTTTGTTTAGTTATTTTCCTTGTTTTTTGCCCTTTTTGTGTTAATTTTCACATTAATATTTTAAATTTCCATTTTTAAAATCCTTTTTCTACTTGCGTTATCTTTTATGAAAAATAAAATTCCTTGCAATAGAAACCAAAAAAAAAAGAAGAAACAACAACAAAAAAATTTCTTTTTTCTGCTTTTCTCTCACCATTATAGACTATACCTGTACTGCGTACATTTGGCAACCACGTAGCGTAGCGGGAAATCGTACTTCCACCAATCACAAATCACAATAAGAACAATGATTCCAATAATCACCATTACAATTATTATCATCATCATCCCAATCTTAACAATCACAATCACTACCACCAAACTAAAAATCTGATGAAAAATCACAGTAATCATAACAATGTCAATCACAATCATTCCAGTAATCCGAACACGAATCACAGTAAAATTAGTAGTAAAACCAAACAATACCGTCATAAAAATCCACCACTACCAACACGTAATAATTCGATTGGTCACAACACAATAAATCACACCAATTCGTTCTATTACTATCAACACCAACACAATCACGAAAATCAAAGAGCTAAATCGAAATCGACCGATTCAATTCAAATGTCGATTTTGAAAAAGAAATCAAAAACTGCAATTTGTTTAATTGACCCACGAATTGAATCGTTTGATCGCAATCTGCCGAACTGATCACATGGATTAATCTAGCACCATTACACACCTTTATACACCCCGATTGATTAATGTTCAATACACCACAATTATTTTCGTTTAAATTTTATAAACAATGATTTATTCGTTTCCATTCTTATAAATGTTCCACTGAAAAAAAAAAAAATATTTATAAAAAAAATTATATATATAATTAATAATTGTAAATTTTTATTTAATTTTATTTTTTATAATAATTCCCAGGTTTTTTTTTATATTGTGTAATTAACTAGTTACATTGTTGTAATGGAAACACTGTGTGTTTGATAAAGTTGAAAAGAAGCAAGCAAATTTTTTTGGTGAATGGTGCAAAAAATAATAATAAGAATACAAAAGTAAGAAAACTTAAAAAGTATTGCATGTAAATAAATTGAAAACTATATAAAAAAATATATTATTAAAAATTGTAGATTTTAAAATTAAATTGATTATTATTGGTGAAATTTTTAGAAATTTCTTGGTGTAGGGTAAATTAAAGTTATAAGGTTTAAAAAGAAACTAAATTTCAATATTATTGTGAAAGTATTAAAAAAAAAAATTTATTAAATCCGATGGAATAGGATTTGAAAAGTGATAAAAATAATAATAGTGAAAATGGAGAAACTTATTATAAAGAACAATGGCCGCTATTCATTATCGTCATAAAGTTGGCTTTAAGTTAAAGCTGACTTTAGTGTCGTATTATTAATAAGACACTAAGTCGGCTTTGACTTAAAGCCAACTTTATAACGACTGTGAGAAAAAAGCGGCCAACATGTTTAATTTTTTTTATATAGGTATTCTAATAATTCGATAAATATTTCGTGCTACATAAAAAATAGTATGCAGACTTGTCCAAAACTGCAAATAACAATTCACGATTATGAACAAAAATAATAGCTCTGGTAATAATAATCAATGGCGCATCAGCCCAAATCGGGCCTAGGCCTTGAAGTAATGCTAGAGTTACTTCATTGCGAGACCAACGGAACACTAGGAGGTGAAGTGGTCAGCTACACGCTCGTCCGTGATTATTACCCCGACTTTAACTCAGGTACTCATTTACAGCTGAGTGAACTGGTAGTCCGTCACACAATCTCATTTTCGAAAATTACTTGTCGCCAAGCAGATTCGAACCAGGTACCAGGTGCACCGAAGGCAAGTGCTCTAGCCACTAAGCCACCCAGACTACAATACTAATAGCTCTGGTAGGTAAATATAAAATATTAAAGTCGGCTTTTTGTCTATTGGGTAGAAATAATCATACAAAAATTAAAGTGCAAAATTTGATACTGTTTAACTCTCACAATAATGGTGATCGCTTCAATTGTATTTTCAGTTGTTTTGTATTAATTCCAATAGAGAACTTTTATTAAAACGCCATGAAGGACATTGTGGGACGACTCTTGAAAACACTTCAATATTTGCCTTCCAAGAATATGGCACTATGCATCTGAGTTGATCAGCCTTGGATTAACCTCTATGCACTATAAGCACCTGATTAGGTTATCCAAGTGGGGTGATATATTCGCAATCTGATGGTTGATTTCAAAATTTTGTATCAACTTGTCGAAAAAGTTGAATTCATTAGGATAAATTCTGTAATGAGCCTTAATTACTTTTCAAGTAGCTCCCGTCCTAAAGTCCTTGTAAAATTGGCACCATTCATTCTCTCCTTTGTCGAATCAAATAACGGAAGAAATCTTTCAGTTTCGGAGTCGAAAATAGTAGTTTCAGAATGGAATGGATTACTAAATCCTTTGCCCCTTAATCCCTTGACAAAGATTGCATGTTTGCCAAAGAATTTGTCGAAATTTTAACATTTTTTTGATATTGCATGTTTGTTTTCAAAAAAACAAGTAGTAAAAAAATGTTATAGTCACAGCCTTCGAGTATCTACCATACAAAAATCCTGAAAAAAATTACACTCTTATACCCAAAATCATGCCAGCCTGAAAATCTGTTGAGCCTTAATGAACGAGTAAATTGGAGACACATTTTAAGATCATCTTCAATATATACTTTAGTCTCACTTCTTATAAAAAAAAAGTGGCACTCTCTTCTAACTGTGATATGTTTTTCTTGTCATAGCTTGTTAAAACCAAATGCTAGGAACGATTTTTCTGCACAATCCTCTAAATTTGATCAAAAACCTATATCAAATCAGTTTTTCGGGTGGTCCTTAGTGCTAAGGACATCAGTTGGTCTTAATCCAGCCGTGGTAGTGATAGTTAATAAGTTTACTGTAAGTTGTATATAAGATGGATTGAATATCGAATAACCAATAGAACCAGTAACCAGCTCATCCACGTATGGAGGCCTAAAACCGACAGCACACATTCGCCATTTATGTAGATAGATGCTATTCGCCATGTGACGAGAAGTGAGAATTGATTCCTCGTCGCGAATATCCTGTCCTCGCTAATATTTTACTTATTTTATTAATGAATTTTTCATGGTAAGATACCATAGAAGCAAATTTAATGAAATGTTAGTTGTTTTCCGGCGTCAGTGGAGTGAAACCCAAAACGAAATTCCCGACTGTTAATTAGTCGCAGTCCTTGAGGACATGCCAATGGGAAAACCTTCACTGGATAGGACACTTTTTATAAGACTGTGTTGGACAAGATCCAAAGGAGCTGTTTCGTCATCGGATGGCATAGAGAGGGTGTATCATGCCTACTATCCCAAACACCCTAAAAGGCTATGGTATGGCTTAGGAATATTTTATATAGACGATGTTTAAACAAATTTCAATATCGAGAACTATACTGGAGGGAAATTTTTGCCATCGCATCCTTATATATACTAAAGGTAGGTGGCACTGAAGATCATCGAATATTTCAACTAATTTGGTGTAATTTTTGGTTTTTCGCTAGGATATATGAAGCCCAACGCGACATTGAATCCTGCCAACAGCAATTTTATTTTTTACCATTTTTTTTACTTATTAAGTTTTCGTGTTAAGCTACCATAGAAGCAAATTTGATTAAATGTTAGTTGTTTTCCGGCGTCAGTGGAGTGAAACCCCAACACGAAATCGCTGTCCTTGAGGACATGCCAATTGGAAAACTTTCACTGGATAGGCCAGTTTCTTACTTATTTGTTTATCAATACATAATTGAAATACTTTAGCAGCTTATCTCAGGAAAAATATTTTCTTAATGTCATAACACGAATAGGCTTCTTGAAGGTTTCACTTCTCTGCTTATATTCTGTTACATAATGGCTCCATTCACCACCTTATAGAAAGAAAGTTTTCCACAAGGTATTCCTTCCGAAAATAGAAAAGGACTCGAGATTGGGGAGCTAGTTTTATTGCAACGGTAAATAGATCCACAATTTTTTAAAATCCGTTGGCTTTAGTATCGAGGAATGAGGATATCAGCCGATCATTTTGTCATGTGGATTAAATTTCAAATTTTTCTATCATAACCCCTTCCCTCCCCCACCGTCAACCAAGTTCTTAACTCATCAAATGTTTTGCGATAGGCTTCACGACCCACTCTCGAAAAAGCAAATAAATTGATAAACTTTTAAATAAAACCAAAGAAAACAAAGAGAGATCTTACGAAGGAATGATGTTCTCAAAAACCTTATAGTGCTGGAAGTAAAAATTTTACACCTGTCTTGATCAATTTAAGGATTCTAAAACCAGTCAATCGCAGAACATACTTGTAACTTCTTCTGCACGCTCTAGAAACAACTCCCATTCCTGAATGACTTTGAACTTTCTGAGTTTGAAAGAATCAGATTGAATCTGGTCTGGCCACTCTAGCGATGATATAGTATTTGGGTTAGGGACCTACTATATGCTCAAATTTAGTCTGAGTGGCTTAGTGGCTAGAGCACTTGCCTTCGGTGCACCTGGTACCAGGTTCGAATCTGCTTGGCGACAAGTAATTTTCGAGAAGGGCATACCAGTTCACTCTGCTTTAAATGAATACCTGAGTTTAAATCGGGGAAATAATCGCGTACGAGCATGTGGCTGACCACTTCACTTCATGGTGTTTCGTTGGTCGAGTAATGAAGTAACTCTTTCTAGCATTACTTCAAGGCCAAGGTTCAATTTGGGTTGTTGTGCCATTGATTGCTATTACATAAATGCACAAATCTGAAGCCTCGTAGACGAAACAAATAAGAGCATCAATCGAATTTAAATATATTTAAATGATAAAAATTCAAAATTTGACCACACTTCTATATCAGTCGCAGTATTCAATAAGCGAGGTCTGTGCATCATTATTATATGAATGATTCTTTTTAATTGAAGTTATAAGAGGACAAATTTTTCCTAAGTTAAAATCATAATAAAAAGAAATATTGAAATTTAGTTTCTTGCCTAAAATACGTAACAAATAAAACAACAATCTGAGCTTTGTCTAAACAGCATTTAATGAAAACTTTTATTATTTAAAATGGGCTATGGTGTTAACATTTTCCACATATATAAAATATACAAATATTTACCTTCGTTGTTCCCATTTCTCTCTTTGTGTAAATATATATATATTAAAAAAAACTAGTTATAATGTGAATAAAAATCAAAAATATTATGTATTGTATCTCTAAAACGTGCAGTCGACAACAACACTACAAAACGGTCTGCTTTGGCAACACCAACTATTACACAACACCAAGAACACAGCCCTTAAAACTGGCAACACACTCTCTTACAACATTACACCAACAAAGGCTCCCAACTACAATACAGCGACCGATTTGCTTGGATCGCAGCGTCACCAACGCGATCTATTCACCGGTGACCTAGGAATACCGGAGATAACGACACGTGTCGGTAGTGTCATTCACGCGTTCGAAACAATGGCAATGCTTCGAAAGACCGATAGCAGATACGCCGAAGCTGATCAGCGAAACAAATCGCATCGATCGTCGAAGACCAGCATCAACAGTAAGTACAGTCAGATGAAGAAAAAGGCGACCGAAAGTCGTAATAAAATTGCCCAGGCCTCCTCATCCACGTCCCGAACCATCCCAGACACATTTTTCACCCTCCGACCGCAAAAATACACCACTCCAATAGATGTCACGACCACGACCACCAGTCGAATCCCGAACTTCACGGTCGATATTCAACAAAATGTAATAGTCGATCCGAAACACGATACTACCCCCCATCATAGTGTCAAAGACGACTATCGTCGAAATTTATTTGGCACGCAGCCAAGTAGAAAGCGTCATTCGAAAATTCCATTACTGGGTCAGTCCAGTAAATCAATGGAAACAGGAGACGATTTTATCAACAAGGCCTTTAATGGAATTTTCGATAATCTCGAGGACGACGATGACGACGAGGACAACGACAAAAACAATAACAGCCACCACAAAACGACAATTCCCTCAAATCAAAGCCTCAAACCCAAGCGTTCGTCAACACTAAACGACATTTTCGAATTCACGAAAAATAAAAAGCACTCACTAAAAAAATATCCTTCGTCATCGTCAACTACTGCCATACACGTGAACCAGCCCCCACATCCCGGCAATGATAAGTCGAAATATGATTTTAATTATGAGACTAGTCAGCAACAAAAAGCCAAAAACGATGATAACGAAAATTTCCTACGTGGCTCAACACTTAGTAAGTCATTCATAAAAAATGGCGGAGGCAATAATAGCGATGGCATCACAAATTACCGCCATCTTCAAAACACTAACCGAGCGACGATGGCGTTATCGGAACGTGATGGAAATTTCGTAATGAGTCCTGGCGGAGGAGCAAGTCGACGAAGTCGACACCCGCTGGCCTTGATGGCCGTGAATCAACAGAAACAACGCTCGAAATCATCGAGCGAAATTGTTGATGAATTACAGCGAAAACAATTCAAACGGAGCAGTAGTAATGCGCTCTTTAAGCCGCGAACAATTGATCGAGCCGAGATTTAAAGATGGCGGCGGATGGATATAGTGAAAAGTATATAGTAGGTAGCGTGTTTACGCGAGCGACCATCAACAATGATAAGACGATACGGCAGTTTGTTGTCTTCGCTTATCGTTTCGTCTGTGGTTGGTCGGTCGGTGTCGCGTCGGTGGGTAGTTTGTGAGATAGCATGATGAATTATTTATTTTGTTATAATGTGCCATTTTGAGCGGTGCTGATGACGACAAAGACACTCTTTTGAATAATTTATAGTTAAAATGTCATTAGGGAAATTATGCAACGTTTTGTTTTCTTTTCGAATATCGCTCCTCCGTTCGTTATTATTCATACTTCATTATACCTCTTATCGTCCTGTTTGATGGTCTGGAATTCATCTTTGTTTTTCTGTTTTATTAATTACAAAAATAGGTAAGTCAAGGATGCTGTTGACTTTTGAATTTATGCCGGAAATCTAATTAAAATTGAATAAAATTAATTGCTTTTTCAGTATCTACTATATCGCGTGAGATATGTTTTGATAAAATCAGTAATTGTAAATTCAAAAGCTGGGAGATTTCAGAATTTTCTACGGCCAAAAATTTTAATCCAGAATTTAATTTAAAATTATAATAGCCGTATTGTGTTTGAAGTTGGTTAACAAATACCTTGAAATTCTTGATATCTTGACATTTAGAGTATATCGGTTTCCAGCGGATCTTTGAGCTATAGAAATTCAATACTACCTTTCTTTTTGACTTCTATAGCCTTCTGTTGTAAGAGCTTTCGAGAAATCTTAGCTATGTACCTATTTTCTTTTTCTAAATCAGGAATAACCTTCGCGTGGGATATTTGCTTTATTTTCAATGCTTCCTTTTGAATTCAATAATTAGAAAACAACAAAGGTTATCAGAACAACCCATTTTTTCTCGAATGGTATCTTCAAATTAGTCTAGGGTTCTACATGAAATGTGTGTCCACTTCAAGATCAACGCGTCATGAATATGTCAATAGTACAGTGCTCTTTATTTAAGTGCCCGTTATAACCACCTCTGGGTCGGATTCCAGGCCACAGTCGCACTCCAGGCCACTGTTTGTCATTCTATAATATTCTTTAGATCATAAAAGTCCATTATTATTCCGTTGTGACAGTCTTTTTCAAATCTATCGGTCCTATTCTAAAATTGTTACCTATCATGGGTCACAACCAACTGTGTCTTAAGATTTTGTGACTGCTCTTGTGATCAAATGGTTTTTCGCATTCTGGCGCTGCAGTCACTAAAAAGGACACAATACTTTCTCCACATATACCTCGTTCACGTGGTAGCCTAGTGTAGTGTAGCGTATTATGAAATCCGGTTGATATATGAGTGTTCACGTGAAGTGAATTGGCGTTTCGCACTCTTATTTTTTGTTGACAACTGTCACAAAAGGTATTTATTTTATTATAAAAAACTGTTACATTCGCCGTTTTATGTCTTAAATATAATTTTCCCTTTTATTGTTTATTGTCAGTGTTCAATTAGACCTTTGCGAATGCAAAGTTGTGTTGTAAGCATCGGACACTTGGAAGTCTGAAGTAACTCTCAAATATATTGTCGATTAATGAAAACGGATGGATCACTTTCGAAGTGTGCTTCTTCTTAACGCCCTTGAATTACACAAAATGTAAAACAGTCATTCAAATTTACGTTAAATTACTTTTGTTCAGCTTCTTCTTCTTCTTTAAATGCATATTTTTCAACTGAATCAGATCAAATTGAAAAAAACGATGTGGATTATCCCAAAAGCCAATTTAGCAGGGTTAACAATCCTGTTTGTAAATGCCTCGGATAAACTGTGAGCTGTCCTGGCGTCAAAGTTTCGAATTGAATTTCCGTACAAAATGTATTGAGTTACCACGACTTTTCGATGAGCATATTCTGCCTGTTGGGTGCAAACACCTGCTACAAATTGAAATTAGTGCTAAATCGCGTGGCGCCATCTGTGAAAATGCTAAAATAGTTGACATTTAAATAAGCTTTAAAAACACAAAATTGATCCATCGATGATCCCATTTTGATTTTGAATCATCTCTTTCTTGTTGTTTTCAATGTAAAACGAATGATCTTGATCTTGATCCAGTTAAAAAAACACACCTATGTTAAACAGCCGCAAATATAACAAATTCTCTATTCTGTTGCAATAGTAACTACATAGCTAGGTATTGAAACTTCACGAAGCGTTAAATTTGTTGCCTGGCTTGCCGTTGTGATCACCATTTTCTCTATTAACAATTTTTTAATATTTAAAAATTGTGACTTGTACTGAATTGAGAAGAGTCACAGATTTTCTAACATTTTGTCAGATCTGTAATAAGAAGATGCATGAATTCTCTACAATTGGAATAAATCAATCAATGGGGAACCAACCCAAAAATGTAATTAATTTTTATCAAAATGCTTTAAAATTGTAAAATCGGCTCTCAGCTAGAAAATGATGTAGCCCTATTTGAACAGTTGAACAAAGCTCCAAAATATCTGAGACTTGAGATTCTTATTAGTCAGTTTTTTATGATTACAAGCCTTTTTAATACCCACAAAATGCACACGCCTAAATGCTCCAGTTTAATAAGGTTGAAGGAATAGTAGCCGCATATTCACAGAACAAACATATATCCTTCGTTTGTAATGTCGGATTCATCTCCGTATCTTTAATTAGTTTCACTTCACTTTCATCCTACCATTCGCATAATCTCTAAGGCCTGCTATGTATGTAATTGCAATGGATGTGTTCCAGAACTGCACCCTGAGCGATACGCATAAAGGACACTACTTTGATTAGGTTAATACAACTACAATCCTTACATAGTATAGTAAGATCTTCGTGAAAACATTATTTTAAGTTTTGATCGATATATAGATAGTTTGATAGAGAATAACACACACGATTACGTTCCTCATCTTATTCCTGAAGCTAATGGTATTACTTTAATATTGAGTAGACCACCAGCGTTTTAGCGACATAGGAATACAACAAAAACGCTAGCAGAACAGACACACCACTTACAAAAGTCTTCGACTAGATTTCGTTTGAAACCTCTTCCAACATAAAAGTCATTTACTCTCACTCTTATCAGAAAGCTGAACTAATGTTAGTTAATAATGCTAGAGCTACTTCATTGCGAAACCAACGGAACACTAGAAGGTGAAGTGGTCAGCCACACGCTCGTCCGTGATTATTACCCCGATTTTAACTCAGGTTGTCATTTACAGCTGAGTGAACTGGCAGTCCGGCACTTGCTGCACATGACCCAAAATGTCGAGTACATTTGATGGTATATGTAGAAGATTCGTGAATACTGTACAAATTTCAACCTTATTTTTATTGGATATTAAACTGTGTCTGGATTTTTTTCCGAATCGATTTAGTTGTTCGAATTTAAATGTGTTGACAGCCCCATTCATTCAATACTGTGCAATTAGAAATATATATGACTCCTGACTTTCAAAGGCGAACTACAGTCATCGAACTCATTTATACCTCGTTGTTCAGTTCTTTTTGATTAGGTAAATTTAACATCGGTACATCGCTCGTCCATGTATCAACTTAATTTATTGAAGTCTCCAACTTTTTAGTTAAATAAAAATTTTCAAGGGATGAATTCCAGACGTAGACCCAATTCCTGACGCAAAAAAAATTAATTTATTAATCAAACCCATCAATTAAAAAAATGTATATGTAAAATTATTTTAAAAAAATCTTACTCGATCAACAAAAATTGATTTAACCTAAACAATTTTAAAACTAAAGTGTTGTCAGCCATGTTTTATTATTTTACTAAAATTTGTATCCAAAATTTAATAACTAATAACTTATTTATAAAAAAACGATATTTGTAATTCTACTAATTAAGTTAAATAGTATCTACGTTAAAAAAAAACAGTAAAATGACTTACAAAGAAAAGACTTAAAACAAAACCAAATTGATTTTATATAAAAATGGACTAAACCAAAAATTTACCATTAAATCTAAACTGACTAATCGTCTACAATGTCTAATGTATTCAAGGAATATTAAATTAAAGTTTACAATAATTATTAATTTCTTTTAAGCTATTAATTGAAAATTCAATAAGGCATTCTGTTAAATAAACGTATTTTTGATTTATTTATATTTAAAAGCATATGCATCTTAAATTTACAATATTTACAAGATGAAAAAAGAAACCACAAGAACTATAACATCGTTATTTTATACTGAATTTAATTTACATTAAAACACAAAATACTGAAAACTTTTTTATGTATATGTACTTACTTTTAATGTAATAGGTTTTTCTAAATTTTTATATTTTTTAGAAAGCAACTAATAAAAAAATGTTAATTAATTATATGTACTTATTAATAAAGTTGTAAAATAAGAAAAGCAAATCAAAAAATTGAAAATAAAATAATTAAATAAATATAGTCATGAATAATGTTATACTTAAATAAAATAAAAAAAAAGTAATAATAAACTATTATTATATACAAGTATTGAAAAGATGACAACAACAAAAACGAAGTGAAAAAAACAATTATTTAAGGAAACTAATAAAACGGAATTTATCTAAATATGAAATTGTCTTTTGTATTTTTATAATTTTTTTTTTGTATTTTCAAATAAGTGCAAATCTCTTTTATCAAATGGTAAGTAAGAACCTGAAGCTCGAATTTCCTGTTGAAAACGAATCAGCTCGTATGAAACCATTGTTTAACTTTTTATATGAATTTATTTTACAAAGGCATCGACTTCGTTTTTAAAGAACATACTATTTGAAGCAGTATATATATCGCCTACTCTCCTTTTTCGCCTTTAACATATTCACAGAAAATTTCAAATTTGAAGCAGATTTTTTAAGTTTCGTTTTAGAAGTACTTGCACATAAGAGGTGCAAGAAGGTCTCACTCGGTTTTTTACATATTTATCCTTTTCGTTGGGACCATTTAAAAATTAATGTGTACACAATTCCAAATTCGTAGCTTGAAACGTTCAAAAGTTATCGGAAAATATTGTTGAACACATGTCTTAAGAATTTTTTGTATGGAAGGCACCAGAAGGAGTAATAATAATAATAATAATAATAATGCTTTTATTTCTTATTATACAACAAGATAACAATCTTTTTTGTTTGTATAATTACTTTGATGGATTCTCAGATTCAGGTTATTTGTAAAAAGAAAATAGAAGAAATTGCTTGTATGGTAGTATGTTGATACTTGTTACTAAATTACGATAAGAGTAAAAGGATTTAGCTGACTAGTAAATTCGAACTTTGTTTTCACTCAAAACTAATTTGTACAAAATTCCGAATTCGTAGCTACATATACGATTACTTGAGCTGTAAATTAAGTGAAAACATTTTGACACGATATTTGTATGGCAGCTACACAAAGGACTAATAGGATTTATTTTCACAACCATACATTTAGCTCCAAATTTTGGAAACTTAACACGACAAAATGTCAAAGTCGTAGCTTAAACCCTTCTGAAGTTATCCGCCAATATTCTTGATCACGCGTTTTAAGGACGAAGGAATCGAACGATTTTACACGTTAACAAACTTAGCATTGTAAACTCAACCAAACATCCAAGTTCAAAATTTGAAGATCCTAGGTAAAGGCGTTTTTGAGTTATCGTGCTAACGGACAGACGGACGGATATCAAGCGGATTTGGAGTTTGTAGGCTGGTTCTATGCTTTACTTTTGGGCTGGAAAAAAAACGTATAACACTCTTTATGAATTTGTCTAGAGTATAAAAATATTTTAAATGGCAAACTTTTGTATGGAAGCAACTAGAACAGTGGAGAATTTCAGTTACATTTTTTCGAAACTATTTCAGGTAAAATTTCAAGTTTTGTTTATTTTATCGTACGCTTTATATCACGTGTTCCAATAGAAATATTTTCCCAGGCACAGTATTGCAACTTTATCTCCATCAGAACATTTCCAGTACTGACTAAATTCTGATATACATACTTAAGGGGTTATATACAGTTGTGATGGACGAAAAAAACAAATTTTTCTTTTATTGCATATTATTTCAGTATATTCTCTCAAGAATACTCTCACCAAATTTCATATCGATCGGAGCATTAGAACCGAAGTTGTAGTTTCTTATAGCACACTACCTGCACAGCGAGAGGAACAAACATGAAACTTTAAACGCGATTATCTCAGAATCTTATTTTTTCGAAAATACCTTTGCGGTGGACAGGATTACTAGAAAACTATCAAACCGATCAATACCAAATTTATACCACTTATTTATTATGATAATAGCTAGTAGATGAACGAAGGGTTTTCAATTATTTTGAAAACTTTTTTTCTTAGAGCAAAAAACCGAGAATGTTTTACATTGAAAAAGTACGTTTTTTGTTCCAACCGTCGCCATTTTTTTTATATCAAAATTTTTACAAATCCTTCTTTCATCTACTAGACAATACAATATACTAACGGATTTTTCTGGAATTTTTCATTTTTGATGAACCGTTCTCAAGATATGATGTCCACCGCAAGTCACGTCGAAAAAAAGGCGTTCCTGGAATTCGACTATAACTTTTTTATTATTTAATATTTTTTGATGAATAAATTTCAACAAGTTCTTAGAAACATGTACTATTCGACGTTGACAAAAGATTTTGAATAAATATTTTTTATGCTGTCAAAAAAAAAAATCGAGAAAATTTCATCTTTTTGCGCGGTACAACTGTATATAACCCCTTAATTCATACAGTACTGAGTCTTTTCAGTATTACGAGTTGAGTACTGAAAATTTAAAATACTTTTCAATGGTAACTACAAAAATATTGTCTATTTTTTTCACGTTCATTCTTTTGCCTGCAACAATTGGACGGATAATACCGAAGTTAGAAAGCTTTTCTTTACAGGTTTTTTTTCAGGACTTTCTTACGGAAGTTTCCCGTTTACAAAGTAAGCCATACAAATTATATTTAACGGGTGGATAAGAAGTGAGCAACTTTTTTATTCGTTATTTATTTTTATCTGGATTAAACTTATAATACCCATAGTCAGGAGTATGTTACATTCAAAAATTATTTTGCAGCACTGTACTAGTTATATCCACTACTTAAACTGATATCTGCTTATTTTACTCCGTTTTTGTCTCCTTTGAAGACGAAAGAGCACTTTCTGCCTAATTAAATTTACGACGGCTGTTGCGGATAACGTCGAGTACTGCCTCATAAAAATTTCCGTAATCAAAGAGGACGCACCGAAAAGAAAAACAAATCTTCAAGCCTATGAACAAAATACCAAACTTAAAAAAAAAGGAAAAAGGAAAACCAAACAAGTTGCCGTCAAGAAGGAAAATGTCGTCGTAACGATAAGATGTCATGCGGAAGCTGAAAAAAAAAATTCGATGACTACGCTCTTATCCTTCAAAACAGGACCTTAAGAACGACAAACGCTATCCGAGGCCCATCCCATGAACCATATCCGAAAAGAATCGATTCGAGACTGGTAAACGGAAGGGAGTTTCACTTTTTTATTCGGTCAGGCTTCCTGTTTGTCGTCGGTCGGTCAATGCGAAAACATATCCTTGCTCTCGGCGAAACGCTATAAATATGAAAAATTCAAATCTTTCATTAGGACCCTTATCAGATCCGTCAAAAGTTAGGGACGTGTCAATTTGCGCGGAATGGGTGAGAAAAAGTTTTGGTGCCGGCGTTAGAACGCGGCTACGACGAATTCGTCCTTTTACCCTTTACAGCTTTCTTTATTGAGCATTTTCAAAGTAATAAATGATGGAAGCTGTAAATTACGAGCAAGGACCCTTCCGTATGTTTGCAAAGGAAACGGATTTCGAAGGATGTCCGGAGATGATTTCAGCTTTCTTTTTACAGAGGGAAGAAGTTAGTCAGCCGGGCTTGAATTGATGGGATCAGTTGGGCCTTGAGCTCTGGGATTAATCGAAGACATAGGACTATAGTAAGTAGCAGAATTCTTATTTCTGTCGCAGCAATCTTTTAGCTAAAGTGTGTATAGTGGAACAGAAAGGTCGAATATGAAACTCTTCCAAAGAGAGATAAAATCTTTAAAATAGTATATTATTGGTTATAGTTCTTTCCCCAGTGAAGGTTTTGCAACTGTGATGCCCTATAACGGAACAAATCAGGGTTGTTATCGAACCCAGTTAGAAAGACCATATGCGGATTTACAGACTATCTGGCATCAGAAATTGTCTTCAGTGGGGGTTTGCTATATCCAATTTTATTCTTGTTTCCATAAACATTAATGTTTTTAACTAATATTATATTAACACATGACGGAATCCTGTTTAAGAAGAATTTGTCCGTCTATCCTCAATAAAAATTTAGAACTTGTGCGGAACTTTTCGCTTTCGGGACAGGTTACAGGAAGGGCGATTACTTGACTACTCTATGATGACCTTCATCATCCAATAATATCGAGAAGAATGGAGCTTCAACTAAACTTAAAGAAGAAATTTTCAAAATGCAAGAGCTACGTCTTTTATAGGACTTAAGGTCTGAACTGATACAGCGAAAACAAATTCGACTAAAATGTGTTATCCTTTCGGCACAGTTTTCCAGAGGCAACAGCGAGATTGCCGCCCTAGCAGGTCACCAGGTGTGTTCTTACAAGACAGTTGACCCTGGTTAGGTAGGTACGTAGGTATGCGTGGCTGCTCGCGAGAACGTGGACACTCTACCTAAAAAAGTTCGTATAGTGCTACCTCGGGATCATTGAAACCGGTTCTACTCATCAAACCATTAGAGCTTACAATGAAGCGTTGGATTCTCGCGACCTATGTATATTGTGCCAAGGTCATAAGAAGGTTGGAGAAGTAAACTCCAAGATGCTTTCCTTTTAGCCAGGCCCGTGCGCAGGATGGTATGAACGGGGGGTTTTAGCAAGTTCCCACCATACTGGATGTGATGACCTAAAAAAAAAAGGGGTACCCACTCCCCACTGAAAAATAGACCCCCCCCCCTCCTATTGCACGGGCTTGCTTCTAGCTGATAACGCTGGACGGGTATAGAGAATATGGAGAACTGTCCTTCATCTCATCATCTTGACAGCTTCTACAGAAGTCATTCGAAAAGAAACCGAGCCTTTTAGCATGCCGACATATAACATATATCCCGTCAGGATACCTGGGTAAGTATGTCCTGAAGTGTGAACCTCTATTTCATAGATTTTTGCGTAAGATGATTCTACTCGTTCCTTGGACCTGTCCAGCGCTCTTCATGTGACAGCAGCTTCTTAAGAACTTACACTTCTGTGATGGCTTGACGGCAATTGTCACCAATGATCCTAAACTGAGGATTCTGCAGCTATTATGGATCCAAAGTGCGGTATAAACCAACTACAACTTGTCAATATATGTCACGTATCAAAACAACTTGTTAGCTTCCGAAAGAATCACATGCAAACCGTTCGTAAACATTGCATTAACCTACAAACCCCATTGTTTACTTCAAATACTCAAATCAGTTTTCGTACATTACATCAGTCACTTTGAGCAATTCCCAGAGAATTTTAAATTCAACCAATTAAAATCAAAAGAAATAAAGTCTATTTCATACAAGTACAACCTGAACTCAGAAGGACAGATGCTCTCAGATATGTCGCAATGTCTACTCGTTGATTAATAATTTAAGTCGACATTTGTCTGAGAAAAAAAAAATATTGTGAAACAACTCAATGTCGTCTGGCAAGTCCCAAGTCAGACTAATGAATCGCAAAGGAGCAAGGTCGACATTAATTAAGTTACGTAACTCGAATAATGTGGAATCATGTGATTTCACGTAAATCGATTAAACCCCAGGTTTTTTTTATTGAATATACGCTTTTGCGAATCAATTAAATTATCGTATTGACTGTCTAATAAGTGATTGGAAAAAAATAACCAGGATAACCGATTAACTTTAAGGGATACATTAACGTCTTTTAGGGAAAATAAACCGATAATATATTGACACTAGACTGTAGCTGATGAAAGAATGAGCTATACGTGCGGACGGACATGTTGAGTATAAATCAACTTATAAATAAAATGTTAAGAGAAAAGCAACAAAATAATTAAAACTAATTGAAACAAACAAGATAAATAATTAAAATAAAGATTAAAAGCAAGTCAATAAAATCAGAGAATAAATATTAGACATATAATTAAATAAAATATATTATAAGAAATATAAATAAAAATCACAAGGGACTATGAATGAGATCTTCTCATCTAAACACCTTCCATCCACTCCTACCTCTCATTAGGGGTCGTATTTTATTTAACTTTGCGAGGACAATTATGGTTTCTGGAGGGTGGGCTAGATGGCGCACAATAACAGCTTCAATCCATTTGGGGGGCAGCTTGTTCGGTTTGAATAATTGGGAGCCATAATAAATTTCCAAGTGTGAAGAATTTGACAACAGATCCAGGTAAGAAGTCTAAACAGATTTCGGTTAGAACCGCCAACAGATCCAGAGTAGAAACCAAAACAGCTACAGATCCGAACCCTAAAGAAATATAGGCCAAAACGACGAAGGACGCAATAATTTTATAGACCTGTACTATCCATGTGTGTCCTGGTGAATATCTAATTCTCAAGTCTTCATACAATTTTTGGACTCATTTACAGCTTAACATACTGCACGCACAATCGGCTGCAAGCCAATCGTATGATGAGCAATAATCAATGTCGCAACAGCCAAATTGGGCCTAGGCCTTGAAGTAATGCTAGATTTACTTCATTACGAGACCAATGGAACACTTGGAGATGAAGTGGTCAGCCACACGCTCATCCGTGATTATTACCGCGACTTTAACTCAAGTACTCATTTACAGCTGAGTAAACTGGTAGTCCGGCACCCAATCCTGATCTCGAAAATTACTTGACGCCAAGCTGATTCGAACCTCGTACGAGATGCATCGATGCCAAGCGCTCTAGTCACTAAGCCACCAGACAGCACTAAGCCACCTAGATTACTAATCGTATGATGCCCTAGATGACGCTACTGAGCTCCGATTTATATTGTAGTTGGGAATATAGCTGAATAAGATGTGTTCATGTTGGTTGATTGGTTTACGCAAGTCGAGACACGACCCAATTAGCACAGAAAGCGCTGTTTTGACACCACATCTCGGTTAAGAGGGCTGATGAGGTAAATGCAAGGTTTAACAAAGACCTAGATGACCTGGAGCCGGACCGGATTATGATATCCATCCGGAACTGTTAAAAAAGATAATCAGTTTACCAATCTTATTTTTTGAGATCTACAAAGCTTGGCTCTAGCTAGGACCGGACACTCGCAAAGAAGGTCGATTTCAGTTTTCCTTTCTTTCGCATCCTCACAACTGCGGCAATTAACGGTTGAGAAAATTGGTCAGTGGCTCGTGCTGTCCACCGTGGCTCTGAAGACATCAACACGGCTCCTGCTCAAGAGTTTGTCTGTTCTGTCTGCTCCGGCAGTAGGATGGCCATATCTTCCTCGATATGACGTAGTTGGCAAGTCCTCTCGATCTGGAGTTTGCGTTTGTAAGTGGGAGCATATTTGGTGCTCAACAGTCCCTAGTCAGACCAGAATGGATTCCACGAGAGAGCCGTAAAAATCAGAACCTCACCTAGCCGTTATCCTGCTCGCCTGCTTCCCTCTATCTTGATGTGGCCTGGTATCCAAAGCAGAGTATACTTTCACCTGACTTTTTCAGTAGGCTAGCTCCTCTCAGCACTGTTCGACGAGCTTAGAGGAGTTGGTTGGTAGCCGAATCTAAGGTCTAGATTGCGGCTTGGCTGTTAGTGAGGATAACAACATTTCGCTTTGACGTAAAGTCTTGCATCAAAGTATGACAGGCCACCCGGATCCTCAGTATCTTTGCGTGGAAAGCGCTGCTGTAGTCCGCTATGTGTTAAGCTTTTGCGACATAGTCTGAGAAAACATCCGCTCTGACTCTGCAGTTCATCTTTGAACAATCAGTCTAGATGACTGTATCGAATTCATGTATGACCGAACCATTCCATCCTGTTTGGAAAACCCACAGCGAAATCATTTTTGAATGTGCCATTTCCGTCGATGAAGATTCTATAGTATGTTACTGTGACTCTATGGTTTGGAATACCATCACAAAGATTCCTTGCACTACACTACACAGTACTTCTGATATGCACATCAATACTCGATAGGTAATAGATGCAACAGTACAGTACGACAGACAGACGGACGGACATCAAGCGGAATTGTAGTTTTTTTAGCCACAAATAAACAAGAAATAATCTATAACTTTTTTTGTCTGAGGCTCGGTTCTATAAATTACAAACTTTGGGGCTGAATTAAACTTATAGTACCTACTCTCAGATTTGATCGATTTTTGAGCTATCGAACAAGCTTATCGGCGGATGCATTTTTTCAAGAAGATGCTAATCACTATGTCTTACAATCTAATCACTATGTCTTACAAATTTCTTTCAATGGATTAAACTGTTATCTTTCTAAATTTCATCCAGTTCATTAAAAGGACAAAAGTCTAATAGCATTTTAAAGAAATTACTTGCTTAAAATAATTTCAATCAAATTCGCGTAAATGACTATTTCTCAATAGCCTCCGATTTTAAAACTCATCCGACAATTTTTTTTGTTTAGAATAAAGTCCTTTATCCCTCAAAAATAATTCAAAAGAAATTTTACGGAACTAAGCTCAATCGCTGTATCTTTTAAGAAAATGAAAGAAAGGCCACACGAAAGGCTCAGACTATAAAAATAATAACGCTGAGTTTATGGCGATTTGATCCTCCACACTGTAGATAAACCGAAAGAAAGACCGGATGAGTTAGCACTGATGGCCATCAGAGCCCTCTCTAATTCTATTTTCATTTTTATTTTTCTATTTTTTTTGTTTCCTCAGATTAGTGGCCAGAAATTCCAAGGATCTGCATATTTTGCGAACGAAACCGGAAAAATACCATGTCCCGAATCGAAAGAAAAAGAGCTGATGGTGTAAAATGCTCGAGGATTCGAGCGGACTTGGAGCAACTTTACAGGCCTAGAAATGAAATTAAAAATTTGGGTCAACAGTTTCGCGCACTGTATTCAGATTCTTAATGTTAATGTCGCATTGATAGGTCGTGGTAAAGTACAGGGGTGAAGGGTCATTACTAGGCTGAGGACCTTCATAAATAAAGCAGTAAATTACGCCTTAACATTACTGACCCCCCCCCCCCTACCCCACGGGACTCATGGCATCTATTCGATTCTCATTTTGATTGTTTCGTTCTGGTCCTGTGACTTTCCGAGGACCATCACAAGTGATAAGAGGATAAGATTAGCAGGATTTGCTTCAGTTCATCATCAATGGCGCGACAGCCCAAATCGGGCCAGGGCCTGCAGGATACATTGTCTGAAGTCATCTCGGTTCAGCGCCCGCGTCCTCCAGTTTGTGCATCTAAGAAGCGATTTGCAATCTGCGTCAACTGAATCCTCGTATCTTTTTCGCGGTTTTCCCACCGGTCGCTTGCCATGGGCTCTACCTTTCAATGTGCGCTTGGGAATTCTTCCGTCATCCATTCGCTCCACATGACCTGCCCATTGCAGCTTACGGAATTTTATAAGAGTCGATGCGGCTGGGTCGTCATAGATGTTATACAACTCGTTGTTGTACCGAATACGCCATTCAGTGCCTTCTCTTACTGGTCCCAAAATTCTTCGAAGAATTCGTCGTTCAAAAGCGTCTATTGATTTTTCAGACGCTTGGGTGAGAGTCCACGTTTCACTTGCATATAGTAGCACAGGTCTTATTATGGTCTTGTATATGCGAAGTTTGCTCAGCCTGTGCACTTTTTTCGATTTTAAAATCGGGAGAACCGAGAAATATGCCTTATTTGCTAGTGTGATCCGTTGATTTACTTCGTCCCGTTCGTTGCCGTCTCTTACAAGGTGTGATCCCAAGTATGAGAAATGATCCACATTCTCCAGATTGTAGTCCCCCAAGGTCATATTTTGTCTAGTTGGCGCGTTTCTTCTTGTTTGGGTCATGAACTTGGTCTTATTCTCATTGACCCTTAGCCCAACATCCTTTGCTGCTGAGTCTAGACAGTGGAAGACTTCCTTTGCGTCTGGAACAGATCTGGCCATGATGTTTACGTCATCCGCGTACACCACTAGTTGAGTGGACTTGATTAGTAGAGTACTTCTGGTATCAACGGGTACCTTTCTGATGACATATTCCAGGGCAAGGTTGAAGAGCATGGGAGCGAGTCCATCTCCCTGCTTCAGGCCGGATTCTGTTCGGAAGCTTTGGGTTAGCTCGTTTTGTATCCTTACTTGGGATTCAGTGTCAGTCATGGTCATTTTTGTTAATCGGACGAGTTTTGATGGGATTCCAAAGTCGAGCATTATTTTATATAGTACATTACGATCTATACTATCGTATGCCTGTTTGAAGTCCACGAAGATCTGGTGCACGTCAATGTTATACTCCCAGCATTTTTCTAGCACTTGTTTGACTGAGAATATCTGGTCAATAGTAGATCGTCCGGTTCTGAAACCACCTTGGTATTCGCCGATAATACTTTCTGTATAAGGCTTTAATCGATTATGAATTACTTTCGTCAGTATTTTGTAGGACGTACACAACAATGATATGCCTCTGTAATTTTCACATCGCAATTTATCTCCTTTCTTGTAGATTGGACATATAATGCTTTGGCGCCAGTCGTCGGGTATTTTTTCTTCCATCCAAATTTTTGTCACGATTTTGTGTAGGAGGTTGGCGAGGTATGGACCGCCTCCCTTTAGGAGCTCTGCTGGTATTGCATCAACTCCGGGTGATTTATGTATTTTTTGGTCGCGCAGGGCTGCTTCCACTTCTCCGATAGTGGGTACCGTAGTTGATGTCTGCTCATCCGATGGTGCACTTGATGTTATAATTGGGTCGGTGGTCGTCACTCTGTTAGGGTTCAGCAGCTTTTTAAAGTATTCAACCCATCTTTGTTTAATTTGTTCTGCGTCACTAAGGATATTTCCTTCCTTGTCTTTACAGAGGTTTGTTCGTGGCTTATAGCCTTGTCTTATTTGTTTGACGGCAGTATATGCGGATCGTAGATTATGTGACTTCATGTCAGTATTTAGGTTTATAATTATGTCATTGTTGTGTTTTCGTTTCTTTCGTCTGCAGATTTTGTTTGATAATCGCCTAAGCTCGTCGTATCCTTCTTTTTTGGCTCTCGTCGGTCTTTCAATGTACGCCTTGTAAGCTTCATTCTTTTTCGTTATTGCGTCACTACACTCATCATCGAACCAGTCATTATGTTTCTGCTGAGATTTTAATCCAATGATCTTTTCTGCTGTCGTTCTGATTCCATCTCTCAACTGTGTCCACTCTTGGTCGATGGTTGTCACTTCGTCAGTTCGTGATGTTTCAAAGTGATTTTGTAGCGCTGACTTATAGGCTGACGCGACAGTCTCGTCCTTTAGTTTATCGATGTCAAATTTGGGTGTCCTGCCCTTTTTGGAGTACCCGCATAATGCCACTCGACATCGATATTTCACTTTTACGAGATAGTGGTCGGAGTCGCAGTTTGCTCCGCGAAAAGATCTTACGTCTAGAATGCTGGTCGCAGCCCTTCTCTCGATCAGAACGTGGTCAATTTGATTGAAAGTGCGACCATCCGGAGATGACCACGTTCTTTTATGAATGTTGCGATGGGGGAAGCATGTTGAGCTTACAACTAAGTTTTTGCTGGTAGCGAAGTCGATTAGACGTTGTCCATTGTCATTGGTGGTGTTATGGAGACTGTGCCTTCCTGTGGTTCCTCTATGTGTCTCCTCTTGTCCAACTTTAGCATTGAAGTCTCCTAGAAGTATCTTTATGTCGTTAGATGGCAAAGAGTCAAATGTTTGTTCTAGGGTGTTGTAAAAAATGTCCTTCACTGCATCATCCTTTTCCTCTGTTGGAGCGTGACAGTTTACCAGCCATACATTGAAAAATTTTGTTTTTATGCGGATCGCACACAGTCTTTCGTTTACGGGTTTGAAGTCGGTGATTAAGTTCTTAAATTTTATATCTACCACGAAAGCTACTCCAAATTCCCTGCTTCCCGAAGCTTTTCCACTGGTTAGTATTGTGTGTGTCCGCAAGTCATTAACCTCACATCCAAGCCATCTCGTTTCTTGGACCGCCAGAATGTTGATGTTGTATCCTGAAACTTCATGAAGAAGCTCTCGCAGTGCACCTGTTCTGTAAAGGGAGCGAACGTTCCAAGATCCAAAAGAGTAGTCCTTAATGCGTTGCCAGAGTCGTTGCCGTTGATCCAATCTTTTCCGAGGCTGTAGTCCTGCTTTCGGAACAATAGTTTTTTTTCCGGGGATGGGTTGTTAACCCATCGCCCAACCCCCAACCTGGAGGACCAGGTCTATGGTACATAGACGTGTGAACAACTTTCGGTTATGGTGTGCTGGAGTTCTCACAGCTATGCCGCGAGTCCAACTACACCAATTTTTAGACCTACTTCCTGAGACGCACTGGTGTTCCTGGCCATTCAGGATGTGTTCACTCGCTCCTCCTTATCTCAACCTGGGCTTGCGACCGGCTATGGCGGAGTTATTTGCTTCAGTTATTCTGAGTTAAATATGCGAAGGAAGAAATTTGTACATAATCGATATTATCGACTGTATTAATCGGATTCCGGAATTGACGACTTTATAGAAATAGTTAACAGTGAGAAAATGGCCTATCAGTAATGCTGTTAGTAGTTTATAAAAACCCACTCCAAAACCAGGATTCATAATCTGGTACACAGATGGATCGAAAACAGATCAGGGTGTAGGAGCAGGAGTTTGTGGAGTACGCCTAAATGTTAAATTCTGCTTTAGCATACACACAACATCCACTGTTTTTCAGGCGGCACTCACTCTCTATGCATTAGAGAAAATATCAGAGGGGCTTCAAAAATCAACAAATATATATCTCTATTCCAACTTGTTTGGAATTGCCTCCAATGTCTAATTCAACTCGGAAATAAGAAAAGAGTTGACCTAATGTGGATTCCGGGACACAGCAGCTATTTAGGTAACGAAGTGGCCGACGTAATTGCTAGGAAAGGTTTAGAAGCTGACTTCATGGGACCATACCCAATTTGTGGGATACCAATAAACGCAGCCAGAATGAACATCCGTATGTTGCAAAAATCGCAAGGTGCCATTCAGTGGGACTTGGCACCAGGCAACAGGCACTTAAAGCTTTTTATGCCAAAGCATTCGGAAAAAAAGGACATCTGAATATCTAAAACAAAGCAGATATCAGACCCAAGCCTTATTGGGAGCTCTGACTGGGCATTGTCACATGAGGAAGCATCTCAATAAGACTGATCTCTCTGAGACTAAAATTTTCAGAATATGTAATGACGAAGACGAAACACCAGAGCATATCCTCTGTGTATGTGAGGGTTTAGCTCACAAAAGTCACTTCGGTCAGGGTTTCATGGAACCATCGGAATTCCAGACTGTTCCTCTTCGCAAAATACTAAGCTTCATTGAAAGCGCAGCGATTGAAGAGGAATCATAGTCAATCCGGGGACGTCACAATAGGCCCAACTGTGGCTTCAGTGGCAGAGATTAACCATACCAACCCCTTTTTCAATCTAGCTATCTACGTTCGTCGTTCTAACTGAACAATAGTATCAAAGACTTACCCCTAAGTTATTCCGAAATTTTAAGAAAATTAATTTTTGGTTACATGAGCGGAATTTAAACGTTTTTGTCATATGATCTTTAACATTAAAATTTTTTTAGTTGTATTTTTTCGTATTATTATAGTGCAATTTAAAGTTCTGACGTTCTGAGCAGGAGCGGCCATAGTGTGGGCACGAGCAACAATCACTTACCCCATTCTGTGTTTCATCAGCCCGATAAGTACATAGGATAAAACGAGATTGATCTATTTTGCAAGTCGTAATTATCATACAATTTTTGCTTGCTGCTTCTGACTAGATAAGATCCGGCTCGACGGACCAAAACCTTTTGCTTTTGCTATGACACAAAAAAGTTCTCCAATATACGAGTAATGCGCAGAAAAAATTCTATGATTGAGTGGTATGTAACAAAATTCTCGTCAAACACCATTAAACAGCCAGATCATTCGTTGGTTGCATAATATGTATATCATTTGATGAATCAGACAGAACATACAACATGATTTTAAGTGTTCAGAATTAAGAAGTAAGAATTTTTTACCCCTTCATAATCTAAGGCTTAAATTCGTTTTGGCACTAGTCGAGTAGCGTTTCTCGAGTTTAACTTTATGAGGATTGGTCTTAACAGATGGATCTGACCTCGAAGATAGAGCAAATATCAGTTAAACCGGATGAAAATCACAGAAATTTATAATCTAGATGGTCAAGAAAAATTTATTATCTATAATCATACTAACGAACGCAACTTGTAAATTCAAATCGAATAGAAGCCTTGCTTTTTGCACCTGAACAATTTCTATTTATTTTGCAAATAATAATTAAAATTTATTCGAAAATTTCCTATATTATAAATTAGTCACGGGATCGGCTCTCTAACCCGATTTAATAAAGTTCTCCCGGGGGAAAATCCAGCGACAGAGCAATGTTCGACGATAGCGGACGATAGCGCTATCTATTGCTTTTTCGAGAGATGGGAATAGCTTTTCTGGTGGTGCTACTATTCTACGTCGCAACATCACGAACCGACCCCGTATAATTTATGGATACGATGGCTCCATTTTCAGTCCTGGCACAAGTTTCATATTTTAAATGACTACAGCTTTTCAGATAAGGTCTGAATTTCTGAATTTAATACCAATTTATCGTTTATACGAAGCCCAGTATAGTCGCATATATAGTGTTAATGATACACAGTCACGGGCTATACTATGCCCGTAAACAAACTTACGAAATTAGTAGTATAAAGTGCGTACGAGGATTATGGCAGATAAGGTTTTTGCGAGAATCGTTTGTAATGGGATTTAAGGTGAAGGATGCTAATAAAACTGGAATATGTCGGATATTAAGAACTGCGATTAAATTGAATGTATATAGTAGGGAAAAGACGAGCGGAAATTTGACAGGCTTCTTAGTATTTTGAAATTTAGGTTTGATTTGATTGTTTAAATATTCAAACCGATTAATTGAAAACCATTTAATATGTCATGATGGAATCTCATGCCAACTACCAATACCCAAACATATTAATTTTAAAAATTAATTGCATGGGAAAATTACCGACCAAAAAACATTTTTATATACATATGAAAGTTAGTTTCCAAGGCGGGTGAACTATTTTAACGTGGATCCATTTACGAATAATTATTGTGATTAAGAAATCATTTTCTAAATCTTCAGAAACTGCGCAGAAATATGTATGGCGCAATTAACTACTTTGAAAAACCTTAAGTGACTCGTTACTAAACTAGTGTTATTATTCGTTAATGAATCGATTTTGAGTATCAGATGAATCATTAGTGAACCAATTTTGTATGTGAAATCTGTAAAGCTTCGCGTATACTTAAATCTTATTTCAACCCAGGATGCCTGGGAACGATTTGGAGTAATTCTGTCCTATGCATCTTTTCTTTGGATTTTACGAAAATATATAGATTTTTTTTGTTTTTCTTTATTATTTTAATAATACAGTAATGTTATCAATTTAAAAACAAAAAATTTGTTGCTCTGAAAATATTTTCTTACACGTTTCATGACTAGTAGATACGAAAAAAGCAATAAAAAATTTCAGTCGGTCTGTCCGCCGTATGCCTTACGTCTACCGGTGTACGCAAAATCGTTTGAAGGCTTCTAGCTCCCAAACCCTTTAAGCTATTAAATTAAAAAAATATTCTGAATAAATTGGGTAGGACCCTTGAAGTGACCATATTTTGAAGGGTGGGGTGTTAGCGGGGAAGTGAGAAAAGCGTTTTAGACCGAACATATTGGTTTCTAGACCTCAGCAACAGCTAATGCTAGGAAGCTGAAATTTGTATCGAACTTTGATAGTGGACTCATTTGCAAAAAAATTGCGGATATGAGTGAAGGGGTGTTAGATTGGGGGGGGGGGGGGGGGAATAATGCGTTCGAAACGCAAAAAAGCCTAGATCGATAGATTCTAAAATCCATATTTCCTAAACAGGTAATGCCACAAAACTGAGACTTAATGAATATCTGTAGGTACACTAGGAGAATAGAGCGGAATCAAACTTTTGAGTGGGGGCAGTGACGTGCGGGGGTTGTCATAAACCTAGAAAAAAAAAATTTGGGTTATGAGTAAGGGTTGATAAATGGAGTCTCATTAAAGTAAAATTTTTTAAGGATGCAGTAGAGCATGAAAGAAGAGGCGATACGAATTTTTCTAAAAATTCACGTCTCATATCTCAAGAACAGTGTAAAGGCTCGTGTCCACTAGCAAGCAAAACTTGTTAGAGTTGCTCTATGACATTTATTGCTGCATGTGTACATGGTTCCGAGAGCGCATTTGCCCAAGTTTTTGCTCAAGCCAGCAAACGCTTCCCTTTTCAAGCAAGTTGTGAAAGTACACGCTAACTTGCGAGAGTTCAGATCTCGCAAGAAAGTCCCGATCGGTTCCGAAATTTTTCAGCAAGTCAGTACAATTGCATTGGGTGTGAGGTTAAGTTCAGTTTTAGGAGTCGTAGTTCCATAGTTTACGTGTGAAGTATGAACGGAGAATCCAAGTGGAGTTCCGAGTACACGTTTTTGCTCATTTCCAATGTGGAACTTTATCCAGAGTTGCGGTATTTTTCTTTTTCGTTTTGACAGTTCAACGAAATTTTGATGATGAAGTGTACACGGAAGCGCAAGTTTTACTTGCAAGATTTTTGTAGAGCTACTTGCTAGAGTAAAATTGCTGCAATTTGACAGATAGTGTACACATCGCACCAAATTACTCTAGCAAGAAATGTCGCAAGTTACTTGCCAGTGGACACGAGCCTTAAGACAAATTCATAAAAATTTTACCAAACGTAAGGCTACTAGAACCCTAGCAGAAACAAAAATTGTCAGGGTATGGGTGTAGAGGGTGAGAGTAGGGGAGGGTGAAAAGAAAAAGATTCTGATTTTTATATCTCGAGAACCTATAACGACATAAAGCTAAGACTTAGTATTTTGATAGAGATGTTGTAGTACCATGTTGGAAAAATATAATTGTTATTAAAGGTACAGGGGTCGGGGATGTTTTTCCTATCTACAGAACGGCTTATGCTACTAAATTGAAACCTTGATGATATGCAAATCAGTTAAAAAAGGAATTTAGACTTTAAAGAATTTCAAATATCCATTGGAGTTCAGAAGGGGTGCGAAAAACATTATCAGTAAAAATAAAATGCATATACTTTCACGATTTTCGTCATATCTGCTATGTCGTCCCAAAAATATTAAATTCAAAATTATCCTACCGCTTCTAAATACGTATAAATATCTAGAAAATATTTTCAGGAGTTTTCGAAATTCAACCCCTACGGGGGTGCAAAGGTATTATATTCTTTTCCATGCATTCTGCCATATCATCTGATCAGAAATGGAATATATTTTTACTTTTACGGGATTGAGTAATACTCGCCTGAAGCAGTTTTTTTTTTTTCATCCCCTAAGAGGGTATAAAAGGGTTGAACACTTTTTTATGAATTTCGTCATATCCGTTTGAAGTGATAAGTAATTGAATTGGTTTTGTCTTTCTCATGCTGTTTTCATATTTATCTATTAACTCCTTTCAGAATTTCTGGATAGTCAACTCCCAAGAGGGTATAAGGAGGTTGCATATATAGATTCCTACATATTGTTTAGATATGATGATATGAGCCGTTGTATTTGAAAGTGGAATAAGCCCATTTTGAAAAAAATATTTATTGTGACATTGTAACATTGTTCTATACAACACGAAGCAACTTTCTGAGAATCTATTGATACAATTGTTTTATCACACTTTTAACAAATACAAGTAAATTTTTCTGAAAGATGGCATAAATATTTTTAAACATGTTAAAACATAAACCGTTAAGCATGTCGATTTAAAAACGAAATGGACTTATTCCACTTACAAAATCAACGGCTCATATATCGAATTAATTTTTACTTTTTAAGGTTTCTGGTATAACTTTCCCATAAGTAATGGGTTTGTAAACGTTTTAACTTGTTTGGCCTTTTAGTGTGCATAATATACCAAAATACAAATAATCTACACAGACTTTTTTAATGTTTAATCTGCCAAAAATCTCTATTTTGAATTTTTTTATTTTTTTTTTTTCTTTGCAAGAAACCTAATAATCTAGAAACAACTGATGCTATACTCCGACTTTGACCACCTCCGAACTTTGACCCGAAAAATAATAAAATTTTGCCCAGACCATTGTCAGATTTTTTTTTTACAACATTAGATTTTTCTTCACCTTTGGTGAACGTTCGCTAACAAGTCGTATTTAATTGAAATAGTTGCAATCTATAAGGAACAATTGGTCAAAATATTCGGGACATACTCGTACTTTCAACATTCGTTTCAAATCACAGAAATTCAACCTTTACAGTGTTCGATTACTTCAATGTACATAGTCAGTTGATTGGAAACGAAACACCGCACTACAATTTCCATACACACGGGACCACATTACCAACACCAAAATTTATACGGTGTCCAAATAATTTAAATTTTTCGCAGCATTACGGCCACCAGGATATAAATCAAAAGCTGTCAATTAAGGCGAAAAATTTTTCATTTTTATTTTTCATCCTGTAAAACGTTAAATTTCAATCCTGTCATTGCGGTGACCGACTTGTTAAGTGGGTTAACATTGAATCGTCCGTTTTTATGCACATTACGCACCAATCAAATTTTGTTTTATCGCACCGTGGATAATATGTTGAAAAGGACACATACGAGTTTAAATTAACAACAACAAAAAAAAAACTTGGTTGCGATGATCGTAAACAATGTCATCAGCTAAAAATGAAACGTAAACAATTAAATTAAGTAAATGCGGGAGATTTATGACTCGTTCGCAGGTAATTTGTAATTAAAATCAGGTCATGACAATGTTTACTCTTTGTATGGAATATTGAAGGCAATTAAGGACATTATTCATCGCTACCACCATATCGGTTCTACAGAACCACAACCACCTACTGATGTCGAAATTGCGATTTAATGCGGTCTTGGTAGTTAAACGTTACCAGAATTTTGATTGAGGACATCTTGTTAATGTGGTAACATTATTCGGTTCGCTAGCTCCTTCAATCATATTCGATACGAGATTCGAGGATATTTTGTGTGTCTACACGAAGTTATAGTCCCTCCCGGTGGTGTAATAGAAACCGAGCTGAAACCAAATTCGATTTGAATAACTTTGACTATCCCGGCTTCCTATGAACTATGAAGTGTTTAATGGGTTTTAGTCGCTATACGATCCTTTTGATTTGGAACCACTGAATGGTTGCAAATGCTAAAGTCGCCGCCAACGCTCTTATACCAGCAGTAGTCCTTTCGTCTTTAAGGGTATATGCCAGACATAAAGGAGATTTTGAACAGTAGCTGCGTATATTATTACTTTGTGCTTTTTGCATTTTTTTCATGAAAATGGCTAATCTTTATCACTGCGATTGGCAAGGATATAAACATTTTAGTGTGGAAGAAACCATTCATTCGAAACAACATTCACTTATATTCCTATTGGTAGACGGGCATTTGATTTGCCTCCCTTAGCTATCATTATTTCCGTTTTGTCCACTCCACGTTATACGATATCCGATATATGACTTCAAAATTACCTGGAATACCATATCCAGTATTCACTGGCTACTAAATTTCCCAGGATGCTACCAGTGAGTATACATATTGTAATAATTGTTAGTGTATGCAATCCGTTACTGCGATATCGCATCGCTCTAATCGCGTCGCTTTGACACTTATGTTTCTAATTTCGTCGCGAGTGTAACGCGGTTTTGATACTTGCCTCAGTCAAATTTCGTTTTTTTTGGAATAAATTGCAACTAAATGAAATAAATGAATAAAAGAAATGAATGAAAATAAATTCTACAACATAAAAAAACTGCCAATGGCCAGGACGGAACTTTATTAATTTTCGGGTCATAAACCAGGAGCGGTCAAAGGCGGAGTACATCATCAGCTCTTAAAAAAAATTTTAAAAATTGAAATAAACAATTTCATATCTCATCAGAACAAAAGCCACGGTGATAGTTTTTGCGATAGTTGCTGTCATGATAATTACTATCGTTATAACCATCATCAAAACTTTTCGATAGTTACTTTCGCACTGTCATGATAGCACTATCGCACTATCATGCTTGTCGAGATAAGCCCCGTTTTCACGGCGAAAGTATAGCACCATAGTATGATAGTGTGACAGTCTGCTGTTTACACGGCGCGATGTACGCAAGTGAAATTAGACATGTCACTTGTCTATCACGTACACACAAAATCACGTACACATAAAATTAAAATTATATTTTTTTGCAACTAGCACCACGTATTCACAAGATCGAAAATATTATTATATATTTTTATGTTTTAAAATTATTTTTTTAACGTCAAATGTCAATGCCAAGATAATATTATCGCGATAGTTCTATCAACTATCTCGTCAAGCATGATAGTGCGATAGTGCTATCATGACAGCGCGAAAATTACTATCGAGAAGTTAACATGGTGATAGTTATGACGATAGTAATTATCATGACAGCAACTATCGCAAAAACTATCACCGTGAAAACGAGGCAATGTCGGGATAATTTACACAAAAATCTAGATATAAAATTTATAAAAAAGAACGGGGTTAAGTTTTACCATATTTTTAGTCAAATTCTGAACGTGGAGACTCAAAAAAAAAAAATAGATTCATTTCAGGCAGCCTTGCACGTCAAATACCATCTGTAATACAAAATTTTGCTACGTTGAGGCTTAACCGAAACCAATCATAGGCAGACTTCAATATCTAGAAGAACGTGATCCATGACAAAGCTGTTTAATTGTCTTTTAACCTTTCATAAATGAAGTTTAAATTACGCAATGGATATACTTTCCTAATATGATATTCGTCACGTATGCTCTACATACATACGTGCTGTGTGGATAGCTCAGATCAATCCGAAAACACAACCATTATTCATTTTCCATAGTGAATTAATGTGAAGAAAGCTCAAATCTTACCAGCTTTTTTTGACTAATAGCCTGTCCAATTTACGTTGCTACGAACTGTACAGTGGTTCCTAGTCCTAGAATAATATTTATTTTGGATTTCTACTGGTTATCCTCTTCCATTTGATTACGGGAAAGGACCAAACTCATTAATATGGAGAAGAGATCGTCTATACCTCTTAAGTGAAAAGGTATCGCATAGGGTATTTTTTTCCACCCTAAGAGTCGTCAATGCAGAATATTAAGTTTATTAGTAACCTTCTAAAATCGAAATCCTTAAATTAGTAAGTTAAAAACCAATCTGAGCTTATGGCTGACTGATGAATGTTTTAAGCCATCCGTATCCATCCTATAAAAAAGAACCTAAAGCAATAACCAGCAACTTTTCAAGTGATAAATTGATCCCAGCTCCTTATTGCCCATATAAGACTCGTTCTTTTAGCACAAAGGAGCTGAAACCAGTAACAATATTTCTTACTATCAAGTACAATACAATGCCAAAAGTGTTCCGGGGACTGCTCCTTTTTCCGGGATGCTAAGGTTTTTGTTACTACGAGCAACGAAGAATAGTTAAACTTCACACGCTTCCTTCATTGCGATATCGCAATACATTATAGCGTCCTGTGTCCCGGCTACTATGACTTCATATACAAGTATACGTCCTGATGGGTACAGATGAATGTCCTTATCGATGGCATCCTTCGAACATGATTTTGTTCGAGTTTTCGCTACAAAAAAATATTGTATAAGCTTTGTACGAAAGGGTCCTGTATGTTTGCGACCGTACTTTTGTAAAAAAAAAAGGTGGCACATATGGAGCGTACCCAATGAAATGAAAAGCTCCAGGCTTTTCATGTTGTATATTGGAGAAAATGACTTTTTATTACGAAATGTAGGTCAATATGAAAATTGTTGAAATGGTTTCGGAAGTGAGCTATGGCGTTGGTGCTGTTCAAATAAAATGTTTCCAACGGCAAATTCATTGCGCCACACTAGGCCACGTATCCAATACTCGTATATTTCGATTCTTTTGGATTAGAATCGAAAAGTACTACCACCCCCAGGCTCATTTTCACTCACTCACGTCCACCCCTGAACGCTGAAAGGGAACGCGTTCGCCAAAATTATAGTGTGAAAAAGGATATTTGTGCGTTACACCTTAAACAAATTTCTCCTGAGGGATTTACATTGGAAGTAACAGCCAGTACCTTGAAATTGCTCAATTTAAAGGTGAATTGAACATGATTTAGAGGTAAGTACATTCTCTCTTAGTTTAGAACGAAGCCATATTTTTCATTTCTTAAGGATACCTAGCCGCTGAATGGCTTTGTGTCATGGACGAAATTTCCGGGATTATCCTGTAAAGAAAGCTGGTACGGTTTAAGCAGCCAGATAAGTTTAATGCTCTTGTAGATGGAGAGTTCAGCAGGTACCTACTGTTCGTTGAAGATAGATTAACTTTCTATGTTTTAACACAATCAGGAAAGAAGTTCCACAAGATCAAATTTGCTGGAGTTAGTTTTAAGTTGTTGAGTTCAGTATAAATATTTAATTTGATATCTTCAGCTAATTTTCGAAAACTAATGAGGAAAAGAATCGATCCTATGTTTCAAGCTTTAGAATTGAGATACATTGTGCTATTTGTTGCCCAATTTGTCTGTTCTAGTTTTTCCGGTTGCATACACAATAATTGTAAACCCTATTGGGGGTTGAACGTTGCAAAAACGCTACATCCATTTAGAGATTTATACATATGAAAGCCCATTAAATGGAAAGGGTGTTTCATTTTTTTTTAGTTTTAATTACTGTCGTAGCATATCTCCATATATGTAGGTACTAAGTTTCAACTTTCTAGCATAAGCCGTTTCTGAGATATGGAAAACAACCCACCACGCCATACCACATCAAACATATACTTTTCTAGAATGTCTCAATAGTAGCTCTATATAGTTTTAAGCTTTCTGTTCTTTGCGGCTTTTAAGAAATTAAAATCAGAAATTTTGCATTTCTATCCTCTGCCACCATCACTGCCGGCACCAATTCCCTCACAACTTTTTTCCACTAGAGTCCTCCCGGTCCTAACTCCAGTAAAATTTTCAAGATCATCAATGATAGAGTTTTTGAGTATAAGAATTTATTGTTTTGAAAATTAATTGCCCTCCTTCTGCACTTCACGACCCCCTCCTTCCCTCGAACATTTAGTAGACTCCACTTGTAATTATATTATATATACATGAACTAAGTTTTAGCGTCCTGGGTCAATTGAGTCGAAAGATATTGTAATTCAAAGTTTTTTACGCTCCGTCCCCATACTTCACCAACCCCTTAAGGGGTTATACGCAGTCAGGAGGCCAAAAAAAGCTGTTTTTCAAGTATTTTTCCTGTAAAGCAATTTCAATTTATTAACGTAAAAATTTATATATATACAATGGTAACTATTAACTTTATTTTGATATTTTTTTTAATAATGTTGCTTAAAACTGCTATAGTTGATTGTCGAGAACTCCTTAAAAAAAAAGTGTTTTGCGGTGATCTCGATATCTCTAGATAAGATCATCTGAAATAATGTATTGTCTAGAAATTAATCGAAGGAATACGCAAAATATAAATGTTTAACAAAATGGCGGGTTTTACAACAAAAATTTCGATTTTCGAGGAGAATTTCGGCCTTAAATTATTTATAAAATGGAAAATATTTATCAGAGAGACAAAAAACCTTCGATCAATCACTTTTTTTAGTTTAATAAATAAATATAGTTATAAAAATTGTGTAAAAATTTCAGAATTATCGGTTTTGTCATCTCCGAGAAATCCTGGTCACCGACTTTATAAACACAGTTTTGATAAAAACGCGTTTAAAGTTTCAAAAACTCTTTCAAACGCTCCTAGACATCTTTACAAATGTGAGTGTAACTTCGATAATATTTTTCGGATTGGCATGACACCTTTTGTGAATATACTTGTATATATGTACATTACGAAAGAGGGAAAACAAAATTTTGTTTTTGGAAAGTTGTGACTGCGAATAACCCCTTAAAATTTTCTCCTCTTTTTTAATCTTTTAGTATCTGTTAAGACAATTACAAAGTTTCAGCCGAATGATATCAGTCAGGAGATATGAATTTTAGAAGGTTTCAGCTTTCAATAATTTTCGCCGCATTGTCCTCCCCCCTCTACTCGCACATCTCTCAACCCTATCAACAATTTGTTTACAAATGAGTCCACTATCATAGTACTACATAAGTTCCAACTTTTAGCCTCCTAGCATAAGCGGTTCATAAGATCTATAAACCAAAATGTATCATCTAAAACACTTCCTCGTACCCTCATCCCTACAAAATACAACAGCATCAAAATGTCGACTTAATATCTTAAGGAGTTTGAGAGTTAAACGCTTTCAAACAGTTTTGCGTACGGAGTACCCCGAACGGCGGACAGACGGACATTTTATTTTTTTATTAAATTTATTGCTTTTTTAGGGTATACTAGTCCTAAAACGTGAAAATAAAAAATTTCAGGGTAGCAAGAGCCTAAGAGATATGTCAGAATTCGTGAAAAGTATAAAATCACTTCGGATGCGTCGCGGGTTGAATTGCGTCACTCAAACTGCGTGGCGACACATTGAACAAAACTGATTTGATTTGATTTAAGGAGCTCCTGAATGTAAAATTAATTTCATTTCTCAGAAGACCGAATTATAATATGAAGATAGATGACGAAATCTCTTTTTCTCAAACCATTTTCGCACCCCCTCTAAATTTCAATGCAAGTCTGTATTTTTTTGTTGAGGGAATGACTTTTCTACTACAATAGAGAATTGAACGCATCTAATGACTGCCAACTTCATACTAGTTTTTAAATTTAAGATCGAAGTTGGCGTATTTGTAAAATAAAATGAAGTTTTTGGTGTTAAGAAAGTCCTTGATGTAAAACGAAATTGTAAAATAATCAATTTTAATAAATTATGAAATAAATAGTTTTAAATATAAAATTTGTTCAAGTGTAAAACAATAATGTTAATAAGCTAAATAATTAAAATATTTGAAGTATTACAACATCGAATTATTAAACGTTATTCAAATTATTCAACTAGAGTTAACCTCTACAATTGAGCTAACCTCTACACCAAGATGAAAAAAGGACCACACTCGTACCCTCTTGCTCCTATCAAAATTTATGCTTTTTACCAAAAGCCCAATAAGCCAAGTTTCCGCTTTTTATATATAGCAACTATCGAGATATAAAAAATTGAAATTGAAATAATTTGCTTTTCACCCTTAGCCACCACACCAAACCAAAATTTTCACCTATACCCACCAAATCTTAGCGTAATAACTTGAAGGGTTTAGCTTATGAGCCGCCAATTGTGTATGTGCACGGCGGACCGACGGACTTTTTTTGATGTTTAGGGGTTTAATAGCAGTCAAAAGTGAAAGCACACAACTATATGGCAGTTAATAATTTTTTTTATATATCAAGTCCTCCTTAATTTAAACTAACCCTTTTAATTTTAGATATATCACAATAGACCCACCGAATGGTGGTGAGTGAGTCGATCCATAGTTTGAATGGCTGCCAACATAACCTAATTTTAGATCTAGGAATTATCTTGTCTCAAAGATGTATTTGGATCGAGGGAAAAGATTTCGGCTTTTTCGACGAGATTTTTTTAGTAAAACCATAACAATAACAATTTCCAAATCCACAGTGCGTAATAAAATCCTTTTATAATCAAATTATTGCATTACCCTTCAGAAAGGTATGCTCTCGAATCTCGACTTGAATCAAACTAAATAATTTTCGAAATTCTTCAACAGCACTGACGAGCCCTTATAGTTATCCAAATTTAAAGGAACACCACTGTGATTATATTATGGGCAGGTATTTTATAGCGAAAATCAGGATAAACCTGATTAAGATCCCACTTTGGTCTGAATGGGACTTTAAGGGTCAGATACGGACCTCCACTACAGTCGGGTTGGATTGAGTTGGATAAGCATACGCTCGACTGAATCAAAAGGTAAATCTCCAGCAATAAGGTGTAGGGTGAATTGAAAATTTAAGAGACGGCTTTTTTTTTGCATAACAAGGTCAGTGTTGAGCAATAGACACATCGGATGGATTTTGTTAAGCCAAAAACTTTCGACATATGGAAAGGATTGCTTTGTTGTTTGAAATCTCTTCAATTATATATACGACCCTATTCCACGTACTATACAGGAGGATATCCTTCTGCGCCAATAAAATGGTCCCAATCACGTAATAAGGACTTCATTCAAAGGTCGGACGAGTCTGTTTTCTATGGAATTTTGCCAGAAAGCATTCCATAATGTTTACATGAGAGAGCAAAAGAGGAAAAAAAAAAAAATCGATTCCGAACCTGGGTGAGTCGTTAGTCCCGAGTCCTGGAAACCTCCTTACCACTCAGAAGTCCTTGCACTAAATAGTATTACAGTGCATATAGTAGCCATCTCAATCATTTTCATTTGTTGTGAAATTTCCGGTTTTTTTTGCAACTTTACGGAAAAGCTTTTATTTTGGTTGTTAGTTTGATTAAATTCTCTGTGCTGTAGCAAGAGCTCGGACCAGGGAGATTTGCTTTTCTTATGGAATTTATGTTTTACCAAGAGCGTTGTCGGAAAAACTAGATAAAGTGGTGCTTTTTACCAAATTAAAGTGTCTGGGAATATTGCGCTTTGTAGTTGGAACGAAAATCGCAAAGGAAAATAACGAAATAACTTTTCAGGTAGTGTAGCTAGTACCTACCCTATCACTATCAAAATGTTAGAATTATAACATCATCTATTGTATTTTCATAGATCTTTTCCCAGTATTAGCAATTTTTTGAATTAATCCATAAAGGGTGAACTGCTATGAAGTAAGGATTCGAAAAACTGAGGCAACCACCCCTACATATACCATATATACCTATATACATCCATTTTTATAGCCTTTTCGATATACTTACATACATACGAGTATGTTGTTTTTAAGAATTTTTTACCGGTGTTCACGAGGCAGGCATATGTTCAACAAGTAAGTGTACTAGATTTTTTTGAAGTGTATATTTGAAAAAATAAATAAATTTTTAGGATATTGTTATTACATTTGTTGACTATTTTTCCACTTAATGGGGTATTTACATCCAGCTAAAAAAAAATAAGACAATTTACAAGAAAAAACCTAACAAAAACTTCGGGAAGCGGTTAGAAAAGGGTGTAACATATGAATTAAATAATTGGGTCATATTCCGAGATGCGGTCTAGAGGTTGAAAAAAACAAAACTTAAAAATAGGTGATTATTAAACAAGCCTGGGGAAGTGAAAAAATATTCGATATCTGATCAGACCTGAGAAACATATTGGAATTCATGGAAAAGTATACAACCAGTTTACACCCTCTTAGGGGTCGAATTTCAAAAAATCTTGAAAACACATTCTAGGTATTCATATGAAGAATTTGTAGAGTAAAAATGAATTCAATATTTGGAAAAACCTAGTAGATATGACGAAAATCGTGAAAATATATGCATTTTCCATAAACTGATATTTTTATTTGACCCCCCCTTCTGAACGCCACTGAATATTCGATTTTTTTTTATCAGAATTACTTTTCTAGTTAATTTACATATACGTACCGAGTTTCAACTTCCTAGCATAAGCCGTTCTAAAGTTAGGAAAAAAAGCCCCCACCCTCGTACCATACTACCCCTAAAAAAAATTATTTTTCCACCATGCCACTACTAAAGCTCTACCTAAATACCAAGTTTCAGCTTCCTATCATTATAGATTCTTAAGATATAAGCATCGGAACTTTTTCTTTCTCACCCTTCTGCTCCCTCACCCTCTACACCCACACCCCCAAATTCCCCTACTAGGGTTTCATTAGGCCTACTTCTGGTAAAAAATTTAAGCATCCATCTTAAACTGTTATTGAGATATAAAACGTGTTATTATTGAAAAATTCTTATCCCCTCCACTTACGTACTCCCCCGCCCCCTTCAAAGATTTTACTTTGAGCAATCTTTATTTATCAAGCTTTATATCTAAACCGAATTTTGTTTTTCTGATGCCACTGGTTTGGGAGATATCGTAATGTTAAGTATTTCAACCCCCACCTCCGTACGCCACTACCCCCACCCAAAAATTTATTATTTTTTCCGGTAGAAGTTCGGAACGCGTTTAATTCTGTGATGCGGTGTAGGTTACTACGTGACTGAAAACCTTACAAAAAGTTCGGGAAGCGGTTAGGCGTAACATATGAATTACATAATTGGGTCATATTCCGGGATGCTGTCTAAGGGTTAAAAAGGAAAAACTTGAAAATAGGTGATTATTAAACAAGCCCACGGAAGTGAAAAGATATTCTATATCTGATCAGATCTAAGAGTTATATCTGAATTCATGAAAAAGTATACAGCCACTTAACACCCCCTTAGATGTCGAATTTCAAAAAATTTTGAAAACGCTTTCTGGGTATTTATATGAAGAATCTGTAAAACAAACACGAATTCAATACTTGCAAAGACCTTATAGATATGACGAAAATCGTGAAAATATATGCATTCTATTTTCACTGATCATTTTTTTTACCTCCTGCCAAACGCCAATGGATATTCGATTTTTTTTTATTCAGAATCACATTTCTAGTTGATTTACATATACATACCAAGTTTCAACTTTCTATCATAAGCCGTTTTATAGTTAAGGAAAACAACCCCCCCCCCCTCCCATACTACCTCTATTCAAAATTATATTTTTCCAACATTACTACTATAGCTCTATCTAAATATCAAGTTCCAGCTTTATATCATATGTTATTGAAGATATAAGCATCGGAACATTTCCTTTTCAACCCTTTTTTGTGGTGGGTATTTTTCCTATCTATAGAATCTATAGATATTGGAAAGTTTAAATTTGGGGTGTATATCGATGGCCTAAAGCACACATATTGCATGTCCAGAATAGTTTCTTTCGTATCGTATGGTATGGTATGGTATGGGGTGGTGGTGCTCTCATCCTCTTTCACTTAGACGTTATCTTCATATCGTAACTATTAGTGAAAATCAAATGCTTATATTTTCACGAATTACGACATATGGTATCTCTTAGGTCTTCTGATATAATATAGAAGTAATTTTTATTCCACTGATTCTTCTAATAAATGCCTAGAAAATGTTTTCAGTGTTTTATGAAATTCAACTTCTAAGGGGTGTAAAAGAGCTGTGCAGATTTTAGTGAATTTCGATATACCATATACCTACATAAGTTAGGTCTGCTTAGTTATCGAATAACTTTTCCCTTACAGTGTCTTGTTTTCTAATCGCGAAAAACATACATATTTTCATATATGATAAAGAACGATTCCGAAACGTCACACAAAAATAAATTTAACAGTATTGAACTCAGAAAACTTGTATTTTCATGATTTCAAAGGTTTTGCGTTTTCAACCCCTAAGGGGGTATAAAAGGGTTGAACACGTTTTCACGAATTCCGTCTTACTCTTAGGACTGATAGAATTTAAATTGGTTTTTACTTCCTCGGTCTTTCTTTACATTTATGATGGTGTTGGATAGTAATTCCTACACTACATCTAAGCATTAAATGGTCCATCCAGACTGTTGGCAGATTTTTACCTTGAATTCATTCCACGGTAAGTTGATTGATTTTCTTCACCGTAAATGCCAAAATTCTTTAGATCTTTCTAGTTTCATGTGTCATGTGTGCGAAAATAAAACCATTGCGAATCAGAAAAATATAAAATATTTCACAACAACGGAAACTTCTGTAAATCTAGTCTACCAAAATTCGTCCTGGCGTCTAAAACTTACAGACTAGCACCTCGAACAATGATGCCAAGGGGACCCCATTTCATTTCATCGCTTTTCCTATCTCTTCAACGAAAATTTTCCCAATATATAACAAAACGAAAGTCTTTCTCAGTCAACTTTTCATCCTTTTTTCCTGTTTTTCTTCCTGTCCTCTTCCGTAATCGGGATAAAAATGAATGCAGTGTTTTGTTATTTCTGCACCTTCCGTCGTCGCTACCATTCCGAAACCTTATTTATATCCTTCTATGATTCGTTCTGAATATTTTTATTACTCGGTTAGCGTGTGTCTCCCTAAATCCAACAATACGAATTAAACGACCAAAAAAAAAATAGGAAATTCTTGGCAACATGGCAGGATAAAGTTTTGCTTTTCTCTTGTATTTCAAGGGGCTCGAAACGGATGCGAAAATTCAGAAAAAATCAAATGAAAGTCCATTTATAGTCGGGGAGAAATTGGAAAATTTTCTATCATCGTTTTCATTTTTACTGTTCGAAACTTTAATTTATAACATGTGGAAGACGGGCAATATCCTGAATGAATTTTACCGAAAGGGATTCGCTGATTTTGATTTTTTTTTTTTTTTTTTCAAATTAGAATACGAAGGTTAAAAGAACTCACCTACAATTGATCACGAAATAAAAGAAATTCAAATAGTTAAAATATTTTTCACTTTATTTATCGAACGAAAAAATATACAAACGATGAAGAAACTGTGCACTAAGGAAACTATGCGTGAAAGCTGATGGTCTTTGTAACTAGTGCTTGAGAATAATTGTATAGATACCTTTTATTAAAATATAATAAAAATAATAAGAAAATGATGTTTGCATTCATTGCTACAAAGAAAAAAAAATTCATTAATATCGGTCTTCTTTTTTCAAAGTAATATATAAAAATAAAATAGGAAGAAAAATAATAAAAGTTGTGAATATATTAAAAAAAAAAAATTATTATTATTTTACATTTATTATTATTATTATATTTATAATTTTATAATTAATTTATTTTGTAATCCAAGTATTTCTTGAAAACTATTGATGAACTTGACTAATGCCTATATGAAGGAGGATGACAGACAACATCACCAACCCACGTACCATACCATACCATTGGTGAAGTTATTCGTCATATCAACGATCGGATCACATCTATCCAATGGATTTCGTTCTTAGGTTGACCAGAGTGTTTACAATTTGGATTGTCAAGTTAGGGTAGGTCTTCCCTCATCCTCTAGGACCCAGAGCATATAGCTGCTATGTTTGATCGTTTCCTTGCAATTCTCTACTTCTTCTGTTCGGTTATCAATGGTCCAGACTTTAGGCCATACCTTCAGAATTTGGTTCCTCGAATTAACGCAGAATCCTTTATCTTCCGCAATCTAGAGGTTCCGGATCACATCTGTTGACGATGAATATGCCGACCATGTTTAAAAACATAGTTTCGAGAAAAATGCGTTTAAAGTTTTTGATAGGTAAAACGTTAACTTACGGCTAGTCTCCTATTCTAGCTTCGTACTGTACGCTTTCTTCCTCTTTTATCTTCGGGTTTTTCACAGATGGTCCTCTGAATGACCTTGTTTTCCATGACACTCGGCTTTTGCGAAAAAATATATGCTAAACGCTGCTGTTGAGAGTGGCACGGCAAATAGCCAGGAAGCGCTTTAAACCGATGTATGGTCACATTTAGTGCTATAACTTTGTAAAAGAGTGGAATTTTCTAAATTCAATTTTTTTTTATATATCTTAAAAGTATAAGACATGAAAATTTATAAAAAAAAATTCGATTTTCAGGCCTCATGCCTTAATTCGATTCCCTAAAAAACCAACTATAAAATTGCAAATTGTGATTACTAGTTTTGAAGATATATGAGTACAATAAAAGTTTTTATGGGGAGAGTACATGTCTAAAAGACTTTTCTTTACCATCCTTTTCTCCGCTGATATTAAAAACTTTGTAGAATATGTTTCTTCTCAAAATACAACAAGGAATCACACCTTAAAATATTGCCAAGCTGATGGCTTTGTAGCTAGTGCTTAAGTATAACTGTGCACTGAAAGAAAAACTGTGTTTATTCCAAGGTTACATTGACTATATTAAGGTTCTTTTAACTATTGTAAAACTCCAGTGATCATGGCTATGATGGTACGAGCCATAGCATATAATTCGTAAGAACATAATATGGTTGCATTAAACATATATCTCTACTGAAATTTAATATGGTTGCTCTCGTTACATGAGGTATTATAATCACGACAACAATATTCTATGATCAGAGGAACCATATAATTTGATAAAATAATTCCCACAACCATACCTCTCACAGTACGAAGAGGGTCGTTCGCGGTGTAAGTTCGCTTCTTCCAATTTCATGTGTGCTTTGTTCGAGAGTGTTTAATTGTTGTTCAAGTCATTTATTTATGATCTAAAGTGTTTTCTTTGTGAATTATTTTTTAGCGTAACATGCATCTTATGATTGACCTAACCATCATATTATAAAAGAAGGTTGCGTGAATCACACACCAAGGTTCTGAATTCAGAACTATGATTCAAGCAACCATGTCACATAAATTTTATGATTGACCCAACCATTATATTATTAAAGAAGGTTGCATGAATCACACACCAAGGTTTCCACAATCATAATTTTGTTTGAGCTAAGCATGTTACATGTTGTAACATAGTTGTGGCAACTATAACCTCAATCATAGTAAGGTTCTCCCAAAATATGGTTGCCACAATCATATTTTTTTTTGAGTGTGTATATTTATATGCCTTTTATTAAAATATAGAAATAATAATAAAATATTGCCACTCATGTATCGGACACTTTGAATAGTAGTCAGTATACGCACAGTAAAGTTGCATTATACAAGAAATTAAAAAACCCGTGTAAGTACATATCACGCTTTTTTATCTACGGAACCCTAAAACAAGCAAACTACACAACAAATAGAACTACCTTTCGAAAATTTGCACAAGAAATAGAACTACCTTACGAAAATTGAAGGTATTTTTATAGGATATTTGTATGGCAGATGCACAAAGGACTAGTCAAATTTTCTTCTTCATAAACGTACCTTTAGCTTAAACAATGGAAAAATCATCACATACAAGACTTCAAAGTCGTAGCTAAAACGTGAAAATATTATGCATACATTTAAACGGATTTCGACAAATTTCTTAGGTCTTCTGATATATTGAGTTTCAGAAAGCATTTCCGAATTTTTTGAAATTTAATTTTTAAGGTGGTGTAAAGGGGTTTTTTGGCAAATTGATCCTTAGGCCTAAAGTCTGATTAGGAATCGAAAAACTTTTCAATATTACGGACTTGTTTTAATCGTTGTTTCCTCTTCAACCATCTTAGGGGTTACAAAAAGAGCTAAACACGTTTTCACGAATTCCGTCATATCTTTTAGGAGTGATAAGCCATCGAATTGTTTTTTCTTTCTTGAGCTTCCTTTATATTTATTTAAAAAAATCTTTCAGTATTTTTCAATATTTAACCCATGTGATGTACATACATTTCACTATTTTTGCCATATCTCTTAGGATTGCTATGATATATGAAATTGGTTTAAACTTTTACAATTTTTTATATATTCACGTAAGAACTATTTTTAGAATTTTTTCATACCATATAGGTGCGTATAATTTCACAAATTTCTACATATATCTTAGGTCTAATGAAATACCGTATTGATTTTTACTTCCTAAGTCTGCTTATATAATCACAAAAAAGTTAATTTCAGTGTTTCTAGATATTCAAAACTAATGGGTACTTTTATACAGTTTTCGAAATATTTCAAAAATCAGATTGGGTTTTGACTTCCACGAACTATTCCTACAAACGTCTACAAAATCATTTAATTATTTTTTATATTCAACCCCAAGGCGGTCTTATATGCATATTATGAGAGATATCGAATTGATTTTAAATTACTCAGTTTTCCTAAATAACATAATAGCCTAAAAATTAATATAAGGATTTTTGGTTATACAGTCAATGGGTTGTAAAGAATGGTGCATAAGTTTACAGAGTTTTCAGATATTAAATTGGTTATTACTTTTACAGTCATTCTATCTATTGGCCTAAAATCCAATTCAACATTTTTTGAAATTCAACCCCCTATTTTGCACAAAATTGGAAACCAACAGTAACGTCTCATTTCATTATGACTGCAATACATCCACTCACCATTGTTCATTCTTTTGTTTCGTAAAATTTTATAGCGAAAATTCTTATCTGCTTATTGAAAAATCTGCCATAAAAACGTTGCGTTCCAACTCAAAAAATTCAAATTTTTCGTCCTTTTACGATGATATTTTCAATTATTACAAATTTTCGCGCGAATATAAACCAGAATCTCTTTTATTCGTTTCTGAAACTAATTTAAATCACAAGCCTTCACAACAAACTGTTTTTTATTGCATAATGCTGCAATAAAATCGCTCCCGGTATCTGAAGAACTGCGAATTTTATATCGTAGATAAAATGGAACATAAATTGAAGAAAACGAGTCCGGGATACGAGAAGAAAATCAGGAAAAAAGGAGTTGTCTTAGCAGAAGAATTACAATGGAATTCTCACTTTGGATGTCTGCCAACTTGCATAAAAAACTAAGACAAGGAATGAGACGAATCTTCCTTTTTTCCATGTTTGTGGTACTCTCTCCTCGGCAACTACATAATATGTTTTCGGATTATCCCTGTGTACTTCGACCACCCCAACCCAACTCTTCCCAAATGCTCCTACTGGAGGCAACAAACATCCTGGGGCACTAGTTTTATAGTTCGTCCTTTACGCAGTTTTAAGGACTTCGCCGAAATTATTTTGATAGAGTGCTAAAGTTTAGTGTGAAGTACGAGAGTGGTCTTTGGGGAATAAGACGACAAAGTAGGTATCTCTCATGCCACGTTATTTTCAAGTTTGGTCCTTGAAAACTGTTATACCAATCCGACACATTTAATATTCGTACGTTATATTTTCACCCCATTACACACTCTACTCTATCAGAAGTGGTAATCAATGTTAAAAAAGAAGTAACCCTTCAAGAAAACCTCCCCAAGAGCACGATTTCATCCAATATCCCGAATTTAAAACCTTCCGACAAAATATTCCGTGGGAAAATCGCAATCTGATGCATAACGCTCCTTACAACAATAACCCCCCCCCCCCTTTCGATTTTCCACTCACCCATCGCGTTTTTGAGTTATTTTTAAAGGCTTCCTTATTGCTTGTCACGAAATCAATAAACTTCACAGTAAACAAAAAGCACTGAGCAACCACACGTTTACGTCGAAAAAGGAAATTTGCATAGCGTGCAGCCAACGCGCATATAATTTTCTCTTTTCGGGAAAACTTTCTCCGTGCTTTCCATTGAAACTCCTTCGACAATCACGTGGCAGGAACGAGCGTCCTAAGCGACTCGACTTAATTGACACCGCCTGAAAGAAAGCCAATCATTAAGGTAAATGCTAAACATTTTAGGCTACAAATCACAAGTGAAAGTCACTACATATAGTACGATGAGAAAGGAGTTAAATTATAGACCGTGGATGAAAAGTGGGTCGGAAAAGAAAGTGCAAGGCTGCAGCTCAATTGCTTAATGAGAAGTTGGGTCAATACACAGGAAATGCCAAGGGAAATTGCACAACATCAGAACATTCTTTCAAATGCAGAATAATTGAGAAATAATTAACCATTTCTGAGTCAAATAATAACTTTATGTTTTCAGGACGTACACGAACCTTGGTAGCCACTAAATCGATTATTGAGGATACTGTAGTTTCCTGAACCACAACAAATCAATTTCCATCGTGGAGAATGTGGTAAGTTTCCCGTGTATTCCACACACGCCATCGAATGAACTCCAAATTTAGATAAACCAATTTCAGTTTCAGCTCTATCTACATACCAACTTTCAGCTTTTTATCATTATAGGTTCTTAAGATTTAACCATCGGAAGTTTTTCCTTTCCACCCACCCCCACCCTCACCCTCTACACCCACACCCCGAACACCCCTCTTACCAACACCCCTCTAAAAGATACCAGTCGTAGTGGTTCACCCAACCTACCCACTATAAAAATTTCATGATAATACCTCAACGGGCTTGGAAGCTACGCGCCTTCAAACTATTTTTGCGTACGGCGTACAGACGGACATTTTTTTTTTTATTGCTTTTTTGAGGTCTACTAGTCCTAAAACGTGAAAATTCAAAATTTCAGGGTAGCAAATTTTTTTGAAATTTCAGGTCGATCACAATCCTTTGTTATTAAATAATAATAAAGTAAAATTAAAACTTGTTGCTCTGGTTTGTATCGTTTTTGGTAGGTACTCTCTCTGCTCTGTTCTATACTTTAAAGCGCAAAACAACTAACCTAGTATTCCAGATTAGGTGCCTTCTTTTGCGCTCTTTGGCTGAACAGAGCGGTTATAAAAGAACGATGAAAAGCAGAGCATCAGGTTGCTCTTTTTGACATCAAGATGGCATTTACTCTATACACGCAACATTATTAACGAAATATTTTCTTAAAATCTGCACAGAGTCAATGATTTGGCCACTTTTCTCGCAAAATAATCTTTTTCGTTATTTCCTCATGTCAGGGTCTGTAAGAAGTCGTATAATAACACATCAATTACAAGACACACAATATTTAACTTATTTTAATTCATTAACCAAGTGCATTAAAATCTAGGATTGAAGCTAGAATTACAAATAAAATATTTAGGTACTATTCTCACTGCAAATGAAGTGCGACAGTGTAATCGTAAAATTTTTCTTTGTCATATTAACTCTCCATGTGCACGTTAAATGCAATTTTGATGATTTATTACTGTTTTCTTACGAATATTTCACGTAAATGGCAACAAAAAAACAAAATAAAATTACACCACTTTATTAGCTGGTATGTAAACTAGGTCACCCATAGAGAAAAAATTTAAAACTGTGTTTGGAAAAAATGCTATTAGAACAACAACCCTTGAACATTTGTTAAAATGCGTAAATTCGAGTTTTTTAAACGCATATTACCTATTTCTTGAATAATTAACATGTCATTTTCATTAATATAATGCTAGAAAAAATCTTAAAGAGGGTCCTCCATAGATCAAATTTTTTCTAGTATTATATTAATAAAAATTACATGTTAATTATTCAAGAAATAGGTAATAAATGTATTTAAAAAACTTGGATTTACGCATTTTAAAAAATGTTTAAGGGTTGTAGTTCTAGTAGCAAGTTTTCCAAATACAGTTTTGTATTTTTTCTCAATGGGCGACCTAGTTTTCATACCAGCTAATAAAGTAATGTAATTTTTTTTTGTTTTTTTTGCCATTAACATGAAACATTTTTATGAAAACTGTCAACAAAATCGAATTTAACGTGCACATGGGGTCTTAATTTAAATGCTCCATGGAAAGCAAAATCTATTTTGACGAAAATAAAAAATTCCAATTTTCTTCAGTCAAATATTTGATACAGTGTAATTCGACTTAGAGGATGCTTCTTAAGCTAGTATTACACTGTTTGACCTAGTAGTCAAATTACAGTCATAAGCAATACGAAAGAGAGCGGAGAGAATAATTGGAGTTCGCTATTTCGCATTGCTTATTTCTGCATTTTGACCACTTGGTTAAATAGTGTAATACTATAGCTTTTACTACTAGCTTTTGCCATAACTACTGTCAAAAATTAATTAGCTACCTAAAAATGCAGAATTTTATTAAGCGCCATACGAGGAATCCAATACGATTCAGCAGCATAAAATACTGTTGCGAGCTAGGAGGTTCGACGGGGTTTTCAGTTCAATACAATTCAGTTTGATAAAGGACTCAGTCGAATCCAAAACGTTACACAAAATAAATTTGTAACAGTATCAAACCCGCAAAACTTATAATGATTTCTTTTCTGGAAAAAAATGTGACCCGTTTCTGCCCTCAATTTTTTTCTAGCAGCTCCCATGTTCTATTGTGGAAAAAATTTTGACCTGCTACAAAAAGGGGTTTGAATCCGTGGCTTAAATTGCCCTGAAAACTCGCATTGCTTGCCCCGAAAATTTCGGCGGTGCAACTCCTTTAACCTCAAATGTGCGACAACATAAGAAAAAAATATCCTATGACAACAGCGGCAACCGATTTAAAAGCATAAATTAAACTGTCAAACGGGTCATACAGTAATTAGAAATCATACGGAGTGTAGTGTAAATATATTTAAATTTTCATAAAAGCTTTTTGACCTGAAAGCGTTCTATTGTCATTTGACCTGTCGGACGGAACTGTCAAAAAAGAGGGCAGAACTGCAATAATTTTGCATATAAATGGGTCACATTTTTTTCAGAAAAGAAATCACCATTATATTTTGAGTTTAAAAATGTACTGAGGAAACACTTACCAAAAAATATAATACTATACAATTCGTTCAAAATCAATAGAATTTTTAATAATTTATTATCGCAATAAGTAATTACACTAATAATCGAACTACTGGTAACACTCTCCGATTTTATATACTAATGCTACAGCACGATCGCTGCTTCTGATCAAAATCGCTTTACTTTTTAAACTAACCGTCGTCTCACCCAAATAGAAACTGTGTACGGGACAAGGTCTCACGGGACAAGCTTTGGACTAGCTTATGTACTGCATGTGCTGAATCGAGAGCTTTTCCATGGTGTATGTGGAAATGGTTTTGCAACGTGCCAAATCGCGGGTTCTGCGCTTTCAAATTAAGTATTAGGAGGTTGTTGTTATTCTCACTGAAAACTGATCGAGTTGTGTGGACTGCCAAGTGTCATAGCTCTGTTCAATACACGTTTATTAAAATTCATCCTTAATACTGCAGGCTACTTTGAATTCGAATTGCGTCCGTGCTTCTTCTAGCTTAGCCTGAGGCTCCACAGATGAAAAATGGTCATTGGAGAGACAAATTTGAACACAATGACTACAGACTGTAGTCTGGGTGACTTAGTGGCTAGAGCACTTGCCTTCGGTGCACCAGGTACCAGGTTCAAATCTGCTTGACGACAAGTAATTTTCGAGAATGGGATTGGGTGCCGGACTATCAGTTCACTCAGCTGTATCTGTAAATGATTACCTGAGTTAAAATCGGGGTAATAATAACAAACGAGTGTGTGGCTGGCCACTGCATCTCCTAGTGTTCCGTTGGTCTAGTAATGAAGTAACTCTAGCATTGCTTCAAGGCCCGATTTGGGTTGTTGCGCTATTGATTATTATTATTATTTAAAAAAAATTAATCATAATTCCTTTTCAGCTCATGAAAAGAAACAGATTTTCAAAGAAATCACTCAAGTTTCTCCGCACTCTCTGGCATGTTAATTTTACCATGTATGCTTTACAGCCAAATAATTCAGGAAGCAAAGTAGTTCACCCAGCCCCGTTTCTCGTTTCGATTTTTTTCGGACAAAGTCCTTGCTGGAAAAAAGCGCATACAAGTTAATACGAAAATACTTCGGAGTGGTCCATATTTTGACTGCACTTGGGACAAAATTAAAAAAAAAATGTCCTTGTAGTGCTCTGACTTCCGATTTAAGTCCTTGTTCATTTTAAAAGCTCATACAGCAGAAGCTATTTTGATCCAGGCCTACCGCAAAACCAACAACCCCGAGTATCCTTGGCCCAGTCCATTCATGCTTCATCCATACACTCGATACAGTATTTGTGTCATTGAGTAATAGCGTGGGGAACAATTGAATTGCAGGCCATAGAGCGAATTAAAGCGGAAGTGGATAAAAATGGAAAATAATAAAATGGAGGCTTTACATCAATACGCAAACGAGTGGTGCTACTCGAAAATAAGCGATTTTATCGAGCTGTAAACACTTGAGTGCGTTGTTCGGGTTACCAGTGCAAACAACGCGCATTATCCTGTAAGTCCTTTCAATGTTTCGCTCTTTTTTAAGGTGTAACGTGTGTCCGTGTTGTTGTTTCAGTTCGAACTCATAAAAGATGAAAACAAAATCAACAAAAATATTGTTGCTATTATGATTTTATCTCGTTTAACTGAAATGAATCGAGGTCACAAAATATATACCTAAAGGATTATTATTATTGGATTCGGCTGTAAATTTTGCATCAGTAAAGTTAAAAATAAAGCAAAAATATTTTCTACATTTTCAGGTTTAATTTCCTACCAATCAATATTGACATATAATTTTAATTTATTCTTTTTCAATAATAAAGTATTGTGATCGACCAAAAATTTAATATAAATTCGCTTATCTCGAATATTGCGAAATCACGATTCAGAGCTCGTAGAGCTTGAAAAGGCAAACAAATAACAAGTCCGTATGCTCGCCGTATAAGCCGTACGACGTATACTCTACGCAGAAATAACAGAAATAATAATTGAACGCTCGTAGCTTACAAAGCCTTTGATTTATTTCAGTATGTAGATTGATGGTCCTTTTTAGGTATATTTCATATCTTGGAAGCTGGACTTGTGCGTAGAGATGAGCAAAGCAGCTCATTTAGTGAGTGAGATAACTCCGAGTCACTCACTTCAACAAACTAGTTCCAGTCAACTGTACGTTCCGTGATTGTGCTGACTAAAAAAAAAAAGATCCTCACTGCCCTCGCGAAGAAGGAATTCCTTTGGAAGTTCCCAGTTCATGAGAGTGAATGTGATGACCTAAAAAAAGGTATTGCGGCGGCGGTGTCACGTGGCGAATGTAACTGCAGTTCACCGAAAGGAGTGAGTTACTTCTCTCACTCAGTTCAATGAAGTGTTCTTTTGGAACAGTTCACTCCGGAACGACCCCTCTCTACTTTTCTAGGGATGACTGTCCGAAACGCGTTGCGATGCGGTGTATGTAGGTTACTATTCCACTTGCAGTCAAAATAATAACGTTTCAAAGAGCCGTCTGGTTCTAGTTATCAAAATTTCAAACCCAGAGAGAGGAAGCCATCTAGTATACCTTTGTAAAAATTAAAAATAAATATCTACATTGGCTACATTGGAATTATGGGATGCTAAATCAAATTGGGCACGGCGGACAGACGGACCTTTTTTACTTTATTATTTTAATAAGCGTTTTAGATGGAACATTTGTCCTTGTGATTCGGGGCGTAATTGTTTTGATACGTTTATTTTTTTCCCATAAGGCTCGAAGAAATTATCAAACCGACGTTTTAGATATCTGTGAGATTCTTAGCGATTATAGGTACTATCTCGGTAGACACACATATCTTGGAACTTGTCTGCCCGACTGGGCCATAAAATCGACATGTAGGATATCTGGGTTGAGACAAGATAGTGTAATAGTGTTTACTAGTAGAATCCCACATTCATAAAATTGTATGTCTGTAGTGGAAACTTTTCAAATTCCATCCGGCTAAGTGCTGCACTACATACGACACATCCATTACATCACCATTGCATACTTTCTGGACTTGAATAATTTCATTTCGACCGCAATATTGTTATCGTCCCTAATGGACGCCCTTCACATCACTCCCGCAATTTATTCATAAAACTGTTGAACCTTTTAATTTCAGTCTGCAATTAATTCAAATTTTACTGTCCAAGGACCGAAAACGATAACCTATCAAGAAAAGTATCCGGTCCTATGCTAAATTCCAAGATGGCGACGACCAACAATATAGGAAACCACATATATAGCTCACTCCTGTCCTATAATAACGTATGCCCCGATAACGACAACTGTCACAGGATCTTCTCTGTACTACTCATCACCAACATCGTTGCTCTACATTTTGGCTTTTCTGCGCATTCAAGGGCTAGGAAAAATTTGAATAATTATGCAATAGTTAACCTTTTATACGATGCAAATTGAGAGTGCGGGAGTGAGCCCTGAAGCCTTTTTAGAAAGTTTCGTCAAGTATTTGGTAAGACTCATGCTTCGGCGACACGGAGAAATTAGGACAGGGACAGGAAGAAGCCTTTCTAGGATATGGGAGGATTGCGTCATAAATGGAAACCCATTTCGAGGGTAGTGATGCTGGTGCCATCACGTACCAACCTAAGTAGGTAAGGATGTTTACATATGGTATACATATGTGGAGAGACTACTCGGTCGTATGTATGTGAAATCGTTAGGATGAAAAGTCTATACTTTGGTAAAATGAAAAGAGTCTAATTCTGGAATGGCGTAAAGACGACAGTTTTAATTTTTAGTTCATAAGAACTATTCTGAATGGGGTGAAAGAGAGAAAGGTTGAAAAAATTAATATTGAAACGTTCGGGGAAACTTTAAGAATCTTTTTATTGGGTGCGATGCAATTTAGAGCCACCCGCTCTCAGCTAAGTTCAGATCACGTTTCAGTTTATGAAAATGGTTGGGCATTTTTTAAATGAGAGCATGGGCATATTTTCGAGAGAATCTTAAGTGTTTACTAAGAGTAGAAACTTGAAGGATTATGCATTTGGATATGCTGGTAATATGCAAGTACTAGTTCATCGGTTGCCGATAGGATATAGCAACATACTTGCTACAATGTCAATCTTATTACAGTGCCTTATGTTCTCACGGTTGCTTTAAAGAAATATCATAAAGGACTTTCGGAGTTGTGTGTTAGTCAGAGTTTTCCTACTGGTTTCAATCCAACTTTTAACTCCTGGTGGAAATAAAGCATACTCATTTTAAATAACTAGTTTCGCATTACTGATATGCCAGTATTACCTGGGTATCTAAATTTAAGTCTTCTGACGAGTGAGGTTTACTTTGAAATAGGAAAGTATTGTGGTTCAACTGGAAATTCAAAACAAATCGCTAACCTCAAATTCTATTGTTTTACGTTTTAGGGGTAGTATCCTACGGAAAAATCTACCGATAGAAGTTCGGAACGCGTTTAATTCTGAGATGCGATGTAGGTAACTATTAAAACTATGGTAACTGAAAGCCTAAAAAGAAGTTCGGGGAGCGGTTAGAATACTTACGCCGCTGCCGCAAATAGCATATGAATTACATCATATAGCGGGATGCGGTTTAGGGTTGAAAAATGCAAAAACTTGAAAATAGGTTAGATATTATTTAACAAGCCCGTTTAAGTGAAATGATATTATATATCTGATAAGACCTGAGAAATATTGAGGAATTCATGATGAAGTATAAAACCACTTTATACCGCTTAGGGGTCGAATTTCAAAAAACCTTGAAAACATTTTCTAGGTATTCATATGAAGAATCCGGGGATTAAAAACGAATTTAATATTTGGGAAGACCTAGTAGATATGACGAAAATTGTGAAAATATATGCATTCTTTTTTCATTAATAACTTTTTTTGGCCTCCTTCCAAACGCGAAGAATTACTTTAGTTGTTTTACATATATATATACACACCGAGTTTCAACTATTTAGTATAAGCCTCTCTATAGTTAGGGGAAAAAACGTGTTTTTTTCGAACATGGCAGTACTAAAGCTCTATCTAAATACCAAGTTTCAGCTTTATATCATTATAAGTTCTTAACATATAAGCATCGGACCTTTTTTTTTCCTGTTCACCCTCTCCAAGTCCCCACCCTCTACACCCACACCCCCACTAGGGTTCTATTAGCGCTACTTCTGGTAAAAATTCTAAGCATATATCAGCTGTTCTTGAGATATGAAATGTAATTTTTTTGAAAAATTCTTATCCCCTCCGCTTCCGAAATCCACCGACCCCTTAAAAAAATTTCACCAAAATTTGTTATCTGAAACTCTCCTCTCCTCTGCTCTCCTCTTCTCGCAAGCTTCCACCCCTCCAAAAGATACCACTCGTAGGGGTTCATCCATTCTACCTACCATGAAAAATTTCAACTTAATATCTCAACGGGTTTGTGAGCTACGCACCTTCAAACACTTTACGTACGGCGCGGCGTCTACAACGGAAAGACGGACATTTTTTTTTTGCTTTTTGGGCCTACTGATCCTAAAACGTGAAAATAAAAAATTTTAGGGTTCATTGTTCATAAAATGTCAAGATAAAATAACTAAGATTCAATTTTGCAATATAAGCTATTCGTTATAGTGATATTAACACATAATATACACACTTAAAACAAATTGCCAAACTTCCAGATCTCTGCATACACGCTGAGGATATTTGAATTAACCAAGATGCAGGGTAAATGTTTCTACACTTCCTTAAGTTCGAAACGAAGACGCAAGTCTTATGAAAAACATACTATAAAATTGTAGCATTGTAGCAACGGTATCCATACAGTACTGCTAATTGAAAAATAGGCATACAAACAGTGCCATTCAGGATTCTCTGAGATTATTTTAACTATATTTTCTTTTTCATCCTGGCCTCAACCGAGATCGAAAGCAATGAAAAGCAATTGAAGATGTTGAAATGCGTGATATCTACATTGAATAGCGCCTACAACTCGATCGAACTGCAAAGTCAAAATTAGTGCTATACGTAATCGAACGGAGTTAAATCAATTACATCGTATAAGGACCTCTCAATCAAACTGTTATGCCTTAATTAGAAATGCTGCTGTTAAGGACACGCCAACATCAGATTACCATCACTAGATACGTTGACTTAATTAAATAAACAGTCTGATAGAAAACACTTGCGAACACTTGAGCGTGGAATACAGCCGTGTGATACTACTAATTTTTCCGGGTGTCAATCCATTCACTCTTTCACTAATTCACAGAAATATACGATTCCCGTCTCATGATTGCCGGAAAATCGATTAATGCAATCTGGCAGCAGGAAAACATTTTGTATAGCAAACCAATGCTGTTTTTTTAAGCCATTTAAAAAAAAAAAATTGTAATGTACGTGGTCACCATTTTGTATTTTATTTAAGGATCGACCCTGAACTACAAATTCATCGAAATGTTCGGATATTGTTTGCCTCAGTTCGACTGAAACTTGCAGATTGAATTAAGCGGGCTCCTGCATTCATAGCCCGAATGCTGTCGTTATTAAGCTCAGCCCGACTCCATTAAAGCCCGTAATTGATTGACGTTTTTAATTATTTCCAATATCATTGAAAATTGTTTAATACCTCAATATTGCGTCAGCTCAATTGTTGAAGGACATTTCAGTTATTCTCCTACCACGCAGTATGCCATCGGCAAAGGATTACGCCAATGAAAAGTGATTTGCAGTTGCTGTGAAGGTGGAAAGTTCTACACGGCTGATTAATTAAAACTGACTATTATTGATGTTTTTGAATTTTAATGAGCTCGTGTTATAAATGTCATTATACTGATTTACCTTAATGGGATCCGGCTATTTATAAAGTAAATTGGTTGTATCGACTTGTTATAAAAGTGTTTTTTTGAATGATAAAACTGCAACTTTGTAATAAAAGGCTTCTAGTTCAGATCCTTAAATTCAAACATGTGTTCGGGAAAATCATTGCATTTCGTTTTACTCGTATAGATTTGACATCGATTGCAGCATTCCACAATTGAAAAAAACGTCGGGGTCACTATTTAATATCTTACTGTCATCAGTGAGAAAAAAACGTTAAATGATTTACGAGGGAGGTGAGGGTACCGAATAGCTACTGAGTTCGACTGAGCTGAAAGAGTGCTTATGTTCCACAGTAAGAGAAACGACGAAATTAATTAGTAGACTTCCTTTTATGGGAATATTTTAAATATTGTGTGCCCTGGGTCTAATCCTAATGAGCTACATATTAACTTAAAAATGCCTGCGATGAACTTAGTCTAATTTTAGTTCTCTGAAAAACAAGTTCATTTGGCAGAGGTCTACTTTCCATATGGATCTTATTTTCAAAAAAAGTTCTCTCAATCATCTGAATAGGTGGATGATTTCTACCTTAGTTGAACAGCACCTTAACTGGTTTTCTATTATGACGCAATTTTTTTCAGGTGATCGTTAAGTCATAAGTATCACGTGAGTACTCCTCTTAGTATGAGTACCGTATTTCAATCACCCAGCATTAGCTGTTTGTTTCTATTAGTGGAGTCACTCGGTAAAAGGATCTTCGGCCATCTGTTAGTGTTTGCTCTTCCAGGCAAAGATAGGTCCGTCAAGCTGCTAGTGACTCCGTCTCCTTGACGTTGGACTGTAATTTCATCATCCTCAGTCAGTCCAGAAGGATTTTTTTTATACTGAGAACTTGTATAAGGTTCACTTCGAACAATAGCTCATTTAGGGTCTTAATCGATGAAACTAGCTTGGCTTGCGCTTCCTTCAGAACTGTGAAACTGAATTTTCTGAACATCAACATAGTGTTAGGTAAACTGAAACAAGGATGAGCCCAAAATACTTTCTTTACACGCGTGTAAAAAGGAAATAATTAGTTTCAAAAATTGGTGAGTTTATAGTATTGAGAACATATCTTCCAGGTTAAAGCAATGGCGCTCTTTAAGTATGGTAAAGATAACTTCTCCTTACCTGTGAAAAAAATGTAATTTTCCATGCAAACGTAACTTTACTATTTTGAAAATAAAGTTCAGAATAAAATTATTACTCATTTCTTCTAAGCTCATAAGTTGCTGCTTGAAATCCGGCTCGACGGACCAAAAAGTTGTTCAATCTATTCCAAACAATGAGCCTTTAACGCTTCTTTCAGTCATACATGACATTTACGTTTCACGACAATCGGAACTGTTTTATGTTCTCTTCTCCCCGACCCCTACGCTCTTTGTTTTCGATGTAGTGTCTAAGTACGTATGAATAATAATAATAATCAATGGCGCAACAACCCAAATCGGGCCTAGACCTTGAAGTAATGCTAGAGTTACTTCATTTCGAGACCAACGTAACACTAGGAGGTGAGGTGGTCAGCTACACGCTCGTCCGTGATTATTACCCCGATTTTAACTCAGGTACTCATTTACAGCTGAGTGAACTGGTAGTCCGGCACCCAATACCATTTTCGAAAATTACTTGCCGCCAAGCAGATTCGAACCTGGTACCAGGTGCACCGAAGGCAAGTGCTCTAGCCACTAAGCCACCCAGACTACGTATGTACGTATGACTTCACCATATACAGGCCTATTCAGGATCAGAGTCACAACTCACAAAGTATGTGGAAAGTGACAATTTATTCAAAATTCATACAAAATTGTGACTCTTGACCTACTTTGTCACTTGTGACTCGGTCCTGAATAGGCCTGATAAGCTCCGTCTTTATTCTAACTTTTTTCTAGCTCCGGAGTTTTACAACGAGTTTTCATGGAAACTATACTTCAGAGTAGTAGAGCCATTTTATTTATTACAAATAAATGCACCGTTCTTTTATCCCAAACCTTAGTTACACACAATTTTAGCTCTTTGTATCCTTGTCTAGCAGAAGCTCGAAAGAGTACCTTGATTTTATATGTTTTTGTTAGGTTTTTTTTTCTGAAAAAGTGAATAATTATACTATGAATTATAGAGAATTAGTATGGACCTTCCGATTTCCATAAAACTAGTTCTTTTAAAATTTAGATTTTCTTGTTGAACGATTTCCTGAGTTATATTTATTTAGTTACAGAACATAAACGCTCGAATTTTACAATGACTTCAGCATGGAAGCTGTAAAGTATTTCGCTACTACCATTAGACTTGCTTTCTAGCTTCTGGATGTATTACCAATTATTCGTGAACATGTGTTGTAATTGTAAAGACTACCCGAAGAAGTGGAACTATTTTATTAATTAAGTTCTATTAATAAAATAGCCTTAAAAGTTAGTTTACTGATCAATATGAATTAGTGTAGGCAGAACTGGATTTAATGAGCCACGTATGATTCATATTGAAACCATATGTTGCAGACGGTAAATTTGAAATTCAGCAATTACTAACTCAACCACCGAAATTATTCTGCAAAACCGATATCCATTAGGTAAATTTTATCGGTCGGAATTTAATTCAATAGAATTAATAAATTAATTAATTACTAGACTTTAGAATGTGTAGCATAAACAGTTCCTCAATAAAGTCGTTGTACATTTCAATAATTTATTTAAATTTGCTTAAATAAAACGAAATTTATTATTATTGCAATGAAGAGCGAGAATAGTGCAAATCGGATTTAAATTTCATTACTAAATGTTCCTTTAATCTTCGAAGTTTGAACAAATTCTAAGCAATGACTTACAATGTACATCAACCTTTCATATATTTAACTATTTTTGCTGGCAAATGCTTTTAAATATTTTGATGAATGTTTTCACAGTATATTTCAATTGTTCAGTGCTTTTAGATAGTTTAATCGTCAAATTTTTTATTTGATTTGATCTTTTATATGAAATCTGTTTTGAAGAAAAACTTGTACCGAACTTTTTGACCATTTGGCATACAGTCTAATACTGGCTTCAGGAATATTCGTATCCATTTTTAAGTGCTGGATACATGTATGTAAGCGATGCATATGATTTGGAATGTTCTGTGGGCACCAATATTTCGAAAAAAAAAACAGATATTAAAAAAATAATTGATACCTGTGGCGTGGAGTGATAGTTCTGCTAATAGACGAAATTGGTTAATATCAAAAAATTTACTCAGTTCCTGGTCAAACAAATCCCATGGGTTTTTCCTAACACCCATGGCACTACACCAATTGATGGGTGTTTCGAGAAACATCATTAGATCTCGTTGGAACACCCATTGGTGTTTCATGAAACATGGGTGTACGCTGTACAGCACGCATGACATGGTGAAGAACTCTCATGGGTGTTTATTTTTCATCAATGGTAATTGAGGAAAAAAACTACCACAAATTTGTAGGTTTTTGGATGTACTGATGATTTTGGATGAGTATAGTGTTCTCACTACCCACCACTGATGTTTTTCACTAGTCAAACTGAAATTGTGAGAACTAGTTGTAGTTGCATGGTGTACGAATACTTTGGTGTCTTCCTTTTCCTGTTTTTGTCCCACAAGCAAAATATTGTTATTATTCCTCATTTATTTGATTATTTTAAAATTTAACAATTAATGATAAGTAAACAAAAATAACGTCAGTACCTATAATATTTTAATTTTTCTGCCACCGATAATATATTTTCTGTTTTCCGCAACAAACTAAAACCAATACAGAGAGGACGTTAGGCGTGTAAGGCGTGAGTAAACACTCCAACCAATGCCATCACACCCCGACCGACGGACCATTTTTAATGAAATTTATTTTGTTTTGTATTATTTTCATCGGATTTTTAATGGAAATTGACTTTTGCATAATTAAACAGTGCACCGATTTATTTGCTTTTATATTTCGATTTTGAACACTCCGAAAGCAATGTATCGAACATGGTTTGTTTGATAGGAGGGAGGGGGAGAGGCAAATCCCATCCCTCCGGACGCTACTGTGTCTACCACTGGCGAGTGGATTGGCGTATTTGTTCCGCATTTTTTTTTAATTTAACAGATGCGTTTCCGGATTTGATACGTGAGGCGAGTAATAAAGTGAAATTTTTAAAATTATTTCGAACGCGAAAAATATCCTCGTGAATTATATAAAGCGTGACGCCTGCAATTAGGAGAAATTGCTCGCAATAAAATACCAATACATAAATAATTTCAGAATTTTAGCGTGTGATTGGAAATGATAAGTGCAGAGATACTTTCAGGCAATCAAATATTCGATTGATTTAACGCGGTTTAATGAGAGTTCAGTTCATTAATAAAATCAACGGAAATCGAAGTCATTACGGAAATTTCAAGTGGATAAATTCAAAATGAATTAATTTTTTATTTTTTTTGTTGAAAGCTGGATTTTGATTACATTTTATAATATGAGATAAATATTTTATCACGATGAAGCTTATTACTAGCCGCAACTTTTTTTTCTGAATAGCCTATTTAATTTTGACCCTTAAATTTTACCGATTGCAGTAACATTCGTCTTTAAATCGATTAACTTTCCAAGTCTCTGCAGTGAATAATACGCCTCTATAAAAATCGCAATCATATCCTCTTCTTGAACGAGTTTAAGATTCAAGAGAGACGATAAAGCTCTTGATATGAATGAAATTCCGTAATACTCAAAAGTTTGCTGCATAGCATAGTGCACACCACTTTTACGGTTGGCGCCTTGACTATGTTGCGGCGTTCAATATATTGTCTCTATTGGTACTGTGTCCCTTTCCATCGACTATAAGTTTGTAAGATCTTTGAGAAAAGTGGATTTGGCAAAAAAAAAAATAATGGAGTTGCTACTTTATCATTAAACATAGTGTCAAATATCTAGTTGACGAAAGCTCGGGAACTAGTTCGTCCGCGATCACTAAGGTGAACTAGAATACGCAAGCCTAAGTTGCATGTCACTGCCACCTGGTATCAATCAAACGCTTCGCGGAGATTGAGGTAAACAAAACATTTTGATTCTTATAGGAAACCTGAAAATCTTTGTTTACAAACATGTTCTGAAAATAAATTGATTAGTGTTTGAGCTAGAAATTTGAAACTTACTCTTTGTGCGAGAAAAAACATAATTTAAATTTTTATTGACGTATAGAGTTGGTAAGAAAGTCAGTGAAAAGGGGATGCATACAATTTTGGACAATGACAATGCGCTTTATATCTTAGGCCTAACATTTGATATTATCAATGAAAACGGTAAGAAATCGCTTTGGGTATTTTTAAAAATTGTCGCACCACAAGGTAGAGAAGCCGTTAATTACATTTTCACGAATTTCGCCATATTTCTTAGGTTTAATGAAATATCAAGAATTTATCTAATATACTGCTAATAAACCACGCTACGACCAGTGCCACATTTCAAGTTTGACCACCTTCCCGACTATTTATTGAATATCACAAAAAAATAAAATCAATTTTTGCGAAATTAAGGCCCACATTAATAGAAGCGAATCCGGTATCAAGTTAAGCCTAAAAGATATGTCGGAATTCGTAACATACTCCACTATCTTACACCGCGAGAAAAACTGAATTTTTTTTGTTGCCAATAAATTTAAAGCTCTTTGAAGTAAAAGCGAATTCGATGTCTGATTAGACCTGCGAGATATGCCGGAATTCGTGAAAACGTTTAAAACCCCTTTCCATCCAATTAGACGTTAAATGTCGAATTAATTGAGAAAATGCTTTCTAGCCACTTCTATAAAGAGCACTCAGTAATAATAAGTTTGCAGGAATGAAGTCCTTAAAGACCTTTGTATGATAGACACTCGAGGTACTATTAAACTATATGTTTGAAGTTTCTGTTGACGAACCTTATTATGTTTAAGAATAAAACTGATGAAGTACACTGTTGACCGAACAACAAAACTAAACCTTTTCATTTCTTTTGTAAAGCAGTTATCAACTATCAGCGTTACACAAACCCATTAATTACAGCATGGCGATTAAATTCGAATAAGAAACAGAACAAAAGTATTAAACAGTACGGCTAACATTGTCTTAATTGCTCTGTTAATTATGTTTCCTTGACTTGCTTCACGGCACTACACTATTTAATTTAATGTGCTCGAAGTCGTTCGTTTTCATCTCTTTTTACGCTCCTTTCACCAAGGTAGCCACATTTCGTTTTCTAAACGACCAAAATGCAAATTGAATTTTCTATGAGCAAAAGTAACAGCACGCACGTCCTTTACCCTTCTTCGAGCTCCTGGAAGGACGAATTTTGTTTAAATAAACATGCAAAATTTTCTTAAAGATAAGTTCCTTTTATGTATTTTCTAAAATAGAATTTCTTTACAGAAAAAACTGGAAAAAAATTCACAATCTGTAGGACTGACTATCTACATTCAAACATTTTAATGGTTGCTGTTGCGCTTGGTCCCAATTCTTTTTATGTTTTTCCACCCCTCGAAAGGAAGAAAGCAAAAAAAAACAACCCTTTGACCTTTCGCCACACTTTGACTTTATGACCTTTCCAAGAACATTTCAGTCCTCTTTAGGCTCCATTTAGGTGACAACAAACAAAATACTGCCCGAGTAAAATGTAACTAAGAGTTAAAGTGGGCAGGAGAATAGTAATAAACATACCAATCGAATCTAATGTCTTTTGTACGATCTCAACCTCTTTAATTTAATCAGGTTTTAAGGACTAAAGAATTCAGATTATAAAAAACGGGGTATGCTGAGATTTCAAGTAAAAACAAACCGCAGTCCCGATCGGCTTCAAGCCAATCATATGATACCTACCTTACATGAAATACTGAGCTCAGATTTATATTATACTTATACTACATATATACTATATACTTTATTATTGTAAGAAATAATAAAGTCATAAATTTTCATCTATACAAACCTAAGAATTGTAGGGAAATTTGTGAAAAGCTATACAACCCCTTAGACTCACTTGGGGGTTGTTAAAAAAAATTGTTTTAAACCATTTGAATAGTTGGCAAATATGCCAACCTTTTCAAGTAAATTTACATTGGTATGTAATAATCAATTTGAAAAAAAAAAAAAAAAAAACTTGGGGTTATAGTAAAATAAGGTGTGAGCATCTAGTTTGTCTTCTATCAACGTCTCTTTTGTTACTACTTGAAAGTTAAAGACAATGTGAAACTAGGCAAATCACAAGGAGTTGCAGGATGGGTTCACTCGATTTCCAGGGCCTGGCCGTAAATTTGATGGGGCCGGATTTTTAGCCGGGATCCATACTTAATAAATAAATAAATAAATCGATTTCCAGTATATTTAGCCTTTGATCGGAAAATATTGTTGAACACATATTTTAAGGATTTTTTGTATGGGCGCTACCCGAAGGAGTAAAGGAATCTTCGTGAACTCGAACTTCAAAACTAATGTACAAAATTTACCCTTTATGCCTAAATGATTTCTTGAGTTATTCTGAGTTCCGTAAATTGAATGTGTACATTTTAACAGGATTTTTTTATGGCAGCTACTCGAAGGACTCATGGAAACTTTTTCGTATTCCCACCTTTAACTTTAACTATTGGAAAACCAATGTATGAGCCGTTGTAATTGAAAGTGGAATAAGTCCATTTTTTCATACATTGGAATATTTAAGGTTTTACGTTTGAAATAATTTAAAAATATCGGTATACGTTCATATAATTCTAGTGATGTATTAACACTGTAAACCTGTTAAATTTTATTGTGCAATAATAATTATTAAAATTGTTAAAGAAAATAAACGATTTTTTTAGCTCCAAACTAATTTTTCGATCATTATAGTAATTATCACGTTAAAATGTAGGTACTATGTAAAGTATGTAAATTTAAAACGGAGTGTAAATTTAATTGGAAATCTATGTGAAATGCACTATTACATGTAAGTTATTGTAAATTTACTTCGAAATATAACTCTGAATTGTAATGTTAATATTAAAAAAATCTGCCAGTTCGGAACGCGCTCAGTTCGGAGATGCGGCGTAGGTTACTATGTGACTGAAAACCTAACAAAAAGTTCGGGAAGTGGTTAGAATAGGGCGTAACATATGAATAACATAATTGTGTCATATTCCGGGATGCAGTCTAGAGGCTGAAAAAGGAGAAAAACTTGTAAATAGGTGTTTATTAAACAAGTCCGTGGAAGTTAAAAGATATTCGATATCTGATCTGACCTGAAAGATATGAAAGAATTCATGAAAAATTATATAATAAGTCTACATCCCCTTAGGGGTTAATTTTCAAATAATCTTGAAAACACTTTCTAGGAATTCATATGAAGAACCCACAGAATAAACATGAATTCAATATGTTGGAAGACCTAGTAGATATGACGAAAATCATGGAAAAATATGCATTCTATTTTCACTGATCATAATTTTTGCCTCCCCTTCTGAATGCCAATGGATATTCGAATTTTTTTTTTCATCAAATTTGCTTTTCGAGTTGATTAGCATATACACAACGAGTTTCAACTTTCTAGCATAAGCCATTCTATAGTTAGGAAAAACACCCCCCACTCCCGTACCCTACTACCCCCAAAAAAAATTATAATTTCCAACATGCCGCTACTATAGCTTAACCTAAATACCAAGTTTAAGGTTTATGTCATTTCAGGTTCTTAAGATAGAAACATCGGAACTTTTTCCTTTTCACCCTCCCCCACCCTCTACACCCACAACCTAAATTTTTTTTTTCCTATTAGGGTTCAATTAGCGCTACTTCTGGTAATTTTAAGCATCTATCTTACACTGTTCTTGAGATATGTGCTATTTCTGAAAAAATTTTATCCCCTCCACTTCTATGCACACTCTCTCACTTAAAATTTTTTACTTTGATCAGTTTTTATTTGTCGACCTTTATACACAAACCGAATTTTATTTGTGTAGAGCAATTGGTTCATAAGATATCGTGATCTAAAGTTTTTGTGAAAATAAAAATGTTCAGGGCAGAAATTTTTTTTTTAAAAAATCGATCACAATACTGTATTATTAAAATAATAAAGTAAATGCACTATTACATGTAAGTTATTGTAAATTTACTTTAAGTGTATGAAATATAACTCTGAATTGTAATGCTAATATTAAGAAAATTGAAAAACATACTGTCGTTTGTACTTTTACTATTATTAATTGCAAAATAAACCGAATATGCAGACAAATCAAACTTCTTAGGGAAAACTAATCGAACTGTATCGAAGGGCTTGAGTAATATTCAGAGGTCTTTTCTTCGTTCGTGCTTAATCGAAATATTTGAGTGTTTCAAGTGCGACTTAACTTTTGAAACAGTGTTTGAGGTTTGATTCGACCTCTACATTTTACTTTGGATTTAATTGATTATAGTTTTAATTTTTTGAATTTATATAGATATCATATATTTGAAAGTTACACAAAACAGGAATAAATAAATATTTGACTAAGAACTTAATTACGGACCTTTCATTCTTACGACACCCTATAGTGGAGATGACTCTATAATAGAGATAACGAGCAGCGACTGTTTTGAAGCCAGCCGATTCCTCGTAAAGGACCGATATTCACCATGCTACTATCAGTATCTTACTCACAACACTTACTGAAATTTGAAATTATCTTTATTCCTTCAAGATATACATTTTTTAACTTAAGCTAATTTGAATGGTTCGGTGGTGAGACTAATTCGAAATCTTTACTTCCTTAAGGGGGCCCATATGAGTAAAAAAAATGTATTTTCAAAATTTTTTTTTTCGCTCATCTTAAAGTTTATAGTCTTAAGACTGTTGTCTGTAAATTTCATATTGAAATTCCAATAATTGTGCAAGTTATGGGCAATTAACCGGGATGGGCCCTTCGTGAATTCTCTATATAGCACGTCATTCAAACGCGATTATCTCGAAACATACTTTTCAAAGGCGGTTCCTAAAATCTTCGAAAAACGGCTGAACCGATTACTTCCAAAATTTCACACATTATTCTACTCCCCTTCGCTACGTAGGATTTTTTTTTTATCTTATTTACTTTTTTTTTATCATCAAGCAAGAAAGGTCGATAATTGAGGTTAAAAGCTGAAAATAAAGTTCAATCGGCCGCTATTTTGTGAAAAATTTTTTTCCAAAAACCCCTACGTAGCGAAGGGCATCATACTTTTCCTTTTCAGAATCATTTTGAAATTTTTATTTTGGATCAACGGCCTGCATGTAATCATGGGAACCGCAGAGCGTGCGAGCGACGGACAGTGTTTGTGCCGACCCTGACAGCAGCGCTCCTGGTTGATGTATATTTATAAAAAAAAATTATTAGTGTACCTCTACTTTCGAATAAAACCAATCTGAATAAAATCGATCAAATGGTTCTTGAGATAATAATTTCTAAAATTCACCTAATTTTTCAGCTTTCTACTCACATGAATTTATATTTGTTTTTAATTTTTTTCTTCTGACATTAATTCATTTACAGAA